>JAFMOD010000139.1:433254-529003 GCA_019802435.1 Corydoras maculifer
ACAGTGGCTTAGTGGTTAGCACGTTCGCCTCTCAGCGCTAGGGATTCCCGGTTCGAATCCCCATCTGGGTGGAGTTTCCATGTTCTCCCCGTGTCAGTGTGGGTTTCCTCCGGGTTCTCCGGTTTCCTTCCACAGTCCAAAAACATGGATCAAGTCAAAATTGCCCCAAGTGTGTGTGTGTGTGAGTGAGTGTGTGCCCAGCGATGGGTTGGCGTCCTGTCCTGCCTGTGTCTGCCCAGCGCCCGAAACGTTCTCCCCTGAATGGGCATGGGGAACCCCACCGCGACCCTCATAGAGGATAAATCGGAAGATAATGGATGAATGAATATTATATTAAATCTAATATTCTTGAGTCTTTGTTTTCAAGCAAATTGCTGGGAACTGCAACACCACCATTCTGCACACAGTGGAAGGTTTGTCATACCTGTACAGCTACGACTGCACACTTGTTCCAGGTGCTCTCATAACCAGTCACTGCATTTTGCAAAGCCATCCTTATCTAACATCCATCTTGAAGTTGTAACAGCTTTTTAATAAACATTCTCGCAGACTCTCCAGAGAAACTGCAGAGGATATGCCCAGACTGCCCTCTGCTGTTGCCCGTGGACAGTGAGCGAGCTGTGTCCAGTGCCAAGATCACGTTACAGAGCTACAACGGGCAGAGCACCCTGCCTGTCCAGCTCACAGTAGCAGCTATAACCAGAGCCTCTCACCAGGTACGGCTGTCCTTCTGAACTGGTCTCAGTTGGCCTATTTTTGTTCTATTTCTGGATGCGGGATTTACAAAATGACTCACTTCATTCATTAAAAAAGTCCTAGTGCTCATCGGGCAAAGAGTGGAGAAACACCCTGTACATATTGCCAGGTAATTGAATGGCAAACAAACACATTCAGACTCTTATTAAGACAAAGGACTTTGATTTGTGGGATGATCCTGACTGTCCTGACCAAACCTACACTTGTAACCTCCACAACGAATTCACCCAGGTTGCCCGGCTTGGAATCAAACCCGGGACCTTTGCTATGAGGAGAATATTGCACCACTGTGATTTATTATAACAGCACATGAATTGAGATACAAGTATAAATTTAATAATAAGTAGTTCTGGGCTATTTTTTAAACAATGGCTCCAAAAGTGTGTGTGTGTGGGGGGGGGGTAATTTTAAGTAAATATGCTGAAATGATTCTGTTACACAGTTCTGTTACATAATGCATTTCGTTTTAATAATTTCAATATAAAAGCGACTTTTGTTAACTGGGAAGCTGCTTGATGTTTAAAATAAATTCTTTGGCGTTGCTGTTGATGTGGGTTGGGTGTGAGGGTGGGGGCTAAATCTACAGATTTTAACAGTGCTGGTAAATATATAGCAAATAATTAATCAGGTCTCATTGGAAACCAGGTCTCGCCCAATGAAACCAGTTTTGTTGAGTACACGGTGCAGGAATGCGGGGTGCCCCCAGTGGACGAGGCTCTGTGTGTGCCAGCGGATGCTGGAAAGGGGGTAAGTCTATGCCAGTGTCCATTCCGTTCATTATCGTGCCCTTACGGGACTCTTAATGGGATGGATCGCAGCCGTGATGTGAGTAAAGTGTGAGAAGGTGTAATTCTTACATTCATTCACTTTTTAAAATGTTTTTTTTTTTTTTTTTGCGCTGCTCTCTCCAGAGCATCACTTCACGGAGCTCAATGCCTTTTTCAGTTATTCTTCTCGTTCCCAAAGCGCTATTTGTTTTTGTTTCAGCCCATTGGTCTGTGCATTGGGGCAGTTTCTGGCACCAGCGTGGCTCATGCAGGCGTTAAGGTGTCCTGTGAAATATTCCACCCTCAGGTACCATAAATATCCATGTTTGTTTGTCAGCCTTATTCTCTAGCTCATGCTCTATAAAAGTTTATTTCCTTGGAAGAGAAAACTTTCCAGCTTTAGCCAATAAAATCCAGATGGAGCCGATGACAGCGAAACAACACCCCGAAAGGGTCTCTCGTGAGTCAGCAGCATTGGAGGGGGATTTGCGAGTGCCAAAACTAACACAGAAACTCCTTTAGACCTGTCTTTACCCTCCATCTATCCTTCTTTTCCACTTTTCTTTCTCATTTTTAACATCCTCATATATATATAGCGATCAGCCACCACATTAAAACCTGTCAGCAGTTTTATCAGTGTGGCTGAGCGGTGTGTGAACATCACGTAGATGTTCTTTAAAAGTCTACACTATTCTTTAGGTATAGATTAGATATATATACTTGATGCTTGAATAATAGCTAAACTATGTTCTCATGTTCTCATACCTACAGATTACAGGATCTTGTCTGTCAGTTCTATTGCCACAAGTATAAGGGTTTCAGCACAAAGCCTTGTTTTCTGGAGAATCATATGTTCCCAATCTTGTGGGAACAGTTTAGGGAAGGTCCAACATGACTATGCTTGCAAATTATAGTCATAGACCATAATCCCATTAAATACATTTGGGGTGAACTAGAATGGGGATTGCGAACCAGCTTCTCTATTAGATTCCCACCTTACAAATTGTGTACTAAATAAATAGCCAAAATTCCCTGTGACACACTAAAAAAATCTCATGAAAAGCCCTCTCAGATAAGTGGAATCTGGTGGGAATTTAGAATGCGATGTTATAAAACATAACATTCCTTTAGTCCCAATACTTTTGTACGTGTAGTTCATTTTAATAGCTGTTTTCGTTTCAGCCTGTGGGAGAAGTTCATTATGAATCTCTTCATGATCTAAATCCCAAAAACTGTAAAATGTAAATTTTGGTGGGAAAATGAGACATCTATCTAGCAGGTGGCATTACGCAATCAATTAATTGCTATTAAAACCCTGTAATTTATTTTGTCCGTTTTGGTGGACGTTGTTTTTGGTCATATTTTTATGTTTTTATTATCAATTCAACACATCTGCAGGTAAAAAACAGCATCTCCTCAAATAAAGACTAATAAGTAGAAACTATAAACTTAAACACTTGGGGAACGTTTTCATTATATGTGCTGCTGGTCTGCTGTGAGAATATTCTGTTTCAGTGTCAAGCCATGACATAAATTCACCTTTAAGCCCCATCAGCAACTGAGGAACAATTAAATCCAAACCCATGGTTTGGCAACGAGCCTGACACATTTAGAAGTCGGCCTATGATATACATTAAACACACTTCTTGCACAGAATAGCCGCAGTTTCGGTTTAAATCAATATAGAAGACGTGTTTTAATATAACAGTTACCATGTACATACAACATACATTAAAGTGATGTCATAAATACTAAACATGTTTGTTTTTATGTTTTTCCATAGAACACAGGGACTTCCGGTGGAGAGGAGAAGTTACCTACTCAACCCAAACCACCTCCAGTTCATGTATCTAATGTCCCCAAACCCACGGTCCAAGACACCAGGATTCTTCCAGAGCCAGTTCAGAACGACCTTCCTCCCACGCCTGTTTCTATCCCAGCATCCAGTGAATCTAGCGAGTCCTCGTCATCGGAGGAGATTATCGATTCAGTTCGCATTGCTAGGCCGCCAATGGACTTCCGCTATGCACGCTTCCGTCAGAGGAGAGAGGCAGCAACAGCTACAATCAATCCTACTTTCCAAAAAGCTTTCCCCAGTTCACCTTCACCGTTCCGCTCCTGCCCCGGGGTTTCCCGTTATACCACTGTGTAGAAAATGGACGTCGGGGTGAAGATTACATAAAATCATTGTTATTAAAATCAAGTAATACATTACATGATGTGACTGTGACTAAACATTTATGTAAATGTATCACTTGAATTTAATAACAATAATTTTAATAATAATAAAATACTTCACTTCCTTCAGTTCAGTGACACAGCAGCATCACCGGATGCTTTTAGGAATTTTGTGAAATTATGCCGAATGGCATCAGATCCTCACTCGCACTTTTGAACTTGTGGAGCTTAGGGGCTGGATATCATTAAAAAAAAACAAATACTAATTCTATACATGATAATGTATAATAATATCTACAATTTATGTATTGTTTAATTATGTGAATTTAATTAAAGGATTCAGTGAATAAAGTGAAAAGAGTGGACTTAATAAAATACTACATAATATTATGGACAAAGAATCTTGGGGTTTGGGGGGTAGGGGTTCGTCATGCCGATTCAGGGGAGAAGATTTTGAGTAGCTTAGCAGATACACCCAGAATAGGGCGCAAATCCATTGCTGGTCACACATTCACTCACACACACACACACACACACAATATATATATAGGGGTCATTTAGATGGGGGCAATTTAGTGTATCCAATTTACCTTGAATCCATGGCTTTGGACTGTGAAAGGAAACCCATGTGAACATGGGGAGAACATGGAACCTCCCACCCAAAAAGATGGGGGTGTGTGCTAAGCACGTTATATATAATGTGTATTTTTAACTGTTTATTTAGAATTCTGTGCGTTAAATTATTAATAAGCCCAGCGATGGATTGGCGCCCTGTCCTGGGTCTATCTGCCCAGCGCCCGAGATGTTCTCCCCTGGATGGGCATAGGGAACCCCACCGCGACCCTAATAGAGGATAAGCGGAAGAAAATGAATGAATGAATGAAATTATTAATAAATAAATGGATTAGGTTCATTTAGGTTCAGGACACCTGCACTTAAACGACATGCTCCTCCAGAGACAACATCCCTGAACACTTAACGTCAAGAGTTCAAAAATGTTGAGTTGCTCTACATTATGACTTTTATACATTTAGTCCAGCTTTGTTAGGCTTGTCTTATCGTTCGGGTGTGATGAAACATCCAGAGTGTTTTTGGACCCTTTCCCCAATTTCAGTGGCACAAAAGTTAATGATTGCTATTTCATGTAATTTCATGAGAGGAAACAGAATCATATCCAAAACAACACATGCAGTAAATTAAACCTGCTAAGCTGTTTGCTTCTTAACATCCTCACACTGTGCTGTGCATTTTGTTTATAATTGTGTGTTGGATTTCTTAAAAAATTAATTAAGGTGTAAATAAAAATCCCACTAAACAGCCTTTAAATAATGACATTCGCAAAGAAGAAGAGGCTAAGCCAATTTAGGAAGGTTTGGGAAAAATTCTATAATTTTTTGGAAAAAAGAGTCGGCTAAGTCGGTTTTTGGACAATTAGTATATAATAATAATAATAATACCTTAGTATAACACTGTGTTTTGCATCCTATTCTTACATTTTGTTTTAAATTTGGGGGGGGGGGGGGGGGGGGGGGGGGGGGGGGGGGGGGGGGGGGGGGGGGGGGGGGGGGGGGGGGGGGGGGGGGGGGGGGGGGGGGGGGGGGGGGGGGGGTATATATATATATATATATATATATATATATATATATATATATATTTTTTTTTTTTTTTTTATGTAATCCCTTCCCCTTATTTTTGTTTTTGTTTTTGCATTGTGTGTATATAGGTATGTATAATTATGTATAATGTAGATGCTTGATGTCGTGCTAAAAAGACAATTAAAAAATTATTTAAAAAAAATTATAAAACGGCCTTTAAATTCAGTGGATTTTGGGAGTTTCTGGCTTTTACCGACTGAATTCTTTCATTTAAATTTTATTCAAACTTCGGCATAATGACATTTTTTGTGTTATTTCATTCTTATCTGGAAGCCTGTCCGCTGAACCTAACCGAAATGTGATTTTTGCACTCATTTGATTTGTCAGCATGAAACTGTTTACTCCCATAATGCTATAAAAGAGCGAGTCCAGCAGTTTGGCTGCTTGGGCAGCCTTATGGTTGCAGGTTGACAGGCGTATTATACTATGAGGAGGCTGCTCATTCTGGCGGCACTATGCTCGGGTCTTTTCGCTCTTAGTCCCTCGGTTCTACAGCCGGGCAGCTACCAGTGTCAGGAGGATCTGGATCGAAATGCGACCGAGGAAGCCGTACATTTCATCAATGATCACCACCATCACGGATACAAGTTCAAGCTCGTTCATGTGGACGGCCGCACGGTGCTGAAGAAGGTACGTCAAAATATATAACTAGACAGGAATCCTCATTTTGTATTTGCATTTACACTACGTTAATGAATGTTAAAATAAATTCATGGTTTAATTTCTGAACGGTGCCTTGCAGGAACATCCATGTTCATTTGTTCTGGAACTGACCTTAGAGGAGACGGAGTGCCATGTAGTGGACCCAAAACCACTTCAGGACTGCAAACTCAGAGATCACCCAACAGTTGTGAGTTTAAACGAGTCCTATTTGGTTTTATAGTGTTATATATATTGTGTAAATCAAATTATCACCCCCCCTCCCACACACACACACACACACACACACACAATTTTTTTCTGCTTGAAGCAAGTAAAAGCAAAATGCAACGTGACTATCTGTGGTGGTGGGGACTATCCCGGCATCAAACAGTTCAGCTGTGACACGGAAGCAGGTGCGATTTCCTTAGTTTTCTATTAAAGTTCAACTTCAATTTATAGGATGCATGATACTAAGCAAGATATTACTCTCATTATACCCAGATTCCAATGAAGAGTTAGTAGATCTCTGCCCTGACTGTCCCATCCTCCTGCCCCTGCAACATCCAAATGGCCTGGAGAGCGTGAATGCGGCAGTGAAGAAGTTTAACAGGGAGAGCAACCACAGATCCTACTTTAAACTACTGGAAGTTGGCAGAATAACATCACAGGTCGGGACTGTCTGTAAATAATGTCATACTGCACGTAACATTACAGGACCATCAGTTATGAAATAAATCTGTTATTATATTTGAAGACTTAATCTTAAGGGTAGATGATGTTTACAGATTGCCTTCTCATGGTGTTGTGTTTATGATTTCAGTATAATATAAATTTGGGAATGAGCTACTTTTCGGAATTCGCCATAGTAGAGACCGAATGTAAAGACAAAGCGACAGCAGAGGACAAAAACTGCAAGCAGAAATGTCCCCACGAAGCTGTAAGTTAATACTGAACTTTATTTTTGTTTGGTTTGTTAGTTTTGTTTGGTTCATGGTGCTCATCGATACCCCGCTTACTCCTTAGGAACATGGATTCTGTAAAGCCACCGAACTCGGAAACAAGCAACTGAATTTCCAGTGTTCCTTTTACAGAGTACGTATAAATTGTCAATCTGAATGTTTACAGAATGACCCCCTGTGTATCCAATCTTACTTACTGCTTCCTTTCCAGAACTCGACACATTACCGACCCCCTCCATTTTTCCGTGGGAAACACTGTGGCCATCATAAGGACCATGGAGCTCCGCCACTCCATCATGACTCAGCAGAGCATGTCACAGATTTGTTGCCCCCTGGTCCACCGGGCAGTAATCTGGATGTTCCTTCTGACTGCTACATTCGTTCATTGCTGCCCCACAGACCTCGTCACCATGGGGGCAGCCATCACAGGGGTCGTCATCATGGTGATCATCATCATGGTGGCCGTCATCATGGAGATCATCATCACGGTGATCATCATCATGGCAACCATACTGGCCCTCCTCACCATAAAAAACATGATCGCCATGAGGGTCACCATGGTGACCATAGTGGCCCCCCTCACCATAAAAAACATGACCGCCATGACGGTGACCACGGTCACCATAGTGGCTCCTCTCACCATAAAAAACCTGACCATCATGACCACAAGAGGCCACGCCCCACAGGATCACCCCCTGCCCAACCTACTCCTCCAGGATCTGCGGATCATCCAGATGTTCCCTTGTGTCTAAGTACCGTGAAAATACCTCCTAAAATTCATCCTATCTGTCCATTTCCCCCATCATTTCTTGGCCGGGGTAATAACGAACTTAAAGGGCCCCCAACACAGAAGAACCACTAAGCTTTAAGATGGTTTCTTTCAACGAGCTGCCATTTCAAAAGCTTCGATTCTTATAAGATGCTTGTTTGACTTTGGCTCTGTGCAATGCTTATTAATCTATATTTACAAAATGTAAACAATTTCTAACAAATATTAACTGACTAGTAAATTACAATGATATCAAAAACATTTTTAATTGTTTATTTTGTCACCTTCTTCTCTCGGCCGTTCCGTGTGGACGAAGCCTCAGCCCTTTTTTAACACAACTCTTCTATTTATCAAGGCATGGGATCCTGCACTATAAGTGAACTTGTACACTGCCCTTTATAGAGCTTGGACATTTTGGCATTTTTAATTTACCTCTGATTGGATGTGAACCCGGAGATCAGGAGGCACAAGAAGGACTTGGAAACTCCACACAAAATTGACCTGAATCACACAGTAAAGACTAGGGAAAGCAGAACGAAGAGAAAGAAGAGTGGAAGCTGCTGTAGTTACAAATGGAGGACCCATGAGAGCTGTCCTAATTCTTATATTCATATTGTACTTAAAGTTCACCCAGATTGACTGTACACAGTAAGAACGACTTTACAGATCAAAAGGAAATGGAACACATCAGCTGTATTTTGATGTCATGATGCCAGAAAACCCGAAAAACACACTTAAAACATGGCCCCTCAACCAAAAGGCTTTAATCTAGGTCATGGTTTATTCCTGTTTAAGGACAATGTTCCAAAGTCCACCTTAAAATCCACACAAATCGGTTCAGTGACCACCATACCAACCGCAATCAATGTGTTACCATGGCCACCCCGGTTCTCTTACATAACTCTATTGATTACCACAGGCCCAGCCTGCAGAGGAGAAGGTCACAATATGGAATTCAGAATTTGGCGCAATAATATGGGACTGCTGTCAGATCTTGTGCCATGTGTTGCCGCCAGTTTAAGTAACAGCCAGTAATAGTACTAAATAAAGAAGTGCCAATGACTGTGGTTAACATAAAGCCTTTGTTTCATTTATTGTAATAAATAGTCGCTTTTAAGTAATATTTGGAAATCAAAAGGATATGCAGTGATGTGTTTGGGTGCCAGGGCTCTGTATCAATCAGCCCTCTGGACCCCAACCAGCACCCTTTAAAGGGGTCTTGAAAGCAAACAGATCCTGCAGCACACATTTAAAAATGAATGATGAGCTGATGAGCTGTTTCTGATGTGTGTGTGTGTGTGTGTGTGTGTGTGTGTGTGTGTGTGTGTGTGTCATGGGGAGCTGGTGAAAGTGCATAGGACAGTTTCAATCAGAACGACTGCGAATGCAAATACTGTCTCCACGATTTGCAGATTCAAACAAAATAATCTACAGAGACTGGAATTTAGGTTCAAATGTTCAGATCAAGATCAAACACAGAAATAAACTTAACTTTAATTCAATAATTGTATGAAATGGGATTTATGTGCCTTCATTTGTGACTGCACATCAGATAAACTAACATCTTCCTATTCAAAAGATCTGCTAACTTTAATTATTAAAATAATATTAGCCTAATGAGCTGAATCTGAAAATTGCTGTTCACTCGTCAGCTGAGTTCTTCATTGATTTCATGGCCATGAATGGAAAATCCTTATTCTCATTGCAGGTATTTCATAAGATATAAGTCGGATTCTCAATACTACTTATTTATTAGAATGATAATGAATATTCTGCAAAGTAAAAGTCAAAAAAAAAAAAACACGTAACCAACCTGTGTGACCCCCAGAGTTAAACATAATCAATAGTATTGATTTGCTGTTGCATTTCACAGAATCAGCATTTGATAGTTACACAATCAGACAGAACGGCTTCTTAATTACAGAAAATATTACGACTATAAAGCTGAATAGTGTTATGTTTAAAAATCATATATATTTAATTCAAACAAGTTTACAACCTGGAGAGTTCTGCCTTCATTTCCCAGGTGTTGGTTTAAATATTCCCAACTTGCCGTAGGCTTATTCTGCATTTCTCTGATTTGCTTAAGAAGTTTACTAATTCTATTACGAATATTCCAGCAGAACAATTTCACATGAAATTTCTTAATTGATTTACCTGCATACTAAATTATCTATGCAGTCAGCCGCTTAAATGCCAATCACAAGCTCCCGAGTCAGATGTTGAAGGGTGTAAGGGGTACAGTTTAGACACTGATCACTAGTTCACACCCACGCACTGGTCAGCAGCATGTGACAATGAGTTGATTCAGACCGTTTGATTGATTGAACTGAATACAATCACAGGGGTCTTTCAGCTGAGTTGAAAGGAGCCTTGTTGACTGATCGGGAGGGCACAGTGATCAAGGCGTTGTTGCTGAATACGGGGCTATAAAAGCATAAACGCTCTCTGCAGATTCAGCAGCGGGGTGTAGGAGACGGACTGCATCATGAAGCCGTGCGTGCTACTGTTGCTGGCCTTTGTGTGCGTCCATGGGGCCCCTGCAGGCGTCCTGCCCCCAAGCTCCTGCAAGGATCCGGCAACCGTGGAAGTAGCCGGTCAGGCTTTGGAGAAAATTAACCTGGATCGCGACAACGGCTACATTTTCAGCATGGAACGTGTCAGTGATGTGCATCTGACCCGCCACGTAAGTCTGCCCATTCAGCTCTGACATACGAACTGGATGCCAAACTTTTATTAAATTAAACTATCGTATTGCCAGAGCGACACCGGAGTGGTTTATTATCTGAAGATCGATGTCGTCGAGACCACCTGTCACGTGTTCAGCAAAAAAAACTGGAAGGACTGTGAAGCCAGGGGAATCGGCGGACATCCGGTATTTGTCTGCTTTGTTCTCAGGGTCCGCAAGATTCTGTATATGTTGCTGCAACCTGTTTGTTAAATAATAATGTGTCGCTTTATTTCAGGTGTACGGTCAGTGTAAGGCTGCCGTCTATGTAAACAAACCTCAAAGGGTCCTTCGCCTCTACAAATACAGCTGCAATTTGAGACCTGGTAATGAGCCGCTGTTTGAAACCATAGTGAAGCGATACCATTATACAAAAGAACGGATCTTGACGTACTTTATTTTGCAGTCGCCGCATCCAAAATCGTTTTCACGTGCCCTGACTGTCCCCACATGATCGCACTGGATAATGAGGAAATTGTTCAAACAATGAAAATGGGGCTGGAGAAGTTCAACAGTGAAAGCATGCTCCCAAATTATTTTGCACCTCTGAAAATTACCAGAGCCACAATGCAGGTAAAGGCTTTTCATCCTGTTAACACTTTACATTTAGATTAACTGATGCTTTTATCCAATGGGACTTATTATCAAGTTAATTGATTAATATAAAGTATTCTATTTCTTAGTTTGTTGTTTAAATTTATCTTTCTATCGTCGGTCAATCGCCAAACTGTTTTTAACGCAGAGATTTTCTAAACTATTTTATATTTCCAGTTTGGACACGCCCCTTTCTGCTCCACTTATTGTCCATGTTCTCAGTTCCACATATTATAAAGATGGACTCCATCTGTTTGTGTTCTACAGTACATACTGTAAAGTACAGGACCTCAATAGTACCACCACAGAGCAGGGGTTATTTGGTTGGTGCATTAGTTCTATCCCAGCATTGTCACTGAGGTGGAGAAATGAAACTACAGCAGCACTGCTGCACTAAAACCCCCTCACCACATAAGTGTCACTGCAGAACTAACAATGAACAATCTACCACCCAAATGATACCTGATGTTACTAACTATTAATTCTGAAGCAAGGCCCTTAAACCTCATTGCTGGAGGGATGTTGTGATGAACCCTGTGCTCACCTTGTAAGTCGCTTTAAAAGCGTCTGCTAAATGACCAAATGTAGGGAATAGACAATGGAGAAAGAAGGGGGCGTGTCCAAACGTTCCACTGGTACTGTATGTTTTGAGAAGTTTCTTGAAAGTGTATTGCCTAAAAAATAAATAAATAAATAAATAAATAATTTTTCATTTAGGGGGGTATGGCCACTTTCTACAATGTGGAGTTCACCATCCAGGAGACGGTCTGCACCAACGCCACAAATGTAGCTGAGGTCTCAAAATGCGGCATCATGACTTGCGAGTTTGCGGTAAAGCCATGCAGACAAAACTTTCATTAAATATATAAATATAATGAAATATAAACGAGAGACATTTTACATTCTTTTCTGTTCAGCACAAGGGTTTCTGCAAAGCCTCACGCTCACGATCCAACGGCCAGGAACATCTCAGTGTTAACTGTGAAATCTATGAACCTATGGTAACCAAATTAAATCAAATCAGTTCTAAAAGAACTTTGTTTCTGTCATCGAAACGTTTATTTCTGAGACAGTTAACAATAACCATGTTGCTATTTCAGGCAGCGGAGGAGGAAAAGCAGAGCCATTCCCATGCAGTCGACCATCACCATGAAAACATCGGTGGCGCCGACCTCGGCCATGACCACACTCAAGATCACACCGTCCCCCACACCCACCCAGACGCACATGACCACGGTCACTCGTCCGATCACAGGCATGATCACAAGCATGACGATCCCAAAAAACCTCCCGGTCATCGCCATGGCCACGAACACGAACGCGGCAAGGGCAAGGGCAAGGGCCACGGTCACTCCCACTCTCACGAGCACCATCATGATCATGACCATCATCATGAGCATCACAACCAAGCCCACAACCACACACAGGATCAGGGCATTCACCCCCCGCACCACAACTACAATCACACTGAGGGAGACACTCACGAGCACGATCACGAGCTGGCGCTGGACCATGAGCACAAGCACGGGCACCTCCATGCATATGAGCATCATCACCACCACCACCAACATCCGCATGATGGACCAGGGACGAGGCACCCAGAGGGAAGCGTCCACATCCATCCTTCCCTGGATAAACCATCAACCCTTCCTTTCTTCCCTGACGTGTTCGAAAAACCAGACACACCCACTACTCTTCCCCTGCACCCCGATCCGCAGATCCCAGGCGAGAGGGAGCCCATCATTGGCCGATTCCCTGCTAACGTCTCACCAAACTGTCCAGGCGAGTTCACGACCAATTTAAGCATTATTAAAGAGTCTTTTGCTCAAGATCCACTTTTCAACGTCAAGCCTGCTGCACCGAAAAAGACTTCGTAAAAGACTTTTACAGTTTGATCTTGGAAAAGTGATGGAAAAGACTTCCATAATAAAATGTTTGCAAAAATAAATTTTCATTCTTCTTCATTGTTCTCTATGCACAGATCCACCCACTAATCTAATCTAATCTAATCTAATCCCCTCATTAATACATCAACCAAGCAACCAAGTGGCAGATGCTGGAGTAGTTTGTGGAACTATTCCATCAATGCTAAACATTCCTAAAAAGAGTATTGCCCCCTAGTGACCGAATGCTGCAAAGACCCACACAAAGCCTTTTGAGCCAAAGATCTTTTATCATTTTAGAAGTTCCAAATTTTCTCAAAGGGGCCAGAATAAATACAAAATAGGCAGTACAGTGGGGAGGTGGTTAGCACGTTCATCTCTCAGCGCAGGTGGAGTTTCCATGTTCTGCCCAAAACCTCTCCACTGGATGGGCATGGGGAACCCCTTTTTGACTCTAGTATAGGATTATAATGCGGACGATGATGGATGAATAGAAGTTGTTTTGTTTGGTGTTTTTTTTTTTTTATCTCTCAGTTATTTAAATAAAGCTTACCTTTTCTTCTATTTTTTAACCTTTACACTGGTTCTTGGCCAAGAAGGGGCAAGTATGAACATAAAGATTAGAGTCTATTGACTTTTATAGAAAGACCAGCTTACAATGCTTAGTAATATTCATTCATTCATTATCTTCCGCTTTATCCTATATAAGGGTCACGGGGGGGGGGGTCCCCATGCCCTTCCAGGGGAGAACATCTTGGGCACTGGGCAGATACACCCAGGACAGGGCGCCAATCTATCGCTGGGCACACACTCACTCAGACACGCACACAAACACACTCTATATGGGGCAATTTGGAGAACTCAATTGACTTGATCCATGTTTTTGGACTGTGGGAGGAAACCGGAGAACCTGGAGGAAACCCATGCGGACACGGGGAGAACATGGAAACTCCACCCCAGATGGGATTCGAACCGGGAATCCCTAGTGCTGAGAGGAGAACGTGCTAACCACTAAGCCACTGTGCCGTCCGTTTAGAAATATATCCAGTATTTTTCCAAATAGTGATTAACATTCCTTTTAGAAGTGCATAAGCTGTTCTTTTAATCAGTCCGTGACCTAATTTCTTTACACAAACCAGAACCCCCCCCCCCCCCTCCATTATTAATTCCACTGTGATTACATATAATTGGAATAAAAAAAAATTCCAGCTGTATACAACTTCTTAGAAATACAGTCCCATTCGTTCCCTGGGACAAAGTCTCCTGGTTTAACTTGTGGTTCGACGGCAGAATCTGAAATCCCAAAAGTGAGCCGACTGAGTTCCAGCCATTTAGCCGAAAGAGACCAGTGCTGCATCTGTAAGCAGGATCCATACTGCGGGTGGAGGAGGTAAACAGCTGATAACGATTCTGTTTGCTGGTCTGGTGGCTGCAGGTAAAAGTTCAGGGTTTGCATGGTGAAGAGGGTGCCGCGAGCATATACTGCTTTTCTGTTTGTTAAGTTCCCTGTAAAGAAGAATAACCCGGGAAAATGTTGCCGTTTGTTTTAATGTCACTGGTGAGTCTGCACTTTCACGGCTGCCTCGCCTTTACTATGCATACTGAATGTGAGGCCTCCAATATTGTCAAAAATGCTGAAGAGGCACTGGATCGTATTAATGCTGCAAGAACAGAGGGTTACGCATTTGCACTAAACAGGGTGTATGATGTCAAGTTAGAGGTTAAGGTGAGTTTTCTATGGTTTTTTTAATATGCACTCTGTAACGTGTATTTTAATATACTTCAAACTTTAAGCAAGATGAAGCCACAGTACACGATGGTAAACTAAATGACCCCTTCGTTTTAAGGAGGGCGGGGAGAAAATTTTACACCTGGTTATAGATGTGCTGGAGACAAAGTGTCACGTGATCAGCAGAAGCAAATGGAAGTCATGTGAAGTTAAAGGAATTGGAGATGTTCCGGTAAGGCTTTGCGTTCACGATAGCAACAGATCTGCTTGTGTCCTGGAACAGTGTGGAATAAAAATAAAATAAAAAATACAACAAGAACTCCTTTAAATACGTTCTCAGGTTTTTGGAACATGTGACGTGTCCATCTCTTTTGAATCCAGCTTTGATTTAGAAAACTTTCACTGCACCATACAGGAAGGTGTGATGCTTTCTCATAAAAATAACATTAAAATTGCTACCACATTGGCACGAGTCAGTTTAAATATGCTAAATACCTTTTTATTTTAGTTCCTTCTGCTGCCGTTATTGACGTCTGTCCAGACTGCCCGACAAAAGAGAATCTAGACGATCCGATTGTGGTGGAGACAGCAAAGGTGGCTTTACAGAAGTTTAACAAAGAGACGCCCCTGACCAATTACTTTGTTCTTCTGAATGTTACAGCAGCCAAGATGCAGGTGTGTTAAACCTCATCATATAATTGTACATTTTTTTATTTTCTAAAGTTTGTACCGCGGCACGGTGGCTTAGTGGTTTAGCATGTTCTCCTCTCAGCACTAGGGATTCCCGGTTCGAATCCCCATCTGGGTGGAGTTTCCATGTTCTCCCCGTGTCTGCGTGAGTTTCCTCCGGGGTCTCAGGTTTTCTCCCACAGTCCAAAAACATGGATCAAGTCAATTGAATTTTTAAAATTGCCCCATATACAGTGTGTCTGTGTGAGTGAGTGTGTGCCCAGCGATGGATTGGCGCCCTGTCCTGGGTGTATCTGCCCAGCGCCCGAGACGTTCTCCCTTGGCTGTCCTACATTGTTGTTGCTGCCTGGCCGCTCAAGGAGGATGAGTCCCCCACTGAGTCTTGGTCCTCCCAAGGTTTCTTCCTTGAATAACAACAGAAAAGGGAGTTTTTTCTTGCCACTATCGCTTCGGCTTGCTCTTTGGGGGTTTAAAGGCTTTTCATTCTGTAAAGCTGCTTTGTGACAATGTACTGTTGTAAAAAGCGCGACATAAATAAATAACTTGAACTTGAACTTGGATGGGCATGGGGAACCCCACCGCGACCCTAATATAGGATAAAGCGGGAGATAATGAATGAATGAATGAATAAAGTTTGTACCTTATAAACACCTATATTTTTCTTCGATAATAAAACACTGATTTCTCCCAACAGTGGATTGTTGGTCCAGCTTACTTTGTAGAGTTCATCATGCAGGAGACAGACTGTAACAAGTCCTCACCTGAAATCGATTTCTCACAGTGCCGGCCAAAAAATGGGACATCTGTGAGTTGCATGGTTAAACAAGAAATTGTGTTTATACATCTAACCTGCTGTCTATATTGATAAAACGCACTCATTGAACCATCGTTTTCTCCTTAAGACAAAGGGCTTTTGCACTGGGTCACATGTTACTCACGATGATTTGGAAATAACCGCTTCCAAAAAGTTCAGCTGGATCAGTGGGACACACACGTCCATAGAAGACGTTAAGAAAAAGATATCCACTGAAGTCAGCTGCACAATTTACCAGCACACGGTGGGTGTCATTGCACGGTGGAGTCCTTATACGCCAGTGTAACAGAGAGGGTGACGGTGTGTACCTTGTCATGTCTTCTAGGCGACGACAGAAGAATCTCAGTCCACCAAACCTCCATCTGGAACAGTGCTGGTTCTGCCTCCTCCACCCAACCCGATGCCAACCAGAATTCCACCTTTTGATCGTAAATGTCCTGGAAAGAATAAACACAAACTTGGACTTGATGTAGTAAATCTGTAAAAGAAGACCGTACATTGAGTGCAAAAAGACAATTGAAAAATTATTGTTGCCAGCTGAATCAATACCAACTGACCTTAGATTGTTGACAATAATTAGTTTCACCTGTTAACCCACCAGGCATTATGGCCTTATTAAACACATGTAGTATATTCTTTATTAAGTAAAAATGATTTTTTAATGCTTGATTTCTATTGCTTTTGAGTTTCAATTATTTTGCTCTTGGTGAAGGTATAAAAGAACTTAAAAACATCTTAACATCTTATAAAAAAAAGAAGTAAAATAACGATTCCGCATTAAAAGAACACAAGATGTTTTGAAACAAATTGTATAGCCCTTTTATAACACCGATCTAATTTTTTTAGTTTGCCACAATTTACTTAACTGTAAAGCATGCAAGAAGAATTTTAAGACCCTTTTAAAGATTTTTAAGCTCCTTAGCCAGGACCTTAGCCTTGTACAATAAAATACGGAACAGAATAACAATCTGTCTCAGACATTTCACCTTTAATCGTTTATCATTTAGCTGTAAAAAAAAAAAAAAATATATATATATATGAAGCCCATACAACAATTAAAAACATTTTTGCAGTCTGAATAAAGAGACTGGTGGATGAGGCGGGAAGAGTAGCTCTTTACCGCCGCCTTGTGGTGAGAATTGATTCAGAACTATAAACTAATAATAACACCTGTATTTAAATGGTTTTATTTCTTTATGATATGATTTTAATTTTGCAGATATAACATGTCTACAAATATATTTATATTACAAATATATATTGCATTTAATATATTGCATTTAGAATATAAATTATACATAATTACAGCTATATATATTGTTTATTTTTGTTTGCTGCACTTCATACAGTAATTAGTAATAAAAATATAAAATATTACGTCACTGCATTTCAAAACTATAGGGGGGGGGGGGGGGGGGGGGGGGGGGGGGGGGGGGGGGGGGGGGGGGGGGGGGGGGGGGGGGGGGGGGGGGGGGGGGGGGGGGGGGGGGGGGGGGGGGGTGTGTGTGTGTGTGTGTGTGTGTGTGTGTGTGTGTGTGTGTGTGTGTGTGTGTGTGTGTGTGTGTGTGTGTGTGTACAGTATGTGAATGTATTGTAGTATTGTTGACGGATTTAAGGTTGTGGTTTGTCCGCAGTAGCCAATTAAATTGGAGATTCCTTTTGCTGACGGTATAGGTAACCAATGAATAGTCTGTTTCAGTATTTGAGTGTCCCGCCCAACCTGCACAGCGAAAGAGGAAGTAAATATTGCAACTACAATACTTATCACTTTTGCCTAAGTATTTAATAAATTTATTAATAATAAGTGTTTTTTTTCGTGTTACTCTTAACAGGTTGAATAAAAAATATGTAATGACAGGAAGCGATCGGCTCGTTTGTTTGTCTGATCGTCACAAGACGTGAAAGCATGTGATCGCTGAGGGAAAGCAGATCAGACTGCAACGAAGGGAGCCGTCGGGAAGGACTGCGACTCCGTTACGATTCCATTACGATTCCATTACGATTTCATTACGATTCCATTACGATTCCATTACGATTTCATTACGATTGCGACCCGCAGGAATGGTGCATGTGTACAACTGCCACCCGTTCGCCTCTCAGCGCATCGTGCCGGTGGAGCAGGAGCCGGGGCTGGTGTGCTGCGGCGGCGGGGCGCTGTTCGTCCTGTCGGCTGGAGGATGTAAGGTGGAGGTGTATCAGCTGCAGCAGGAGCCGTGTCCCCTCATCTGCCGCTTCTCCACCATGGGCATCGTGCAGAGTCTCGCCTACAGCACGATCGGTTAGTCCAGCACGCTTCGTTTATATTATTACACCAAATACAGCCTTCTGTAGATTCAATACCAACGATGATGGAAGATGATTTGGTTGCTGATCAGGAGATCACTGTCGATAACAGATCATCAGGGCGGCACGGTGGCTTAGTGGTTTAGCATGTTCTCCTCTGAGCGCTAGGGATTCCCGGTTCGAATCCCAATTTGGTTGGGGTTTCCATGTTCTGCCCGTGTCTGCGTGGGTTTCCTCCGGGTTCCCGGTCCGAATGGATGGATGGAAGATAATGGATGGATGGATAGATATTGACTGTCTGTTAAAAATGGCATTGCAATCACAACGTCCTTTTACTGCTGAATGGCCCGTCTCCAAAATACCTAAAGTACAAAATACCTAAAGTATCTCCTGATGATCTGTTCATCCATTCATTCATTATCTTCCGCTTTATCCTCTATTAGGGTCACAGTGGGGTTCCTCATGCCCATCCAGGGGAGAACATTTCGGGCGCTAGACAGACGCGCCAATCTATCGCTGGGCACACACTCACTCACACAGACACGCACGCATACACACTCTATATGGGGCAATCTGGAGAACTCAATTGACTTGATCCATGTTTTTGGACTGTGGGAGGAAACCGGAGAACCCGGAGGAAACCCACGCGGACACGGGGAGAACATGGAAACTCCACCCAGATGGGGATTCGGACCGGGAATCCCTAGCGCTGAGAGGAGAACGTGCTAAACCACTAAGCCGCCCTAAAGCAAACCAACCAGGGACAAATTATGTGAGCAGCCCTTTGAATTCTGTGATGGTTAATGTAGTAAAATACAACGACGCTGTGTTCAGAATCCTCCTCAGAAAGTCCCTCCCACTAATTGGTTAAAATAAATTAACTTGCACTTTAGAGGTTGTTTGTAAAGATTTTTTTCTTTTTGGCAAAGGATGGAAATGTTGTGCTTTGTTCAAATTTAAATAGTACACTTTGCTTGGGGCCCCCAAATGCCTTGAAATGACCCTGGTTGTAATATGTGTACCCATTTCTCTTTGTCCTACATTTTAGGAGACTACCTCGTAACCATTGAGAAGAAAAACGACACGTCCTCTCTAAGGGCCTACACCAACTGGCGCTGCCAGGAAGCCGAGAAACAACGTGTGGGTGTCCGTATGCTGGGACACCTACTACGTGGCCAAACATTCCGCGGTGCACCTAAAGAGCAGATGGAGATCGTAGAGATGCCGTTATCAGAAATGCCGCGCTGCGTTGCCTGTTGTCCACTGACGGGCTCCCTGCTGGTGGCGTGCACCAAGAGTGTTGTGCTGTTCGGGCTGAAGCGGCAGAAGTTCACCGAACAGCTCGACGCTCTGGACTTTGAGAGGCTGCTTATCCTGGATGTGCCCGGGTGGTGCCCGTCACAGGTGGCTCTCTGCGGTGGATATGTTGCGTTGCAAATGGACTTGGAGGTGTTGGTGGTACGGCTGGAAAATCTGTGGGAAGGATGTGTGTCTGCTGAAGAGCACACAGAGCAACACTGTGATGTCATGGCTGCAGAAGCCCTAAAGGATAAGGGTAATTTTCTGATTGGTTCATTTTAGGAGTGGCACGAATGGGTTTTTTTTTTTTTTTTTTTAGCAAACCCACATGCTTCGTACAGTCTGTTCTGCACTGTGGACTAACAACCTCATTCATTCATTCATTCTCTTCTGCTTTATCTTATATTAGGGTCGCGGGGGGGTTCCCCATGCCCAACCAGGGGAGAACGTTTCGGGCGCTGGGCAGATACACCCAGGACAGGACGCCAATCTGTCGCTGGGCACACATTCACTCACACAGACACACTCTATATGGGGCAATTTGGAGAACTCAATTGACTTGATTCATGTTTTTGGACTGTGGGAGGAAACTGGAGAACCAGGAGGAAACCCACGCAGACACGGGGAGAACATGGAAATTCCACCCAGACTGGGATTCGAACTGGGAATCCCTAGGGACTAACAACCTGTTTAATTTATCTGACTAGGGATTCATTCTACTAGTGATGGGATAGGCTCAGATGATATGGTCAGATATCTATCTACACCACCCCGACAGTCTCATGTCACGTGGCTCACGTCCACGGTGTGGACATATCTTTCCACTTATTTAGAATCGCGAAGGGACCAGCACAGTCCTGTGGAGCCCGACGGCTTCATCGTGTTCAAGAAGGAAGTGGAGTTGTTGGGAGACGATGCGAAAGACTGCGGCATATCGGTCTCTTTCGAATGGACTGGCATGGAGACGGAAGCGAGCAAGATAATAGGAGTCACCTACGTTATGTACAGGTACAGTATATATCTGTACAGTCCAGATGTGTGTGTATATATACAGAAAGCTTTGGGTTATTAATTTAAAGCTCTCTGTGCTTTTATGCAGGAGATTTGCCCCAGATTTTTTTCAGGACTGCAACGTGGAAGAGACACGTCTGCACTCTTTGCAGCTCCACCACGTGTACATTGGTGAGCCAGCGTGAGGGAGGCTTGTTGTATATTAAATCTACACCCTGTATGTGGTGTCTCGTTTTCAGCATGTTCCCTCTGAATCCACCAGGTACCCAGTTGGTCGGGGGTGACGTGGTGAAGCAGGAACCTGACTGTGTCTTCTGTTGCTTCTCCCTGCCCAATGCCGGCTTCGTGTACAGTCTAAAGAACAGTGTGGAACTAATCTCCACCTATCAGTATCCTGAGAAAGCCCACCAGGCTGTTCTCAGCGATAGGTTTCTTTATGTTATCACCAGGTGAGGGATGTTTGCTTATGAGAAAAGTCACGCAGAAGTCGATCGCGCTTCTGTTTGCTGTAGCTGACAAAAAGACTTCTAAAATTATATTTCCTTATTTATAAATGTGACTTAGTTCCCCTTTCTTTTTTTTTTTTAAATCTTTCACAAGGAATGCTCTGCAGTGCTTCTCTGTCAGATGCAGTGCTGTGGCCACACGACTGGAAGACCCCTACATTGATACCACTATGAAGGCAAGGGCTGATACAAGCACATATTTTACCTAGTATCATTAATTGGGCATGGGATAGAATTACCCAAACTGTATGCGTGTTTGTTTTTGTATATAGGCTTGTCCTCCCAACACCATGGAAGTCTGTGCGCTGCGTATTCAGTTGTTCATTGGCCTGAAGTCTCTGTGCCACGATGGAAATCACATTGTGTTACTTACAGCAGCTGACGTGGAGAGCAAATCGGAGCCTGAACGAGCGGCTAAGAGAACGTAGGTTCTAAGAAAACTATTTACCCATCATACAGGCCTTACACCGAATCTCCTAAATATAGCCATTTCGAAATATAAAAAATGTAAATAATCGTTCAGTTTCGAAATTATGATGTGCCGTATTTTGAATAAGATTAACATTTTATACTATGTAATGGTAAAGAAAACAATTTAAAACCTCTGCCAATGGACATTGAGTGGTTTATGTTGTATGAAGAGCGGTGTTGCCGACTAGTGGACAAACTATACAATGTGAACCCTCGTGATCCGACGTGCGTTTTCTTTGATATTTTATTATAAATGCTTAGGACTGTTTATCAGCATAAAACCCTGTTAAAGTCTTAAGATTAGGCCTCAGTACATGCAGTATATTTACTGTATGTATTTGATTTGATCGGGTTTCAAATCAAGACAATGGGCTTTAGCTGCTTAAAGATGATCTTATGGGTTTTTCCTGACGTATTGTTTCTGCATTGACGCTCATAACTGCTCTGTATTGTAGTGATGTGAAAGAGCAGACAGCTCTGACAGGGATTTTCCTAGCGGTAGGTATAGATCCGACTACAAGCCCAGGTCTGGAGAGGTTCCTGTCCAGGTCCTTTCTGTAAGTCAGCCCCTGATGTGATTCCTCTAACCTCACGCTGATGCTTGATACACTTCCCCCAAATAACAGCAACTCTCCCTAATTGTGTGTGAACCCACATAATCTAACCTCCTTCAACCCACCCCATCCCGTATGGTTTTATTTCACTTTAGGAGGGCTTGGTTGGTATACGCATCGTTGGATTTGAGTAATTGCATGCATATCTCTAAAAACCTCTGTTTAAATGGGCGAATACTTCAAAGCATTTTAGAGTATGAAGTGTGTCAGATACAGACTGCTATCTTTAAAGGGTTCAGATTTGGTAGTTCAGTTCACGAGTGCAGACTCCAGGTGACCGGAGGATACAGTGGTGCCCAATCAGATTTGTGATAGCTCTGCTTTATAGAGTATTTAAAAATATTTCCATAACACTGAACCCAGGGGCTTCTGCTCTGCATGTTGCTACATATTTGCTCAATGTGAAGGGGGGGGCGGGTCCTCAGTCGGTCAGTGGGTTGGCTTGGCACCGTGCCATTTTAATATCACATCTCCAGTCATGCAGAATCCCTTTTATAGCTTCTCAGTACTGTCTGAACAGTTCTGAACCCTGAGTACAGGTGAGTGATCACAGGGTCGGTTCTGAAATGTTTTCAGCGTCTCACGAAAGATCTCATGGCTCTTCTGCAAAGCTGAGGATTAACAAGGTTAAAGGCTGAGCTTCTATTAAAATTCTTTATTTTACAACCAGAACAAAGAAAAGCTCTGTGTCAAAGCTGAAGCAGCCGAATGAGAGTGGCCACGGATGGAACCTCTATGTGATCGACACCGTGTCCACACTGCAGCTCTACAGAGAAATGGTACCAGAAGTTTATTCCTATTCATTGTATCGGTAAAGGGCGGCACGGTGGCTTAGTGGTTAGCCTGTTCTCCTCTCAGCGCTAGGGATTCCCGTCTGGGTGGAGTTTCCATGTTCTCCCCGTGTCCGCGTGGGTTTCCCCTGGGTTCTCCGGTTTCCTCCCACAGTCCAAAAACATGGATCAAGTCAATTGAGTTCTCCAAATTGCCCCATAGAGTGTGTTTGTGTGAGTGTGTGCCCAGCGATGGATTGGCGCCCTGTCCTGGGTGTATCTGCCCAGCGCCCGAAACGTTCTCCCCTGGATGGGCATGGGGAATCCCCTGCGATCCTAATATAGGATAAAGCAGAAGATAATGAATGAATGTATCCATAAATAAACCTGTACAACAATTGTTTGTTATTATTGTAGCGTTAGAAAGCTTTGGTTTATGTTTCGTTATGACTCTATAAAGACTTTGTCTCGTGTCTCTGCTGGCAGGTTGACTACAGTAAACGCTATGAGCAAACCAACCCCACCTCCAAGAACTGCTTGCACCTGCTGAGTGAAGCTCACCTGCTGCTCAGGGCCAGTCTGCTGTGCCCCAGCGACTGCGAATCAACAGACAGCGCCGAGCTGCGCGACGCCTTTTGCGAGAGCTGCGCTCAGCTGGGAGATTGTTTCAGCAGGTCAGGAACATATCAGGCAGCATTTCAATGAGTGCAGATCAGATCAGAATCAGTGCACTGACTATAAAGTTAAGTGAAAGTGATAAACTGAACTATTTTACCTTCTGTATTTACACACACAGAACTCTGTCCACATTTAACCCATCAGTGCACTGCAACACACACATATACACACACTGAGTATAGTGAGCACACATGCCCGGTGTGGTGGGCCTTGTATACGGAGCCCAGGGAGCACCTGGTGCTTGCCCAAGGGCACTTTAGCCATAGTACTTAATCTGGGTTTGAACCTCCAACCTTCAGATTGATAACCCAACACCCTCACCACACTGCCAGTGTCAGTTTTTAAGCAAGTGCCTTAACCCTCATTGCAGCAGGGTATGCTGGCCTTACCCTCTGACCCCATCCATTATGTAAAGAGTATATTATAATTCATCCATCCATCATCCATCATTTTCCTCTCTATCCTCCATTAGGGTCCCAGGGGGGGGGGCTCCCCATGCCCACCCAGGGGAAAGCGTTTCGGGAGCTGAGCAGATACACCCAGGACAGGGTGTCAATCTATCGCTGGGCACACACTCACACACACAGACACACGCTATATGGGGCGATTAGGAGAACACAATTGACTTGATCCATGTATTTGGACTGTGGGAGGAAACCGGAGAACCCGGAGGAAACCCACACGGACACGGGGAGAACATGGAAACTCCACCCAGATTGGGAATCGAACCGGAAATCCCTAGTGCTGAGAGGAGAACATGCTAAACCACTTAGCCACCGTACCACCTATATTATAATCATATTTGAATATTAGTTACATCTGACGGACTTTTCTTTACAGAATGGGGAAGAGAGACTATCACTTGGCTCTTCCATACTACAAGATGTCTGGTCTGTCTGTGACTGAAGTGATCGCAAGGAACGTTGCCATGTGTAAAGGTGCCGGAGCAGATTATGGAAATGGCTTCCTTTTCTTTCTCAAGCACTCGCTGAGTGATGAGAGCATGGAGGAACTCAGTACAGTGAGAGAGCCCTTTCTGTAACCTTACTGTATTTCGGTAAACTGTACGCTTTTAATGTTCTTAACAACAAATATTTCATGTACAGTAATATATGGCTGGCTTTACCTATTGATCTCTAATTAGTTCCAATATTATCTCATTTCATTCCACATGTCCATTCAGGAGAGAACGTTTCAGGCACAGATACACACACTATGTGGCAGCAACTTAAATAGGGCGACTTAGAGCAGACAATTCACCTTGAAATCATGTTGAAATCAGGACAGGGCGCCAATCCATCGCTGGGCATACACACACTCACTCACTTACACAAACACAAACACACTCTATATGGGGCAATTTGGAGAATTCAATTGACTTGATCCATGTTTTTGGACTGTGGGAGGAAACCGGAGAACCCGGAGGAAACCCACGTGAACACGGGGAGAACATGGAAACTCCACCCAGATTGGGATTTGAACCGGGAATCCCTAGTGCTGAGAGGAGAACGTGCTAACCACTAAGCCACCGCCCCGGGAGAATACCAGAGAACCCGAAAAAAAAAACATGTGGAAACAGGGAGAACATGGAAACCCCACCCAAATGCAGACGTGCTAACCATTAAACCACTGTGTCGCCCAGAGTTTTAAAACAAAATAATGACAGAAATTCTATGAACTGTTTTAAGGCTCGTGGGTATAAATCTTAAATTTAGCAGCTTAATCTCTTTTGTACATGGGAGCTAATAAAATCTCAAGTTTACTGATGCACCAGTTGAAGGGAACTCTGTGCGCCTCTGGATTTGGTCGCTGACACATTACTTCCCCCTGCAGGAGACGGCCAACACCGTGCTGGAGATCTTCAGCAGTTCCGAGCCTGGCCTGCTCCCGTACGTGGTGACCAGCTCGTTCATGAAGAATGTTAATCCCGCCTGCGCACGGGCGCACCTGGATCAGCTTGAGCTCAGTGGCGCCCCCTCGGTCACACTTGCGCTGTGCAAGGCCACCCAGGCGCTGCGTTTAGGAGACCTGCAGTTCTACCAGCAGCAGATGGATCGTCACGCGGAGGTGAGTCGGAGAGAATGATGGAACGTAGCTCGTTAAAAACGACAACAAGCACATGTTCTCGAGGTTCACACCATGATTTGGACAGATGCTGCAGGTGTACGGCTTCATCGAGGAGCCCAAGCTGCTGGTGCATGGCAGTGGGAGGAACGTGGTACCCACTCAGCTGGCTCGGCACTTGCGCGACACACAGGACGGCCTGCTGGTGGCTGCGGTTGTGGCGCTGCATGAAAACAGCAAGATCAAACTGGACGAGGCGGAGCTCTTCTTCCAGGTGAAACTGAAAACGTGGCATTGATGCGTCTAATATTCAATCATCTTATGCAGTGTTTTACTGTGATGTCCTATACAAGTGTCTCTACTCTGATGTCAACAGCACTCTCTACTGGCAGCTCAGAGGCTTTGACACCAAGAGCTCATGTCATTTTTGTTCTTTCTATCAGGAGTTGTGTAAGGACAACGTGGAACCTGGTGTTCCACAGCTGCTGGTGGATTTCTGGGAGGCGCTACTAGTGGCTTCGTCCCAGGAGACGATCATCCATGAGCTCCTGTTCCACCTCATCTCTGTCTACATCGAGCGCATCACGTGTCGGGAGCGCGCGGGTATTAAAGCCCTTAAAACTGCAGACGACCTGGTGCGTTCAGTTCATCTAATGTGTATTTATTATTTCTGAGCAGTTGAGCATAAGGGCCTTCCACTTCTCCTCCTGTTAGGTTTAAGCCAGAATTTAATGACGACCTGTAAATAGTAAAAGCTTTGACCCCGTTCTGTTCTTTGCGTCTTTTGCCTTTTTGTATGTAGATCAACTCCTGCTCTCACTACGGCCCGCTGTTCCCCTGGGTGAGCATCCTGACCCCTGCCCAGTTCAACATCACACATGATCACCAGGAAGACCTGCAGAAATTACAGGTCTGTACTGCTACAGATGCCTTACGAGAAATAGTTTTGAAATATAAATCATGTGCAAGACTTACTTCTTGGAGTTTTGCTAAATCATGTCAGTATTGTTGAATGAGGTCATATTTTGTTGTGAGATTATTTAAAAAACTGCCGATCTGAATACTGTGAATTTTACCCTTTGTAGTCTCTACTTTGTGGCCCAACGCTGGACGTGTCCTCCATTGTGCCACTGCTGGAGCAGCTTCCCGATGCTGATAATGTGGGTCTGAGCATACACCTGCTCTGTGCTACCAAACTGGGCCAGCACAAGCACACTATCGAAAGGCTGCTTGACCGATGCCCTCAAGCCATCATCCCCTACGCTAATCACGAACTACATGATGACAAACGGGTATATTATGATGTGAATACACATATAGGCAACATTACAAAACCTTATCAGTTATCATGGAACAGGTTTATATCCGATAACATGTTATGTTTTTTGTCTCATCTTATTAGAGAATTTAAACCTAAATACACACGTAATTAATTATTATTAATAAATGAAAAGAGGTAGCAAAACAATTAAATTTTTTTCTAAAAATTCACCAAACTTTTCGGTCTCAGGCTCTGTGGTGGGAGAAACTGTTTCCTGAGCTTTGCAGAAGGACCCGGGTGTCTTCAGGAGACAATACCTTGCTCGTTGCCATTAAAGGTAGCGAATACATTAACATATTAATTCATTCATTATCTCCCGCTTTATCCTCTATTAGGGTCGCGGTGGGGTTCCCCATGCCCATCCAGGGGAGAACGTCTCGGGTGCTGGGCAAATAGACCCAGGACAGGGCGCCAATTCATTGCTGGGCACACACTCACTCACACAGACACACTCTATATGGGGCAATTTGGAGAACTCAGTTAACCTTGACCCATGTTTTTGGACTGTGGGAGGAAACCGGAGAACCCGGAGGAAACCCACGCAGACACGGGGAGAACATGGAAACTCCACCCAGATGAGGATTCAAACCGGGAATCCCTAGCGCTGAGAGGCGAACGTGTTAACCACTAAGCCACCGTGCCGCCACATTAACATATTTAAATTTTATATTAATATTATCAGCAAGTTACTATATTGATGGTTAAATTTGGGTAAATATTAGTGGGGCGTCTGGGTAATGTTGATGGTGAGGAGAGATAATGCAGTACCAGTCAAAAGTTTGGACATGCCCCCTTCTTGCGCCATGATCCACTTCCTCCAGTTACTATACAGATGGACATTGTAGTTTTTTGACTAGTACTGTATATTTACATATTTCTGTGATGATTTTAACAGAGACTCTGCAGGTGGTGGCCATGAGGTTGGGTCCGCTGGAGTTTTTGGACTTGTTACCAGATGATGGGTCTGCACACTTTTTCCTTCCTTATCTTTTGGAGTGCAGCCAGAAGCATCTCCTTGTGTGAGATTGACAGTTCTACAACACTATGTGAAGTCCCTGCTGTTAGTATTTATTCTATGCTGGTTTTCAGTATAATCACAAAGCTGCTTTTGTAGCTGCTTTCAGATATTTTATAAGTATATGCCCTCAGTGTACTATCATATGGTAAACATAAGTTGATAGCACAGACCAAATGGGGGGGGAACTGACATGGCGCTTGCTACACAGTGAGATTGTTGCAGGGCACTAGGACAATGGGTCATGAATTCTGGGTGAGAGGCTGCAGTTGCAACAACTTAATGGGTACTGGTTGATACTGGTGCATATGCAACATGGAAGACAGAAGTACGTGCAGTTATTCCTAATGTTTCTGCTGCTGGTTGGTGAGGAGAAGCCGTCAGCACTGTGTGCACACCTGAAGAACCACCTACTGCCCACTAAAGTCATTAAACAGCAAAGACATGGACGGTTGTGCAGGTGCTGATACATTAGACTACCTTAGAAAATTTTACTACACTCAGCCAAAAATGATAAACAAAACCAAAACAAGACTAAAGTGCAAGAGGGTCATTTTAAAGCTTTAATTTTAAAAATGCGTTTTCAGTAATGTACTTACAGTCTGCTGCATCACTGATTGTATTACTTGCTTTGCACTGAACTTTTTTTTTTAAGTATATTAAATAATTTATTAATAAATTACTAATTAATTTGTGTTTCGAAGAAACAAATTTCTTATGAAAACTGACTTAATATCTGTGTCCCAGGACATTTTTTTTTCTTAACAAATATTTACAATTTAGAAAAAAATTTTAATTCAATTTGTAAGATTTATTCTTTTATTCATCTTCAGAAAGTTTGTCTATGCTTTTTGAACAGGGTAAATATATAATTTTAAAATGCGATATTATTTGTATTTATTCCATTTCAGTGTTATGTTTTCGTTTCACACTTTTACCACTGCGTCACATCTCGTTTTACACGCGCTTGTGCTACAAAGATCTCACTCTTTCTTATTTTTAGCTTTTCATAAAATTATGCATCATTCAAAGCATGTGGCGTGGATTAGTTGGTTACTTTTTTATTTTGCAATTTTTTATTTCAAAATATTAATCATTTTGGAATTGAAAAACTATACTTTGATTATTTTGCTCAGTTGAAGTTCAACTAAAATAATCACAGACCTAAAGTTATTGACTTGTATCAGTTTTAGTCAGAGTTATAACTTAATAAAGGTTTATTTAACATTATTGCAGCGTTTGCTGTTGGGTTTAATCTGTGCCTAATGTTAAAGGTCTATATATATATATTTCATTCATTATCTTCCACTTTATCCTCTATTCGGGTTGCGGGGAGGTTCCCCATGACCATCCAGGGGAGAACGTTTCGGGCGCTGGGCAGATACACCAAGGACAGGATGCCAACCTATCGCTGAGCACACACTCACTCACACAGACACATTCTATTTGGGGCAGTTTGGGGAACTCAATTGACTTGATCCATGTTTTTGGACTGTGGGAGGAAACCGGAGAACCCAGAGGAAACCCACGCAGACACGGGGAGAACATGGAAACTCCACCCAGATAGGGATTTGAACCTGGAATCTCTAGTGCTGAAAGGAGAACATGCTAAGCCATATATATATATATATATATATATATATATATATATATATATATATATATATATATATATATATATATATACTGTACACTTTTTTTTCTTTTTATGTTAACCTAGTTCAGTATGGTGTTGGTTTATTGAACTCAGTCTTCACTGGTCACTGCTCTGGTCTGTTGAGTAAAGTGTGCTCAAAGGCACCTGGGTCATATGGCCGTTGTAAACTGATTTTGTTGAACTACAAGTCCCAGTGTGTTTGTAGTTCGTTGTGTTTTGGCGCGTTCTTTTACGTTGACGTCGGCCATTTTGTTTGCACATTTCTTTCATAGATAACCAACCAGCTGCGGGTCCGAGGCAACGTCCCGCTGTCACTTTTCCTTTCAGCTCTCGCACCGAAGCCGCTCCGGAGGACCAGCCCGTGCGCTGTGCTGAAGCGGACCCGGCGGGTTAGTTCAGAATTCGGTTGGATATTCGGTCAGTCCGTGGCAGGTTGCATCTTAAGATATGGCGACCGTAACCCCGAGCCGCGCTGCCTCCGAGGCAGCCCGGTCCACCGCGTCCTCCACCCCGCTCTCCCCGACCCGCATCACTCGGCTGCAGGAGAAGCAGGACCTGCAGCATCTGAACGACAGACTCGCCGTTTACATCGACCGGGTGCGGGCGCTGGAGCTGGAGAACGACCGGCTCTCGTTTAAGGTCTCGGAAAAGGAGGAGGTCACCACCAAAGAGGTAACGCCACATTTCAGTTTGCTGGATGCTAAGCGGCTAAAGCTAACAATTCAAACTGAGCCGAAGCGCCGGCGGCCGTTGAGAACGTTACCGTTTAAAAAATAATAAACAAACCACGTGACTCAGACTGGCGTAATTTATTGGTAGCTACTGCAAATTTGTATTTAATTTCTAGTATTTTATTTCATTTATTTTATATGAATCGTCAGATTGTTGTGAAATACGATTTTAATAATTATTTTTAAAAAAATTCATTGCACGCGTACAGTGGTTAACTTAAATAGTTGAAATTCCCAATTGTTGTAAAAGTGAAGTTCGTAGTTATGTTTTAACGCGTTATGTTTTGAATTAAGTTGCTTTAGTTTCGAGTTCAGGAAAAGTGTGGAAAGTCATTCCCAGCCCGCAGTCGCACGTGCTGTGAGGCAGCCAAAACGCTAAGATAAAATACAAAATAAATAAATAAAAGTGAAGCAAGTGTTTGTTTACAAACATTTAAAATGGGAGTAAGTTCTCCCGCTCGCTCGGAACGGGAACATGGGAGTGGTCGAACCGCCGCCATTCAGATCTCCACTCCCATTCCGCTCCACCCGATTTAAACAAACCTCGTCCCCTGAACGCGTTAAACTCGTGGGCGTGACGCCGACAACATGTTTCCTGAGTTCGATCACAGGTGTCTTATTCGATCCTCACCGGACTGTATGAGGATGTAACGTGTTCGAGCTCCTTATCAACTTTTAATAACATTACCAATATGAATTATTAACGAGTTCCTATGTTGAGGAACCTGTCTGGCTTGCAAAGTTATGCCTACAGCATTATTGAATACTAATGGAATTCATTTTAATTCTGATCACAATCCTCCAGTCATATTTTTGATTCTCACAAACCTCATCAAAAATATTAGCAAAAGACTTCTCTTTGGAATGAAAGCTCATAAACAGGAAGTTGTAGCTCCAGATGATAAAATACTAGACAGATAAATTTAAATGTTGTTGCTCAGTAAAATTACAATGCAATGAAATGTAGTTGTATCTACCAGAAGTGCAATAAAAGCAATGCGAAGTAGAAGCATTACTCAAATTACTAAGTATAAATACATACCTGAGCCGAATATAATAATGAAATATGAATCGATGGGTATTATATACACAATTTAGTAATGTTTTATATACATATGAAGTGTTTGAGTTTAATGACGGCCACAGTTAAGCTTCGATGTTATTATTTTTTAATAAGTTTGTTCTGCACAAGAGATCAATTATTGATATAGTTTAACCTTGTATACATGTTGTGCTATAGTTCAGCTGGTATAAATATACTTATGTGTTTATATTGGGTTGAGTTAGCTGTAAGAATACAAACAAGATTTTACTGAAGTGTTAATATAATTAAACCTTAATGTATATTTAAAAAAAAATGGCAAACTGTTTTGAGTGTTTTCCACCCTGTACCCGTGGTGCAGTAGTTAAACTCTTTGAGCATCATGTATTTTAACTTCAGCTGCTTTTTCGACAGATGCCTAACAGTTATGCTCCTGGCTAAAAGTCAAATCCCCTTATTTACTTCTATTTCATAGTTTATGTTCACCCGACGTTTGCTTCCAGGCTAATTACACTGTCTGAGCTGCACATGTGTTTACGTCGGATGCAAAATTACTGTGAAGTCCATAAGCGTTAGAAATTTGATCATCTTTACTCTTGTGAATCAAGTTAAAATCAATATTTCAATTCCTCCATTTTGTTTGTCAGGTGCTTAAAACCAAAAGTGAAAGTAAGGACCATACGACTTTGTAGTTTGTCTTTGTTGTGATTCCTGTGTTATTGACTTCCTTTAACAGAAATTTTAAGATCAAAGTAGTTAGTTAACAGCTCAGTGATTTAATGTTATGATGCGGTATTATTTTGCGTGCTCAATTTTCACATTTGTATTATCTGTTTTTAGTTATATACTTAGTCCTATAGATCTGGTTACATTTTAAAGCCAATTACATCCTCTGTAAGTTAGTCCTCATTAACAACCTTGAGTTGAGTGACATATAGTAAGACATGTCTTAGACTAATTATCACTTCTGAGGTATTTATCATAACATTCATCCTTGCGCTTTTGTGCTCGAGTGTTTACAGTGTAAATACACCCACAAAGGGTTTTCCCATATGCACATGATGGTGTCCATGTTTTGTTGGATCGGCTTTAGATCTTCTAAATTGACGGACTGAGTGTTTTTGGTTTGTTTGTATTATTAGGTGAGTGGGATTAAGTCTCTATACGAGGCAGAATTGGCTGATGCACGCCGAGCCCTGGATGAGACTGCACGCGACCGAGCGAAACTTCAGATTGATCTGGGAAAAAGTAAATCTGACCTTGAGGAGCTTACTAAGAGGTGGGTAAGAAGTACTGTCTACAAGTGAAAGTAAGGAAAAAGAAGAAGTCTGTTTAAATCAATGCAGTGAATTGTCCAAGTAAAAGCATACTTTAGTGTACCATCCTCACATGCTCCATTTTTAACAAAAAAACAAACAAAAAAAAACATATTTATAGAGCTTATATGTGATGCAGGACATGCTTTGTGATTCTGACATATTTGTAGAAAATCTCCAAACCTTCACTTGTATTTTTTATTTAACTTTTGCACAAGGCGACACGATATAAAGAGAAATGAAAGGCATTGATTTAGGATCGCAAACTAAAAAGCACAACAACTCAAGAACTTGTTCTTAATGCCTTATCTGATTTGCATTTACTTTTTTCACTTTCCACTGATGTGAGAACGCAAGACGGAAAAGAGCTTTCCATTAAGTCCACTTTACAGTTCCTAGAACTGTTTGGATCATATGTACCTGTTTAAAAAAGCAGATGTGCCTTATTTGGGTCACGCCGGACCTTTTTTCCTCCAAAGTCATTTTTAAAACTTTAGCAGTGTCTAGGGTACTTTTGTTATAGAAATTACATCTATGTGTACCCCTTCTGAAGGCTTTTCCTTTTGGTGGATCCAAACTGTAGAAGGTTATTGGCTTATTTTAATATTATAACAGTGGATATTATAAATGATGTGTGAGCAGTGTAACAAAAGAAATAGAAAAGTTAATTTGAAGCATGCAGTCAGCAGTAAGAATCCTCAATGCTGCACCAATGATGGTATTAAAAAATGCTCCTACCGCAAACACACCCTTCTGCTCATTGCAGTATCTTTTTGCATTGCGGTGCCAGCATTTCTGCAGTATTGTGACACCACAATATTTGCTTTATTGTTGTCTCTTAGCAACCACGTGTGATGCTCAGTTTGGGTGTGTCTGCATTTCACAAATTAGCTGTCAGGGCTGATACCATACCAGCTTCCCCTGAAGTCTCCTGGATGATTAATACAAACTGCTCATGAGGGGTTTTTAGCCCACGAGTGTCATCTAATGCGAACACTGAAACAGTCCTGTATCCTACAGTGTCGTTTCGCTGATTGTAAGTTTACACAATAAGCTTTCAGTCTGCATTCGATGGCCTTTGTTTAACTTAAGCCGCGTTAAGACAAGTTCCATCTGGTGCCAGGGTTAATCCATGTATTCAAGTTCTGTGAATCAAGCTGCAGTTTGTATGAAAGATGATTTCACTTTTGTGATTTCCCTTTTCGTGCTGTTGCTGGTTTTACACGAATGAACAGGAAGTCTGCGGCCATGTGCTCTTGAACACTTGCGTGATGCTGTGACCACAAGGGAAATGGCATCAAACTGCAAGCCTTAAGTGGATTTTCTTCTGAGCTGTTTTAGTTCTGATTTTGCCAAGATTTCTCTTAAATTCACACTTAACATAAGTCTCACACTCTGGTTATTTTATCTCAACAAATTCAACACATTTAATCTAATCTGAATTTCAGACAGTGCAGTTTATCTAACTGCAAGACCCTGCAGTTTGATTAAACTGTGCAAATGGTTTTTACAGTCAGATTTAAACACTTGAAGACTTGCAGTATATCCCCTCTCCCCATGTATTTTTTTATTTCATTTGAGTTATATTATGGCTGGGTGGCTTAGTGGTTAGCACATTCGCCTCTCAGCACTAGGTATTCCTGGTTCGAATCCCCATCTGTGTGGAGTTTCCATGTTCTCACTGTGTCTGCGTGGGTTTCCTCCGGGTTCTCCGGTTTCCTTCCACAGTCCAAAAACATGGATCAAGTCAATTGAGTTTTCCAAATTGCCCCATATAGAGTGTGTTTTTGTGCGTGTGAGTGTGTGCCCAGCGATAGATTGGCGCCCTGTCCTGGGTGTATCTGCCCAGCGCCCGAAACGTTCTCCTCTGGATGGGCATGGGGAACCCCACCGCGACCCTAATAGAGGATAAAGCGAAAGATAATGAATGTATGAATATATTATGGCTTTAAAAAGTGGCATATTCATTTAGTTCTTATAGTCACTGTTGCAAGTCGGTTTACAAAATGTATTGTTTTTAGCTTTAAGAAGAAGGATGCAGACCTGTCCTCGGCTCAGGCTCGTATCAAAGATTTGGAGTTGCAATTTAATCAGAGCGAGGCCTCACTCATCACCGCACGCAGTGAGAACGCCGCCCTCTCTGCTGATATCGCTGACCTGAAAAAGCAACTGGCGAAGGTAGACATGCTCACTTTACCTTAGCTTCACGTTTTTTCCACGGTGGCCGCCAGAGTGGCTTTTTCTGACTGATTCCTATGATGCAGGCCGAGGATGCTCACATGGTGGCTAAGAAACAGCTGGAGTCAGAGACTCTGATGCGAGTGGACCTGGAGAATCGCTGCCAAAGCCTCAGTGAAGAGCTGGAATTCAGGAAGAGCATGTTTGAGGAGGTGGGGCCACAAAATGTTTGGTCCTAAAGTACACAAATATAAATCTTACATATAATATATAACACTATTGTAGTTGCTAATGCCACACTAATTGCCTCATAGTATTTCATAATAAAGCTGTTCTGCAGTTGATGGATTAATAGTGGATTGATTTTGATAATATTTTGTCCTTTGTACATTTTGGACTCCAGAAAGTTGAGAAAAATTTAATCCTGGTTTTCTGTCTGTAGGTTATTGAATGCATATACATGATAATATTTATTTGGCATTTACTAAAGGTCTTTTTGAATCTAATCTTTTGAATCCTTTCTGAATCTAAAGTCTGTTAAAAAGTTAATAGCAAATGTCTGGTGCTTTAAAATGAGCTTCTTCCTCTGCTTTTAAAAGGAGGTGCGCGAGACCAGGAATCGCCACGAGAGGCGGATGGTGGAGGTGGACTCTGGAGCCAAGCAGGAGTATGAGTTCAAACTGGCTCAGGCTCTGCAGGACCTCCGCAAGGAACATGAAGATCAGGTCAACCTCTACAAGACTGAGCTGGAGCAAACCTTTCTGGCCAAGGTACCCTTCATCCAACACAGCAAATCCAACATGAAAAAGAATATCAGTTCATGAGCAAACCAGAGATCTTCTGTGTTCATCTAGCTGGACAATGCCAAGGTGTCTTCTGACCTCAACGACAAGGCAGTGTGTTCAGCACGGGAGGAGGTGCAGGAGGCACGTGTGAGGATTGAGGGTCTGAGTTACCAGCTCTCTGCACTGCAGAAACAGGTGGGGCAGATTGGATATATTCTGACACGCTAGTACTTTTATTGATTTGCTGTCAGAAAATGCACGTCTGAAAACATTCAACGTCTTTGTTTTTGTAAAATATATTACATTTATTTATATATATATAAGTATTAGGTGTATGAAATGAGCCATTATTGAATACATAAAACTGAACTGACTCGGTCATGTGTGCCGACGTGTAGGCTGCGGCTGCAGAGGAACGCGTGCGTGAACTGGAGGAGCTGATAAACAGCGAGCGCGACAAGCACCGCAGGCTGATGGACGGTAAAGAACGTGAGATGGCGGAGATGAGAGAGCGCATGCAGATGCAGCTTAACGAGTATCAGGAGCTTCTGGATGTTAAGCTGGCCCTGGATATGGAGATCAACGCTTACAGGAAGCTGCTGGAGGGAGAGGAAGATCGGTGAGTGATGGAATGATGCTGCTATGAGAAGAGAACACGTGCCCGGAGTGGTGGTCAGCCTTGTATACGACGCCTGGGAAGCAATTGTGGTTGTTCTATCCTAGTTGCCCCACTTAGGGAGCGACCATTTGTTTGTTTTTTGCTGATTGTGTATATATGTGTATTGTCTAATTCTAATTAATACATTCATAACAGCAGTTGGTTGGAAATGGTATTCAGTTGGTTGCATTTTGCAAGTTCACCACTAGATGCCGATAAAGCCCAACACAATACTACTATTACTTGGCATAATGGTGGATGGTTTCTTCCTCATTCACACTTAAATGTAAAGTGAAAATGGGATGATGTCTTTAATTTACAGATAAAGAGTCGCCCAAAGCTATCATTTGATAACTTGGTGTCAATTAGTGTTAACAGTTTTCCTAAATTAACACGTTAGTAGATTGACACCAGTTGGCATGGGACTGTTTGCTTGGCAGATGTTCACAGATGCATGAATTAAACCTAAGGCTATGCGTCTGTATACATCTCTGCTAATGCTCATCTGCCGGAGGGTCAAGAATTTAAATTAATTACAGGATTGTAATTACAGGAAAATTTAAAACACTGCATTTACCCCGGCCAAATAATTTTACAAGATGCCAGTTCCATCTTTCTCCTGCATTTCCAGCTGTGAGCCAGATGGTGAGAGGCAGGAGTTGAGAGGCTGTCATTTATGCTTGAGCAAAGTTCTGAGAGACTATAGAGAATGAGGGAAAGTGGAGGTTTATAAAAAAAATTTAAAAAAAGATTCAGAGCTGTAAGATGTCACAGAAGCTGCCAGCTAGGACATGGACCATTGTAAAGCAGCGAGAATGAGTAGAAACTATGCAAAAAAGGAAGGTAGATGAGCAGTACAACTTATGTGTTGAATGCACAAGTCATTAAATTAACTGGTCCTGTGTTCTGACCCTATTAAGTTGGGGTACTTGTAAGTCTTGGATAAAATCATATGAAAAATGACTTATTAAATTAAAGATAATAAACCAAATTGCCCCATTAGAGTATAGTTTAAAACCAGTTCCGCTTGGAGACGTTATTTAATGACCAGTCATGTTGATTAACCCCAGTTTAAACTCTGTCTATGGCCTGTCAAATTGTTTCCTCTAGAGGGCATAGGTCTGTATTTCCCATCTTTCCCCTTTTTATTTATTCACTAATTATGCAGACTGCTTAATCAGATCTTGACCTATGCCTTCGCAAATCAATAATATTGTTTGTATATTTGCCACCATCTGTGTGTTTTGATCAAAAGCCATTACACTGATTTACCAACAACAGATGAGAATTAAGCCAATAAATTGTTTTCCCCAGACTAAAGCTGTCCCCAAGCCCCGTGTCACGCGTCACCGTTTCCCGAACCATGGCTAGCAGCAGCTCCTCCTCTCGCTCATCCCGGGCTAAGCGGAAGCGAGCGGAGGTCGAGGCTGAGGATGCATCCTCCAGGATGCAGAGTGCAGCCTCCAGCCTCCGTGTCAGCCAGCAGTCCGAGGCCAGCGGCTCCATCAGCATCGAGGAACTTAATATGGATGGGAAAAGTGTCACTCTTAAAAACAGCTCCAGCAAGGTGCGGCACGTCAGATACAATGCTTGTTAGTGGACGAATGTTTGCACCCCGTCCAGCGTTGATCATCTTAATCTTAACAGGATCAATCTCTGGGAAGCTGGCGGCTAAAGAGAATCGTTGGCGAGGGAGATGAGATCGTTTACAAGTTTAGTCCCAAGTTCGTCCTGAAGGCAGGCCAGACTGTTACGGTGTGTACCTTTATACTTATTTTAATTTATTCATTTATATCTGTGTTGCCCGTCCAGATTTTAATGCTTGCAAATACAAAGCTGAAATCCTGACATTGTTCACGTTTACAGGTTTGGGCTGCTGATGCCGGTGTGGCTCATAGTCCCCCTTCAGATCTGCTGTGGAAGCAACAGAGCAGCTGGGGCACCGGGGATGAAACTGTGACCATACTGGTCAATTCTAATGGAGAGGTAAACATGGCATTAAAACACTTTTCGTCTTAAATAACAGAAAGTGCAGCTTGTGATGCAGGATCATGTTTTTTTTTTTTTTTTTTTTTTAATATTTAAATGGCTCTATTGCGGAACAGTGACCAAAATCTAGTGTGGTATCATGACATGCGTCAGCTCAACATTTTGTATTTAATATTGTTTACAAAATGGTATTTATTCTGGTATAACTCTAATAATGTAGTTTCAGGAGGCTGCAAGATGAAGGTCATTGAGGGTTCTTTGTCCTTTACTGGGATGTTGGAAATGCATTTAAAGTGGGTGCATTGTTTATAAGCTGTGCTGTGGATTTACATGTTTTAAATTCTGGACTGTGCAGGACGTGGCAAAGCGCACGGTCACAAAAAGCATGGTGGAGATGGAGAACGGCGACGAGGAAAATGGAGATTTCGGCGATGAGGATTTGTTCCATCAGCAGGTAAGTTGATAAACATTAATGTATGCCGTCTAAATGTCACCCAGCGCTGATGGGAATTACCGGCGCTTTCAAGCTCGTGCGGATTTAAACCTGACATTTCTTTCTTTTTAGGGGGATCCAAAAACCCAGTCCAGAGAATGCGCCGTCATGTAAGAGCGACGAGGGGCTTCAGTCAGTGCAGTATTTCCCCTGACTATTCCTTCATAGAGCCACTACTTTTGTATTCTTCGATTATAAATTCGCCCGAACGCCTCCCCTGCCAGAACACGTCTGGCTCACGATTTTCTAAACGGACCTCATTTTTTAAAGCCAGATTATCAAACTCTGAAATCGTCTTTTGTCTATCGATATTCTTTTCTTTTTTTGTAATGGTAAAGCACCGAGTAGATTTTAGGCTACGTCCCATGAAGACGCAGCAGTGCAGTAATAGAGATCTTAATGATGTTAAAGAGGCGATGTGCTTTTTTTTTTAAAAAAAAAAAAAAAGAAAAAGAAAAAAGAAGAAGTGTCTGGTGCATCGAAGGTGGAGGTTCTTTGAAATGAGGCAGTGGGTGCAGAAATTAAATGTTTTAAGTTGTTTTACATCGATGCTTCATGTAGTTGACTGTAAGTTTAAACTGACAGCGTACCCTTTGCATTTGTTATTTTCTCTCTTTATGCTCTTTCTTACTTTGGCGTGCGGATAAACAGGGTGGAAAACGAATTTCGGAACTATCATCCGTCTTTAATAGTTTGCAAATCAGCCCGATTGAATTCTGCAATAATTATATTAGGGTTAAAGTCATGTGAGATCTCACATGGAACCTGCTGGGTAGTAATAGGGCACTAGTAATGACTATGAGTGTTTTGAGAGTCTACCGAGTCTAAAGGAAGTGTGCAGGAAACCAGGGACCTCACCTTTTTAAGCGCTTAGAAATGCAAATGTCAAACAGGCAGCTTTATATCAGCAGTAATGGTACAGTGTGTTAGATTTAGAAGGATTTTTTTTGTTGGGACTTTTCATATATATACGCATTTATTGGCGTATTATTGACTATAAATTGTGTTTTTGGAAAGTTTTTATATTGGCGGGGACATATGCCCTCCACGAGGCCACCATGTGACACTCCCGTGTATTCATACTGGAGCAGTGCGTCTACAAGGATGCCATCTTGGTCAGGGCAAATGGAATTAAGTTGCAATTCTGCAACATCACCACTAGATGCCACTTAATCCTACACACTGCTCCTTAAATAGTCAAGTGGATTTACATTGTATTTAAATGTAACCGTGACACTGAAAACCTTTTAAATTAGTACAATTACACAATAAATATTAGACACAATATTAGGGCTAAATATCCCGTTAGTATTCAGGGCTTGATGTATGTATTTTGCAGCAGTGATTTGTTAAGATAGAAGTAATTTTCTGTAGAGCAACAGAATTTAGTGTGCAATGAGTGATAGCTTTGCTTTTAGTTCTGTTCTTCAATAATGAGCTTTTGTTAGCTTTAACATTTATAAAATAATGTTTTTCCCCTTAGTCAGTGGTTCATTACTTATTATAAGCAGCAGCAGTCTTGATTATGAAGCTAAACCATGTCTTAAAGCACAAAGTCCTTTCAAACAATTGAAATTTGATGCGGCTGTGGGTCAGAATGAAGCCTCCCGCTCGAAGACTTAATCGATTCTTACGATCCAGCAAACAGCTGCTGAAGCATGGCTAATATTTCAAAATCCTGAGTCTTTGAGGCCAGACGTGTTAATTATGATCTACGTCGGTACAGAATAGCGGACTGGCTTCGTCCATGCTGCCAGAAAGTTAACGATTTTTGACGTATGCAGATATTAAGTCATGTGTTTGGAAGTCGATTTTTGCTGTGCATTGTTTCTGCAGAGGTTGGCAACCTTTACTAAAGAGCCATGGAAGCATCGAATTTGGGTAGCACAGCTTGTTCATGTAAATGAATTCATTGGCATCATTTACAGAGGTGCCAGGCTGTGATGACATGATGCCCAGTGTAGGCCATGTATGATTAATACTGGCTAATATAAGAAAGGCTTATCATAGTGACCAATGTAGAAATATAAATAGATAAGGCGCCAGAGTCGCATGCTGTTCATAAGCTTTTGGGTTATTTGTCAATGGACTGCATTAATATTATGGCTGGTTGGTTTTCCACCCTGTTTCATCCGATGCTGATTGATACACGTTGCAGTTTCCTTATGCTCTTTTTTTTGTTTATTTTATATGTAAACTGGGTTTTAAGTTTACTTATGTGCGTATGGTGTTTTTTTTAGTGGGCGGTGAGATTACAGCCCTCAGCACCTATTCAGATTCGTGTTATTTCCAAAGGTTGACAAAAGGAAGCCCAGATTATACAAATGTCCTCTGTCACAAAACTACAGCGCTTTTTTTTTTTTTTTTTAATGCCACCTTTTAATGAGCGTGAGTTTCTCCAAATCTGATTTTGTTCCTAAATCGGTATCCCAGCGGTGCTCAGATGGTTCTTATGCATTTTAAAGTGAGATTATTCATTTTAAATTATTTACAGCATTGAGAATGCTCTGTAATTCTAATCTCAGCCTTGGGCGCTCGAACAGAGCAGGGCGCCGTGCGCATGGCATCGTTTTAATAGGACTCTTGTGGAATCAGGTTTACATTTGATAGTTTTTAAATAGTTTTAAACCATGATCATGTGCGGGAAGTTCGTTAAGCTGATCATGTTTTTAAGTACTGAAATATTTTTGTGTCGTCAACACTCCGTCTGTGAATAGGTTCGTTTTTTTAGGAATTAAACACTGGTGGCAAGTTTCTACTCTTCAGGTTTTTATTAGATTCTGACTGTGATGCATAACAATTGATTAAGGTTAAAGTCTCCTGTGCACCACTGCTGGACGTTCGCTAAAGTAACAGTCGACTGGAAAACTGATTTGAAACAGCAGTCAGCGGTTACACACTGATGTTTGAGCCTATTAAGATGTGAAGTGTGAAATCTAAATTGACAGGGGGGTGGGGGGCAGCGGTATCTTGGCCATCTGAGAGCTGAACACTGGGAGGACGCAGTATAAATTTTTCATGACTTCGAACGTTGATTTTTACTTTTGTGATTTGTAATTGTTTTGTATTCATAATACAATAAATGTTTTGCAGAGTACAATTCTGTGTGTCTTTTATTCTTAGTGTCTAAATACAGATTTGGGGAACCGATGATTTACATTTGTTACATTTAGCAGACGCTTTTATCATGAGTGACTTACAAGGTGAGCACAGGGTTAATCACAGCATCCCTGGAGCAATGGGGGTTAAGGGCCTTGCTCAAGGACCCACACTGGTAACTTCAGTGAACCTGGGATTTGAACCCCCAACCTTCAGATTGATAACCCAACACCCAAACCACTGAGCTACCTTCACAGAGATTCTTTATGTCTTGTTTTTCTCTGCAGTCACCTGTTGCAGATCGAACTGATCACAGAGCCGATTCCGCCTTATACATATGCTTTATTGGCAAATGTATTAGGACACCTACACATTACACCTACAGGCATGGCGCTTTGCTAAAACCCAAGGTCACTATACATAGAGAGTAGGAGGAAAGGAATGATTGAGCGAGGTGGTGGGTTTCAAAGGGAAAATGAAGAGCAGGGACAAAAGGCTGCAAGTTTCACTGCAGCTGAGTTGCCATAACACTGAAAGAACCTGGTTTTAGCACCGACAAAAGCCCACTTACTAACAACGGGTGAAGACGTTTAGGTAAGTATTCTGGTGACAAGGTGTATAAAGACCTGCATGTCAGCAAGGGAACAAAGAGCTCTGTATACAGAGAGGAGCATCTAGCTGGGCCAATAAGGAATTATGGTGTAAGGTCCAAGCCTCAGAATCTCTTGGGAGAGTATTCTGTCTCACCAAACTCAACCTGGACGAGCCTTTATAGTTCTTGCTTTAAGCGCTGCACTGAAAATGGTTCCTTCCCGAACTGTTCCCTTCAGTTTGGAAGCATGTGTTAAAAATACATGATGTTCTACACCGGTTCCAATAAGACTAAATTTTAAAGACTAAGAGATTTAGATTTCCTTCAGTTCGTTTAGAAGCTTTTTTGGGGTCAGAAAACAAGATCAGTCATACAGCATCCCTGGGGCAATTAGGGTTAACAGCCTCGGTAACTAGTGGACTTAGGTTTTGAACTCACAACCTTCAGATAGATAGCCCAAAACCTTAACCCCCGAGATAGAGTACAAAGGGATGTACAAGAAAGACATACAGACATGGGGAGAACATGCAAACTTTGCATAAAAGAATGGGCTATCTTCTATCTTCTAAAAGAGCCTTGGAGCATCTTGCAGTGAGACAAATCATTAAACCTACATCATTAAAAGCTTTTTATATAAATAATAAAATCAAGATATCTGGGTGGAGTTTCCAAAATCTCCCCGTGTCCACGTGGATTTCCTCCGGGTTCTCCGGTTTCCTCCTACGGTCCAAAAACATGGATCAAGGTCAATTGAGTTCTCCAAATTGCCCCATGTAGAGTGTGTTTGTGTGCGTGTCTGTGTGTGTGTGCCCAGCGATAGATTGGCGTCCTGTCCTGGGTGTATCTGCCCAGCGCCCGAAACGTTCTCCCCTAGATGGGCATGGGGAACCCCCATGCGACCCTAATATAGGATAAAGCGGAAGATAATGAATGAATGTTATAAAAGATGTATTTAAAAAAAATAATTGGGATTCCAATGCTGTAATGGAGATGGTGCAGAGTCTGTAAATAAAAATCAATGATTTCTTGGCTAAAGGCAGCATAATGCATCAGTAACAGAATCGATCATCTGCACACCAGCGGCCACTCTGTATGTCTTAATGCCTCCATTGTGCTTCGTGAGCTCTGAATTCTAGCTGCCTACCTGCCAAATAACGGGGTCGGTACCGTCCTCCCCTCTTACAGCAACCTTCCTTCCACACGCCAATCTGCTGCTTCCCAGCCCATGCATAAAACATACGCCCCTCTTTGCGAGCTTTATAATTCCTCGCATATCCTCAAGAAACCCATTTCCTTATTTTGGGGACGGTGATTAGCATGCCTCAGTGGCAGGTACGGCTCTCTGAGTCTCAGTGGAACTGTTGCATCATGGCAGCTTTCAGGATCACCGGCGTCTCGAGGCCGTGATGTGGATGCGAACGCCACACCGTCTACTTTGGCGGCTGAATGCGATATGGTTCGTTATTCTCTTCGTGTTTTCACATTCGAGAAGACAAACTCCTGAGTGCACAGGACGCTTAATTCATTGTCCTGCCTTTGTCACATCACTGTGAACATGTGGGTACACCCACTGACCAACTGCCAGAGCGCCGCCCACCATCGGCTTTCATCTGGTGTGTGCTCGCAGCCTAAATCAATACCGCAGGCATGCCGTGTTCTCCACAATTCAAAGAGCACGCTGTTCTTTGGGCTGAGCCCCCTGTAGGGCAGCTGACACAATGGCGCTAATTACAATTTTCGAGCAAGGCTTCGAATTGTAGTGCTGAAAGCTTCCTTGTCTTAGTGTTTATTTACTAACTACACGTTTGGCTGACGCCTGTATCCAGAGCCACTTACACTATAATAGTGATGCAATCGAATACACTCCTGCTTTGTTCTCCACAGTGTGATCAGGCTATACGCTCATTGGACATTTTATATGCTTCCCCCTCTAGTACTAGGTTGGACCCCTTTTTGCCTTTAGCTCTGTATTAATTCTTTATGGCAGAAATTTATTTCGGAGAGCCTGGTCCATGCGGATGACAGCGTCACAGTTGCACATCCTTAAGGCAAATCTCTGGCTCCATCAGGTCTCAACATCGCTGTGTTGGAGAACTGATGCATGTGCAGGCCATACAGTACAGTGACCTCATTATGCTGTTCTGTTCAAGAAAGCAGTTTACGATGATTTAAGCTTTGGATCATGATGTTATCCCCCCATATTTAGTTATTAGAAGAAGGTTCTGGGTATAAAGGGAAGAACGTGGTCAGCATCCATACTGAGGGAAGCTCGGGGTTTGCATGATGCTCAGATGATATTAAAGAAAACATCCTTCACACAATGAGACCTCCACCAGCAACCTGAACCTGCTCTCATCTCAAATTCCGACCCCCTGACGGTGTGTTCATTAGTCCAGGAGGTCTGTTTTCTTTCTCGGTTGTCACTAAGAGTGTGAATTTGGAGAAAGATACAGTCTTTTTGAATGTTTACCAAAAGAAGTTCAGTTTCCAATTACCTCAGATGGAGGCTTTGCAGTCGGCCGAACCGAAAAACAATTTCGTTCCCACCCAGCCACTGTGACAAGAGGGAATCACAATGATGGAGAAAACAAGACGGAGAACCTTAGTGCGTGGTCCTGAGAATAAACACAAGAACCATTACTTTTTCAAATGACTGAATTATATTCCGACTGATTGATGTGCCCTGTTTTAATCCCCCGTGTCCTTAAGGCTGTACTTGCTAATTGCTTACGAGAGAGCGCGTTCTAAGTGGGTGTTCCCCGCTAGAGCTCATTATTCTGTCCACAGGTCGTAATCTCTGAAGTGAATTTTTAAATATCCTTCTTTTGGGTAACAAAGCATATTCACAAAGAGTCGAGTTTCCGTGTTCTCCCCGTGTCTACGTGGGTTTGCTCTCCGGTTTCCTCCCACAGACCAAAAACATGGATTCAAGGTGAATTGGCTGTTCCAAATAATCTAAATTGCCCATAGACGGCACGGTGGCTTAGTGGTTAGCACGTTCATCTCTCAGATTCCCGGTCCGAATCCCCATCTGGGTGGAGTTTCCGTGTTCTCCCCGTGTCTGCGTGGGTTTCCTCCGGGTTCTCTGGGTGGGATTTAAAAGTCTGGTAGATACAGAACACTTATTATTACTTTACGTTACACTAGATCCATAAATCATTCATTCATTATCTTCCGCTTTATCCTATATTAGGGTCGCGGGGGGGGGGGGGTTCCCCATGCCCATCCAGGGGAGAATATTTCGGGCGCTGGGCAGATACACCTAGGACAGGGCGCCAATCTATCGCTGAGCACACACTTACACGCACCCTCACGCACTCCATGTGTTTGGATTGTGGGAAGAAACCGGAGAACCCGGAGGAAACCCACGCGGACACGGGGAGAACATGGAAACTTCACCCAGATGGGGATTCGCCACCGTGCCGCCCTCCATAAATCATCCTTAGATTAATATATTAGTTTAACAGACACTTCTATTTTTGTAAGGGAATGAATGTTTTTAGTGATATATAAACCCCATGTTCTACGTTGCCCCTATCATCCTGATTAAGATCAGCATCACGATGTACAGTACAGTTAGCGGGGAGGGACGCGCTGTCTGTCTGAGCATTTGCACTGCTTCATTATACTTCTAGGCCAGCGAAGTTGAAGTGTGGGAGCGATAATGCTCTTAAATGAGTTTGTGCCTGCCTCGGTCGTCTCCTCGTCCCCTGGGCTTCGACTCGCTGCCAGCATTTGTAATTGCCGCAGGAAGCCTACAGTGGAATGAGCGTAGCCTCTGCAGCCTGTTAAGACTGGATCCTGCTCACAGCTGTTTTAATGAGTTTCCTCCTGTTGTCTTCGACAGGAACCAGCAGAACAGAACCGGTGGCTGCAAGACACTTTTCTCTGAAGTCTTAGTACGTGACTTACAGTATTTGAAGTGCTTGAGAGGAGGATGGGATGCGAGGCGCAGGACCAGCACACTTGCATCTCTTGAATAGGCCACAGGAAAAATTTCATTTCCACTTAACATGGTTTACTTGCAGTGATTGTCGTCGGAGAGGATTTTCGAGCTCCCATTGTTTTTTTTTAATTAAGGGCATCTGATATGCTGCAAACAAAAGTGTGGCCTAGTTTGATTTCCTCTGGCATGAAGTCATGACTTCACAATGGAGGCGATTTCTTTTCCCGAATCGGTGGCTCGCGTACAGCGCCGAGTTAATAGAATAAATATTGATGCGATGATCACAGACTTCGGCCCACATTTCTTTCTACTATCAGACATTCGTGATGCCTTCCCTCTGGAACATTTTGTTTATGGGGGTCAGCAAGAGAAATGCAATTTCATTATGGATTCATGACGGATTGCTCTTTGGTGACTGATGGGGTTTTTGACTGATGACAAATTGAATCACATATATATCACACAAATAACAGCCTTGCTGTCAGCTTAATGTCAGTCGAGCCGTGCAGTTTGACAAACGAGGACGGAGGACGGATATTAAAAAGTAGCTATGTGGGTTTTTTGTGTGTTAAGGTGCAAATTATGAACCTGAAAACATTTATAATGTTCATTCAAAAGCTCCTCGAAACAGCAGCAGGTTATGAGATAATATTAGGCCACTTTCAATAAATTTTTTTTTTAAATGTTATGTTATGTATGAGGCGGCACATAATGGCTTAGTGGTTGGCACGTTCGCCTCTCAGCTCTGGGGATTCCCAGTTTGAATCCCCATCTGGGTGGAGTTTCCATGTTCTCCCCGTGTCCGTGTGGGTTTCCTCCCACAGTCCAAAAACATGGATCAAGTCAATTGAATTCTCCAAATTGCCCCATATAGAGTGTGTGTGTGTGTGAGTGAGTGTGTGCCCAGTGATGGATTGGCGCCCTGTCCTGGGTGTATCTGCCCAGTGCCCAAAACGTTCTCCCCTGGATGGGCATGGGGAACCCCCCCGCGACCCTAATAAAGGATAAAGTGGAAGATAATGAATGAATGAATGAATAAACTAGACTAGACTGGACTGGACTGACTGACAGACATTACCTTATGAGGACAAAATCATGAGGTCATATTTTCTCTAGTGAAGTTTGAGAAAAAGTTTTGCCAAGACACATATAACACAAATGATTAATGTTATAACTTTTTCACAGCATTGTTTTTTATAAATTGATTGATAAAGGCTTTATTTTTACAGGTCGTACACCGAAGGTGGCCTAATTATCAAATTTTACATTTAACAGGAGAAATACGCGTTTAATAAACCTATGCTGGATCTGCAAAGTGACCTCATGTTAAATGTAACATTATGTAAAAATAGTCACTTGGTATTAATGATGTCACATCTTCTAATAAGGCGTCCTCACTCGTTTGACTTCTACAGAGCAAGTGTTCCACAATTTACACCTTAAAATACACCTTAGAATCACTCAATTTAACTTTGTCTAAACAGTTTGGGGAAGGCCCCTTTTTTTGTTCCAGCACAATGCAAGGTCCAAAAAGAATTCCTGACCTCAAACCTATGCAGCACCTTTAAGAGAATCTGAGATCATGCTGATTAATGCACTTTTTAATGAACTAATAGAGATGCATATCTCTTTTAATTTCCTTATCTGATTTAAAAGCACAGAGGCGGCACTGCCTCAACGACCCTCGTTTTTCAAATCAACATTCAAAGTACGCGGACGACAGATGTTCAATTAAATTTAGCTTGAAATGGGCTGTTAAATCCCAAGTACACTTAAACCAATCTGAAAAGTTGCTTTAAAATAAAAAATAAAAAAAAACGCTCCACCCACATTTCATTACAGCAGTGAAAGTCAGGGGTAAGTATAGTATAATAGTCTGTATGGACAAAGGTATTCGGACAGCTACACATTACACATTCAGTACACACGAGTTCATGACATCCTATCCCTCTGCAGCCATAACAGTTTTCAATTTTCTGGGAAAACTTTTCACAACATTTTGGAGTGTATCTTGCTCAAATTAGAACGTTGTGCGCTGTCTTGATTGATGGTGTTGTTCAAAGGAGCACAGAAAATAACCAGACGTTACGGCTAACCGTTTCTGACAGGCATAATCCGTGGTACATTCAATTTACATGGCATTTACTATGGTCACAAACAATCGAAAGGTGCTTTTAATCATTTATTCGTGGTAAACAACAGATCAGCTGAAAAACAAGGTAAATTACTGTTTAAAAAACAAAACAAAACGACGATTTGCAAATAATTTAAACATCCCACCTAGTTAGACTACGAGCACGCACTGTACAGTCACGCAGAAAGATCCATTCATGCTTAAGGTCCACAGTCAGAACCAAAGAACATTTGTGCCTTTCATGTTTTGAATCCAAACCCGTGAAAACACAAGTCGCCTTCTTTTGTTAGGAATGACCAAGCATCGTTTGGCGTGACTTCGAGCAACAGAACACAGAAAAAAAAAACCATAAAAGCCTCTGCACAACTAACTCCTTTATTCATCCTGCAGCGCAGCTCTCACAGCGTTCTCTAACCGAGTGCACCGCAGGTTAAGGGATCCAAATCTACATAATCAAGTATGAAGGCTAATCAAGCAGCTGATGGAATAAACTGTACATGTGCGTGCCGATGCATCACTTTCATTACGACTCATTTCCAAATGTATAAAGGTCAAAATGGGTCACTGATGCTTCCTGTCGAGTGGCAGTTCTGGGGCCTGTTTAAGGAACCAGCTGGCTGGATTTCATTTAGTTTTTTTTTTTTTTTTTTTTGATCAAAATGATTGAATACACACTTTTATACAGATTTTAGACACTTACACTTTTAAGATCCAGCAGTTTAGAGGGAACGGAATTGAAAACCTGTCAGTAGGTTTAAAGTCTACGGCAGGAAAAAATACCCAAATGCAAATCCGGTATTCACCTGTAAACAACAGCCGTTTGTCAAAAACTGTATATTTGGAGACACCAAAGGCTGTTGAAATCCCACCTAAATGGTGAAGCACTTTGCATAAGCAGCTGGCATTACGATATTTGGATGAAAGCAGCCCTTATCCTGCCTGGTTGGTGTGAGAGGAACCTCCCATGACTAAATAAGAGAAGAAACCAAGCAACCTGAAGAAAAGCCATTCAGGCAGAGGAAGGACATGCAGACTTCACACAGAACGGACATTTAATCGACCCAATCGGAAATCAAACCTGGGATTTTGCTGTAAGGCAGTGGCACTTACCGCTCCACCACCATAAAATACATGAATAAACCTTAATATTCTGTAGAGAGACTATTCCTTTATGTGTGATTCAAAGTGATGCATAATAATGTTATCAAACCTCAAATGTGCTTACAATAGAAGTTTTATTGCCAAACTCACTTAAATAATGATTTTACATCTATTAATAGTTAATCACTACTAATTAATAGTTATTAATGCCAATGAGATACTTTTGCTCCACTTAATTTCTATGTCCCATCACACACCCTTCACTCTTCTATCACAGCCCACCTTCCACGCCTGGTCTGTATCATACTCACACTGAGGCTGTCAGAGTGCAAACAAAGGATGCTTCATTCTTGATGGTGAAGCAGAAGAGTTTTATTTTCATACACGGGGTACGTCTGCGTCAAACCAAAATAACAGCTGCTTTTAAAATATGCAGAGCTTTATTTCCCCTAAACTTACAACCTGTGTCGTCAGTCATTCCAAACTTAGATTAAAGCCCCTAAGCCTATAAAAGAATAAAATGGCTCGGCTTACTAATGTCATTTTAAATATAATCACCGGGGGTCTTTAATTTAGCATTGAGGGTAAAGCAATTATAAATGTGTTTTCGTGTAACCCCACTGCCTTCTAAAGGCGTTGGTGCTTATTAATGGAAAATAATGAAATGCCAGCGATGCACTTTGTCCTATTCGTGGAGCGTGATGTGTGGTGGTTGCTTTAAAACCACATTACTCAACCAATATACGAAAGCATAACATTATCGTGAGAGAAGTCTCATTTTGTGATATTTTACATAAAAAGCTGACAATTTGTGTTGCATTTTCTATTTGAATTTAATAATGGAATGTAGTTTGGCAGCTTTGCGCTCACAGAAATATTAAACTAGCAGTGTGAGATGATTCTGTTCCACTGCTCGCTGTATTTTCAGCTTTAATCTCACAGTAAAATCGTCCTCCATAAGCGGGAACATGAATCTAATTAAATGTCATGGAGTCCTGTGTGAGATTACAGTGAAATGCAATAACATTAAAAATCGTCTGGTTCACATGCAGTAAACCTAAATAAGTATGCATTGGCTCATCGCTTATTCGAAGTTGAGGATAAACTTCTAGTTTCTTATAAATCTGAAGAGAAGCAGCAAAAATACATTAAATGGACAAATTGCCCCATAGAAAAGCTTGCACTCTTCAGTTAAGGTGTTTTCAAGGCAGCACAGTGGTGCAGCAGTACTGCTACTGCCTTACAGCAAGATGGTCCTGGTTTGAATCCCAATTGGGGTAGACAGAAATCCTGTTGTGTGCGATCTGCATGACCTCTCTGTGTCGATGTGGAATTTTCCAATCCTATCCCAGTACTTTTGTCCATGTAGTGTAGCTTATCTTTCATCTATATTATTACAATGACAATTGAAATTAAAATATCTACCTTGGAGACCAAAATTCTTAGGGGGTACATTATTTAACTTAGAACTTAACTTATAGAACTTAACTTATATCATTATGAGAGTCACAATCAGTATAAATGCTTCTAATCCTGAAAATGTGTGAGTTACTTACATAACCACACCAGCATTGATAAAGCAGTGATTTGGAATCCTAACTGATTTAGTCAACTGTGATTCAGGAGACGAATAACTGATCTCACTGTCTTTCAGACTTGTAAATAAGTTTGAATGGTTCCCGGTTCCATATTAGGCATCAGCACTGCTTCTAAAAAGAAAACAGATTAGTAAAAAACATGATCTATGTGTGATTGGAAGTTCTGGATAACAATCAATCAGTTAGAGGATGTAAACTCAGTATGTACAGTCTGTCAAAGGTAAATAAAAATGTGTCTGTTCCACAAGGTAAGGCTGTGTGCACTGATGTTCTTTCATAGACTGTTACAATTCCTATCGCCAACAGGAAGCCATATGTGCGGTCATTGGCAGGATGGGTTCTCCTCATGAGGTCCCACAGATTGTCGCTTGGGGCAGAGTATCTTGGCGAAAGCTCTGCGAAAGCTACTGTGACACAGCGGGTACAGAAAAGGATTGATGGCCGAGTTGAGCCAAAGAAGCCAGAACGTGACCTCGTACCAGTGATGCTCTACACACGCACCGCTGCAGGCCGCGCGGATGATCATGAGCAAGGTGTACGGAGCCCAGCAAACCCCGAAAACGCATACAATCACCGCCAGGGACTTTGCAATCTTTTTGTCCCGCGAAAGGCGCGAGTGCTCCCCGTTTCTCGGCGGAGCCTGCGATTGGATCATGCGTGTCCTTAACCAGAGGCTTAAGGTTTTCTTCTTATCCGCAGTCTTTAGAGACAGGGACACCGAGTGGCTGCAACTGGGATCTCCGCTGGAGGACGGCGAAATCTCGTCTTCGATCACCGCCGAGACGCCGGCCGGCTCGCTCGAGGACACCTTGCGTGTCCGGACGAAGAAGACAGAGGACGACGGCGATGCCGAGCCATCCACCACCCTCCAGCAGTCTTCCCGCTCAACCACTCGCTGTGCGGCACGGCTCCGGTTCCTTCTTTGGATGTTGAGGTAGATGCTGAGGTTAAAGAAGGTCACGGAGATGAACGGTGAAAAAAACTCGAAGGTGGAGGCACTAAGCAGGAAGTACCAAGTGCAGTAGAATTCAGCAAAGCACTCGTCGGCTGGGACGATACTTTCACCGGCTATCTGCTCCCAAAAAATTATGGCTGGACCATAGAGGAGGAAAGCCAGCAACCACACGGCAAGCATCTTCCCCACAGCCAGACGGGTCATTCCCTGCTGGGCTCGGTACCTGACCTGGGTTAAACAAGTACATGGAATCGTCAGGTCATTGCAATGCCATTATACAGACAACACCAGATGTAGTTAAAGCAGTTCATTATGGATGACATACTTTGTTAGGCCCCTTTCCTGAATATTCTAATGATCAGGACCCTCCAGGACACCACAGAGATAGAATTAACTGGGTGATGGATGAACCTCAGCACTGCAGTGACAATGACATGGTATTAGTGATATGATAATTGTGTCTCAGACACAATTTCCCTTTATCCACTCACTGTACACTATATAAGAGTCCTTCACCTTATTGCACTGCCTGTAGATATAAAATCAGAGACAGGAGGTCTGTTGCTGCACAGTGTGTTATTCCTCCTCTAAGTGATCACAGGACGAAAACATGCTGGACACTTAGCTTGTGGACTACACTAAAGTAAAATGGGAACAGATTACAGCTGTTCCATGAACAAAAAGTGGGGCAGTATGACCAACCTTCGTATATATATATAGAGAGAGAGAGAGAGAGGACCGCTGAGCCTCAAAAAACAGCAGGGAGTGGACTTATTGCATTTCAGTGGACTTATTGTAAAAAGCTCTATATAAATAAATCAACTTGGAATAAACCTGATCTCATTCTTCATAGCGACCTCTGTTGCATCAGAATCTCTTACTGGTTACGTCACATCATACGCTTACGTCTGAAACCACACTCTGTGAATAGTCATTCAAAAGTAATGACAGTAAATGTATGTAAATGATCAGACTCTGACTCTGACTCAGTCAGTGGTATGCAGCAGTGGGCCGATTCCATTTCCCTGCCCGTCAGAAACAAACCGAAAACATTCTGTAATTAAGAGTGAGGACCCCAGAGCAGAGCGACCCGGCTGGGACGGATCACATAAAAATCTACATTTAATGAATTCACCAAGACAATAAAAAAAATCAGGCCATCGGCTGCCCCAAGAAAAAGCAGTTTGAACCATCTCTGTGGATATATTATAACCTTTATGCTTTTTCGGAATGCTTTCAGGACGCCTTTGAAGCCATGGCCCTGCTTTTCATTTCAGGCATGAAGGCAGCGTTGTGATGTAACCAGCATGAATGAAGCTGATGGTGGATAGAGCACATTTCCTAAAGATATCAAGACTTTGAAGTAGAAATGAATAAAAGATCGATATCTGGAGGATTATACATTCAGTCTGTAGGACATGTTTAGATTTTTTTTCAGAAGGTATATGTTGCTATAAGGAAATGTATTCATGTGCTGGAATCTATTAATAATGTCTAACTTGCGTTACAGTCAATTAAGAAAACACCTGTTTTGACTCTTGGTTTTAAATCCAGCATGGCATCCTGAAAGAGTACTGTATGTACATCCCACTGACAGGGCATTAAATCCCATCAGGAGGAGATTTAGCAGTGTTACATCCCACATCCTGTTAAAAAAAAGACTGAGGGAATTAAATCTCAGTAGGTCAGTATTCAGGAGTGGGAAATCCCATGCGGGGAAATATTTCCAACTGTTAAATCTTAATTGGATTTAAACATTTAAGAGTGTTATGTCCCAACAGAACAACATTTTAGATTGTAGGGATATACAGTTTTCCCCCATAGCCCAAAAAAATCATCGATTCAAGGTGAAATGATGGCTCTAAATTGTCTTTATATAGTGTCTATGAGAGAGTGTGTGCCCAGTATTGGATTGGATAATGCTAAACAGGGTTTATTTGCCCTAAAACCAAGGCTTAATGTTTACTTAAGGCTGTGGTAGTACAGAAGTCAGTCTGAAGGATAGGGGTTTGTGTCCACTAAAGTTACTCCTGTGGGTCCTTATTGCTCCATGGACACTATCATATCTGATCTTGTATTTCAAGTCGTTTTGGTTAAAGTTATCTGCAAAATGGCCTCATACATTAATGTTTCCACACCATGAGTCTCAGCGCAATGCAAAGAGCATAAAGGGATTTCAGCATAAGATGCATGACTTGATGTTGTGAAAGACACAGCATTACCAACTGAAGAACCCCTTTTAAAAAGGTTCTACAGGGAACCAGCATTGGTTTTTCTCCCTCAAAGCTCTTAAGAATCTTTTCTGCCACTTGTATTTGTAGGAGTATGGTGATGGATTGCAGCTGTGTTACTCAGAGAGTTCATAGCAGGGAACACTGCGGAGTCCGGCCAAAGAGAAATATTAATGGCTTCCTCCATTTCAAAAAAATGACGAATGATACGACAACAACAAAAAAAGCAATCATCTACTTCTGTTTGGCAGCAGAAAAGTGCACATCCTCCAGGTGCATTCTTGCAATATGTTTTCTTCACCACAAGGACTGGAAATAAAAGTTACCTTTGGGGAACGAGTGAGGAAGAAGCTCTGGGCCACCGTGGTGTCAGACGTGTATTATATCGTTTCACGCCTCACAGTGCTACAAGAATTTCAGATAAACCTGTACAGAATGATTCATCCAGGTTTTGACAGGATGCCTTTTGTGTATAGCCTCAAAGGTTTTGGTTGCCAAAAAGTGTGCATGATATTTTATAAAAGGGGGTGAGAATTTAAAAAAACAAAAAAACAAATAAAACCCTCAAATGCCTGAGATCAGTGTCAGTGGTTCGGTAAGTTTCATTCATAATGAAATAGGGATCCAGAAAGTAGTGTGACTGTCCTCTGTCTTTTGCTCTGCATGAAACCAATGTCGTCTCGAAATGTCAGAATGTGTCTAATGCCTCACTAATGAGTCATGTAACAGAGTTCCTCTATTGACAGCAATTAGAGTCTCATGATGAGGGAAACAGGATGCTGCAACTTTTCTCGAAATCATATGAAATCTGGATTACATACCTATTTAAAAGACTCGTGGGTTATGTAAGAACTGGCAGAATGTGCTATTCAGACAGCGATGGTTGTCTAAGTGCTCGGAGAAGCACAGCTCATTTCTTAAGTCAGACTGTGTGCATGGAAATACAACTGCACCTCTATAGCAGATTCAAAGGAAAATATCTCGAGCAAATTTAAAGAAACATAACACTGTAGCTTGGTGTTATTCTAATATAAGAATTTTAAAATGTAATGTAAACTTAAACTCAAGATTAATATTACAAGACAAGATGTTGATCGCATGCAAGCCTATTGTTTTTACGACCAGATATGTAAAAATAATAGCAGATTTAATTTAGCAATGTTATTTTTAGACATATTTTCTGTTGTATTATAATGTTTTGTTTATTAAAATTTTGTGTTTTGTCTACCTTTATCCAGGTTAAGTACAGAAGATTTAAAGTGTAACAAATGATATGACGCTCACTATTTCATCATTTTCCTAAAATGACATTGGGACGTATGGGTTTGAACCTAAATGCACCCTCTATCATAGTGTTCTTCAATAAACACTGTGTTTTCCTGACTTGCAGGTTTTCAGATGCAGCTGCCTTATTTTTTTAGCATCATCCTGGTTTCCCTACAAGATGCCAACTCTAAGATGAGTAGCAAAATCTCAGGCAACTTCGCAGTTTCTCTGTTAAAATCAGTGGACAGGTTTTAATTGATGCAAGATTCACATTTAATGCTTTATCCCAGAGGAGAACAGACTCATACCTCATGCCTTTTATCTTTTAGAGACACATTTGAACTGCATATTAATCAATGTTCAATGCAGAGATGAAAAATTTTCGCGAGATTAGTTTCAGCAGAATGTGCTTGTTGATTATTAGAACTTGGATGAATTCGAATCAGACCCTATGAGCGAGTGATTAATGCAGACATTGGTGCGATCGTAATGGCAAAATGTCACGTATGTCACATGGAATAAAAGAAAACGGTAATAAGGTTTAATTATGATTTTAGATCCTGACAAAGTGGAATTTGTACCTAATCCAAGACACCCGAGTTTAATATTAATAAGATTTACTCAATGTAACCAAACGCACTGGCGGGTTTGAGCTCTAGTGACATCACCGAGCATATTTAATTTAATCATCATTACTCACTGATATGTGAAGAGCAGTGGGTGCGCAACAAGACACCCGAATCTGCCTGACGTAGATGGGAGAGGGTCATCAGTCGCGCTTTCCTTCCTACTGACAAGAGCTACCCTGCTGGCGGTGCTTGCTTGGAACGTCTAGAGAGGATAGGGGGCTCCCAGGGTGTTTGCATGATAAGTGCGGTAACATTAGGACATGTCAGTAGGTGCCCCCTCTTTAACAGAGTAAGAGCAGCGCTATCTGAGGTATAGTATTTATTATAGAGGTCAAGCAGCATCTGAGGTATGATTTATACCTGGTAGAAAATATGTGCACAGTATTATTATGTCTTTTATGGCTGATTAGCTAACGACAAAATGTGTCATTAAACCAAAGCTTGCCAGCATTTGCATTATAGTCTGTGAGATGTTTTGCAACCCGGACTGATCAGGTGATTTATCTGCTCATTATGCCGCCATAAAGAACCCGTTCCATTCTGGATGCTTCTTTCCAAACTGTTCTCAATGGCAAGAAATCTTTCAGGCTATTCAGATCTAAACGCTCATTTAAAAGAGCGCCGTTGCTTTAATTTACTGAGTTCAGTACAGCTGGGCCTCTCTTCCTCCAAAGCAGGATAGGGTTTCAGAGTGACAGGAAATTATCAGCTTTACATCCCATACTGCTTACGATAAGCTTTACAGGGTTTTTTTTTCCTGAGTATATTAAGAGTGAGCCAGTTCAAAAGGGCTTTAAGGACTTTGCATTACTGTTGCATAAAAGATGAATTATACTAAATGAGCTCTGGCTGCAAAGTCTTTGGTTTACTTTAGAGCCAGCTTATTTACATTTTTAACATATGTATTTGCGTGACTAAAAGCAAACACTGTCAAAATTGGTCTTCGTTGAAAAGGCATAACATGGATTTTCCTCAAACCATAAATTTATGGATTAAATTTTTATGTACTAACAGTCTTTCAGATTAGAATATTATGCTGTCGCTTGATGCATTGTGAAGTGTTCTAGTTGGTTCGTCAGCAAATATAAACTGAATACTACAGACAACACAATCAAAGACATTCATTCAATAAGACTTTTATGCTATTCGACTGTTATTCAGACTGGAATGTACAGAATGTACCGAGGGAATGTTTTCTTTTTTGAATTGCAGCATTCGATTTTCGTAGCCCCTCTACGCAAAACCTTACTATTTATCCAGACTTTAGACAGACACTATGAGACACTACAGTATAAGTGCAATGCCCCCTATGTCTATATTAACTTTTAAGGGCAATAAAGCATTTATACTGTCTTTATAATACGATATGACTATAAAATGACTTCGACTTTCAAACTATAAGGTTTAATCAACACATCTTCATAATGAGAGCTGTATGTCAATCCATGTATTTAGCTTGTACAATAGGCTTTGTGTCCTATTACTCACGAACTTACTCACAAATCCTAACTGTGCGAAAACTTTACACCACTGCTTCATTTTATTGTTTTTTCTGCGTCTTGTCAAACTGTCTGTGAATCAATATCTGTTGTTTAGTACGCATTCAAAGAATCGTAAGTCTAAAATAACTATGCAGCTGTCATATTATTTCCTGTTGTGGACACTCATTATTCCCTCATCAGTATTCCCTTCACACTCATTGCTCCCATGCTGTTTGGTGTGCTTATTTTTGGTATGAGCTGCGGGTGATGTTGAAAAACGTTACATGAGGGACCACTTACATCGAATATTATAGACACCAGGGAGAACGAGCTATACTCAATGAAGACGCATTAAAATTCGCTTTCCTCGAAAAAATATTTCCTTCGAGTCACGACTTTTAACCTCGTGGTTTAGCATCAGTGTCTGTCCTCAGAAAATAAAAACAAACAGGATAGAGAGGTCAGGGAGCGGGGACAGGCTTATTACAGTGATGTGCCACATAACAGATGGAATGTATTTTTTTTGTGCGACTGGCTGTATTCACTCGGTTTTAAACAACTCGTTAATTCTAACAAACACTAAAATGTGTCTCATTTTGATTGCTGTGGATGGAAAAGGACTGTACTGTTTTATTTCTATATGAAAATGATGCCCTTCTCATGCTGTACATGTGAGAGAGACAACATTATGTTCTGGATAACTGTAAGTGTTTCCCACAAACACACTCCCACAAAAGTGGAAGCTGTAATAGCTGCAAAGAGGTGAACCAAACTACAAAGTGATATCATAAAACCTCCTGCAGGTGTAAGACGTATATGTATTTCTTATTATAGTTTATACTGGGTTGAGTTTCTGTTTATTCATTTGTCTTTATATACAAAAATACCATGTGTGTGAACCTTTTTGTTTGCAGCTTTACACCAATAAGCAATGCCCAGCAAATGGTGGCACAGGTCTCGGTAGTGCTCTTGTTTAAGTTCTAGTTAATCTGTTCAGTTTGTTGCTAGATTCATTAAAAACTTACTTAGATACTTAGCAATTTGTGGTTTATCCTGTTGCTTAAAGGCGATAGCCTCATCAATAAAGATTATATATGATGTTAGACATAGTGCACTGGTGGATTAGTAATTAGGGTGTAGGGCTATTAATCCAATGCTTGGGGCATGATCCTCACTGCTCCAAAAATGACTCCAAAAATCAGGCTGAAATATGTAAAAATGTAGAATTTTGTCATGAATTGAACTGTTTATATATAAAATAACGCATAGGGCTTTAACATTATCATGTGTATCCGACCCTTGGATACTCTATGGACCACTTTACAATAATTCTGATCCATAGTATTTCATTGGAAATTGGGTCTTTTCTAAATCATAGTTTAAAAACGAGCCAATTATGTTTTAAGAACCTATTTTCATGTCTTCGGATTGTGGAAGGAAACCAAAGTACATGTAGTTAACCTACACAGGGAGGAAATGCAGACGCACATCGAAAGGACCTTTGTTCAACCCAATTGGATATCGAACCCAGGACCTTATTCTCATGGTTGGCTGCATCAATGTTTATGTATATATATATATGTATATATACGTAAAGCAAATAGGTAATACATACAGCTCTGGTGACGGAAAGAAAGCGGTCGTAGCTGATGAGGACAATGTTGAATACAGAGGCAGTGCACAGCAGATAATCCATTACTAGCCACAGCTTGCAGAGACCACGACCCAGCATCCAACGGCCTGTCAGGATGTAAGGCATGTAGACAGGGATGCAGAATGCCCCTGAGGAGAAAAGAGGAAAAAAACATGATGGAATGAGTCTCTGACAAAAATCCAGAGTTGTCACACACACACACACACACACTGGAACTCAGCAGCTAAAATTCCAATTCCTAGACTATTAAGCCAAGGCCATTATTAGAGAGAGTTGTGATTCCACCCTAAGGTGCCTGTCATCTCTGCAGTCAAACACGCTATGTGGAGAACAAAGGGAAGAACTGCTCTCTGCAATTGCTTCCACTGAAGACAAAATGAGACGCATGGCTTGTTGACTTACGAGCTGTCTTATACAACTGAATACAAAAAACCTTATTATGTTCTCTTCCCCGGAATGAATGCCAACATTCACCTCTTTAGAAACTTCAGTTTGACCGGGGAGGGTTACGAATCCTGCCACTGAAGGGAGGTGCACTGCTTCTTTTATCATTCTGCATCTCGTAGCAAAAAAAAAAATCAGCCATCATCACAGTTCAAAAAATCTAAACTCCCACTCATTTTTATTTCGCACTCCTTAACTTCACCTCCACAAAACAGAATTCCACCTATCCCCATGCTTTATGCATACTTTGCTGATGGGAGCTGGCTAACCAGGAACTGATTCATCCAACGAGGTGAATGCAATTACTGAGAACACGAATTTTCGATGCCTAATACCACGGAGAAATTCAAATCGGTACTTCATTGGAAGGCTCATCTCTGAGGACTGAGAGAGAGTGCAAGTTTTCAAATAAATCAATAATAGGCTTATATTCTTTTCAGCACTGTTGCTCGGGATCCCAGATTAGCAATAATAGAAAAAAAGTTCCTTTGCATAATTTTATTCTGCATTACATGATTAAAACCTATGATTAAAAAAAAGAAGCACTTGGGATAAACCATGAAATGTTTCTAAATAATTATATGCTTGGATTCGATGATTTGGACCAATTAAACATCTTAATGGAAAATTCAACTTTAATTTAAGCATTAAGGTGACTTCGTTATAACTTGTAAACTGCACTAAAAAAGTTAAAATCTGTAAACACATGAGTCTGCTGTTGTTTTATGAAAAGCAATTGTTTCAATTCGAAATCCCACAGTGGATCATTATTCTCCATCTCCTGCTGTTCTACATATCCTTCTCTGTCACCCCAACCACCCTCATCACATCCACAAACCTTTGTCTTGGCCTTGCTCTCCTACCATCTGCCTGGCTGCTTTCATCCTTCTATCAGAATAAACCTAATCTATCTTCTGCACATGTCTCTGAACACTTCCTGTACTGTCCATCTAATAAACTCATCCCTAATCTTCATCACTCCTAATGGGAACTCTTCGTCATCGTCTTCGTCTCGGCTACTTCCAGCTCCCTCTCTAGCCTTCTGGTCAGAACAACGCCTCACTACTGTCCTGTAAACTTCCCATTTAATTCTGAAAGATACTGCTTATACTAATTTGAGCCAAAACTACAATGAGTGCACCAATCCAATGACTAGGGCATATTAGAATCCCCAGTTTAGTATTCCCAGTCTTTGGTAATTGGTGGAAAAACACAGAAAGACTCCACAGGAAGGACATATTCCCCCCATTATTTCTTTCAATAAATAAATTATTAAGTATTAAGTTTACATATTTTATGTTTAGTTGACATGTGCTGTATTACATCATATACAGCGCATGCAAAAAAACATAAAAAAGGTGTAAAGGCTAAAGTAACAGCATCATGTCCAATAGCCAATCACAAAAGCCGGTTTACATCACTGAAAAAATAATTGGAGGTCTTTTAAGTAATTTCAAGTACATTCTGTCACAAATGCACAAATGCCCCCAAATTTCCATTGTAAGGTCAATGTTACACACGACACCTGCATTTGGCTTTTTTTGGCTTGTAAATTGGACAATTGGACAGACCCAAAAAGGCAGACGACCCATGGAACAGTGTAGATGTGACTGCAAAATCTTAGCCACAGATGCTTTAAATTTGTGGTTGATCAGATATATAAATGCAACCTAATCTGCTAAAATTATATTCCATCTATTCCAATTACCATAATAATTTAAATAACACCTGACATCAGGAGGCAGCACCAACATAAATGACTAATTAACAACACTACATTTTAGTGAACAGTTTGTTCTTGACTGTCTCTGCTCAATTATAAAGCCTTTTCACTAATATAATAGGCCCTGCCATTTCAGAAAATGTGGAGTTTATAATCAGACAAACATTAAAATGAATGAGATGTTGAACACAATATGCTCTTTTGTGCTTAAACTGAAAATGTATTTTATATATAAGGCCTTGAAAATATATGAAGTCTTGTCAAAAAATGGTTTGCATGGTGACTAAATATAGAGAAAATTTTCTATAGGTATAAATTACAAAGATTTGTAAATGTCCTATATATATATATATATATATATATATATATATATATATATATAGGACATTTACAAATCTTTGTAATGTCACAAACATATGTATATATATATATATATATATATATATATATATATATATATATATATATATATATATATATAGGGTTTAGATGAAAAGATTCCATCACACTGAAGAATCTGTTTTTACTCATCATGTACAAACATAATTGTTAATGTACTTTTATGTACAAACATATGTATTGTTATCATTATGTGGTTATTTCGATGAGATTTGTTTTTTGTTTGTTTGATTCATAATAAGAATGCTGCGTTTGGGATGTTAATAAAAGGCGTTTTTTTCTCATGCAGATGCTTGTTTGGTAAATTTTTACATGTGTTAAGTAAAACATAGAATCTGTCAGGCTGTGATCACATACCTTCTCACAGATCGACCTTAATTTACACCCAATTTCGCTTGATGGGAAGTTCTAATGGCGTTGGGTTTGAATGGATCAGGGGACGTGACTTAGGGCTGGAGCTCAAGTATGCAGCTATTTACATACGAGGTGCTTTAATAGTTAACCGTGTTTTCTATTTAATCGTCTTTTTTGTTATTAATGCTGTTTTTTAATCCCCATGACATTTAAATTAGGGTTGAATACGTGAAATAACGAAAACATGATACATTATCATTACAGGTAAATATATATATAGGCTACCTACCGACCAGAAAATCAGATATGGCCAAATTAAGAAAGAAATAGTTGCTCTGATTTCTGAGACTCTTGTCCACGACAAAGGCGAGAATGACCAGGGCATTTCCCACGACCACCACGACCACCAGGGTCATCATTAAGGCGGCCAGCACCACAGTAGCGCCTCCGATGCCGGCAGGTTCGACGCTAGAGTTACTTGGTCCAGAGAAGCAGGCTACCATGACGAAACCAGGCGAGACACCGGCAGCCACAAGTTCACATGCATTGTTCATTTCCTAAAGAGACGCCTGTCTGTCCAGTTTGGGACAAAGAGACCAGAGACAGTCGAGCCTGTCCACCGGGGAACTTCAGCCTGTTCGGGGCGGCGCGTCGTCCGGGACGCCGAGTTTCCATCTCACCGAATCTTCCACAAGTGGTCGAAAGAAACTGTCGGGAGGCTTTTTGTTTGTGCGGCCGACTCCTCGGTGCAGTTCCAGGTGTTTTAAAGCGCCGTAAAGCCGGGCTTATCGGACATTTTTATACAGAGATACAGAGAGAGACAGAGAGACAGAGACAGACGGACTGAGGCGGCTGAGGCGAGGCGCTCAGGTACCAACGACCGACTGAGGGCTCGCGCGCTTCAGGAGTAAAGCGGTAACCGCCGCCCGCCCACGCGCCCCCCTCCTCTCTCTGTCTCTCTCACTCTCTCTGTCTCTCTCACTCTCTCTCTTAGTCTCTCTCTTACTCTCTCTCTCCCTCTCAGTCTCTCTCTAAGTCTCTCTCTGTCTCTCTCTCACTCTCTCTGTCACTCTCACTCTCTCTCTTAGTCTCTCTCTTACTCTCTCTCTCCCTCTCAGTCTCTCTCTAAGTCTCTCTCTGTCTCTCTCTCACTCTCTCTGTCACTCTCACTCTCTCTCTTAGTCTCTCTCTTACTCTCTCTCTCCCTCTCAGTCTCTCTCTAAGTCTCTCTCTGTCTCTCTCTCACTCTCTCTGTCACTTTCTCTCTGTCTTTCACTCTCTCTCTCAGTCTCTCTCTCTCTCTCTCTCTCTCTCTCTCTCTATATATATTCATTCATTCATTCATTCTCTCCCGCTTATCCTCTATTAGGGTCGCGGTGGGGTTCCCCATGCCCATCCAGGGGAGAACGTCTCGGGCGCTGGGCAGATAGACCCAGGACAGGGCGCCAATCCATCGCTGGGCACACACTCACTCACACAGACACACTCTAAATGGGGCAATTTTGAGAATTCAACTAACTTGATCCATGTTTTTGGACTGTGGGAAGAAACCGGAGAACCTGGAGGAAACCCACGCAGACACGGGGAGAACATGGAAACTCCACCCAGATGGGGATTCGAACCGGGAATCCCTAGTGCTGAGAGGCGAATATATATATATATATATATATATATATATATATATATATATATATATATATATATATATATATATATATATATATACAGCCATTATCTTCCGCTTTATCCTATATTAGGATGGGGTGGGGGGTTCTATTGCTATTGCCAATCTATTGCTGGGCACACACTCACTCACACAGACACACTTTTAAGAGAATTCAATTGACTTGATCCATTTTTTTTTTTTTTTTTGACTGTGGGAGGAAAACCCACACAGACGCGGAGAGAACATGGAAACTCCACCCAGATTGGGATTCGAACCAGAAATCCCTAGTGCTGAGAGGCGAATGTGCTAAACACTAAGCAACCCTTTATCTATATATACACACATTATCTTCCACTTTACATTAATCATTAAAAAACTGATGTAAAAAGGTGAAGCCAAAAAATATAAATTACAGAAAAGCTTAAAATATATCTGATATGGATATGAAAAACATGTTAATTACACCTATTTGTAAATGTGTACATTGGTCAAAAAACTTAAAACGTTTACATAAGTATTAATGTTATTACAAATATTACAAATGTCATTGTTTCCTTCCCATCATGGCTTCCGCTCATTCTTTTACTGTAGTACTGCTGTAATGTAATGAACTGGTAAGCTGTTCTGGTTATTTACCTTTCTTCAGAACCTCTTGCTGTCCTAATTAGAATTAGTAAGAAAAATAAATTAACTGGAACTAATATGTTTATGATTAATGATCGAATTGTCCACATTCTCTTGCCCAATTCAGCAGCTGCCCAGGTGATATAAATGGTTTTATCTCTCCAAATGATATAAAACATTGCAGATCAGCACTTACCTACAAATACAATGAACAATGTTGTTGAGTTCAACCGAGCAACGAAAGAAGAGCAGAACTGAAAAGGATACGGCAAAGGCATCCTAATTAAATTCGAAACTAAATCACGACGGTCAGCAAACGTAGTTCTGCTGATTTCACAGAATCATTCAGTCCTTACTTATCAGTAAATACAACAAAAGAACAAGGGTGACCATTTGAACCAGTTATATAGTACCAAACACCCATAGACAAGCCACCAGATAAGGCTGATTTGGGTTGTTTTCATTTGTAAAGCAAAGATGTTTTCCTTTAGGTTTATATCACTGCTGTAAGCAGTGGTTGCTAAATTTGGATTTGTTGGAGTTTAAGGCTCACAAAAAGCCTCAGGCACGAATGCTGTTCTTGCTGTTGCCTTATATTCCTAGATGTATATTCACATATAAAACCACTGCTGACATATAACCATCCAAGCAAGACTTCAGTAAGTTTGTCCTTCAGACAGCATGCAGAAATCCTGCTGTATGGACTGTTCTTAATCATTTAATATAAGTGTTATTTGCTAGCAAGTGCATACTAAGCCAAGCTTGATCTTGATTTAAAATTACACCAAACATTTTTTAAAAATGAGTGTAGAATCCAAACTTTACAGGAGCTCCTGTGGAAAGCTGAATCTTTTCAGCACCATGGACAACACATATCACTGGGTGTCACTGTAATTGCCCCAGTCTTTATTGACTCAGAAACAGAAATTCTGTTAAGCTTAGCAGACTCCATGGGTCTTATCCCCACTTGCGTTGAATAAAACCCTACATCCTAGGAATAAACCATGTCACTGGCTTCCTCCTAAGCATGCACTTCTTCTTTTTTATTTTACTTGGTGCCTAGATGTAAACATTGGATTTGTTCATTAACCACTTGTCACATTTTCCAAGTATTCCAAGCACAAGCGCACAATTGCTTTTTTGTAACAAAACGGAACTTGTGCAACTTCATGCTCGGTCGGACTCGACAGTTGAGACTCTCCTGCAAGTTTGAAAGAACGATATGAGCGTAAAAGCTTGTTTTAGCCATGCTTGAGAGCTGGTGATAAAGTGATCCCACATTAAACAAACCTTAAGCACTAGAGACTAAATACAGTTGATGCACAACCAATTATAAATGTAATCAAATTGATTCGAAATGCTTGTAATGTCACATTAAAGTGGTCTGCCTGCAGGGATGGTCGTCTCGTTGCTTTTATTCACTAGTCACAGCTGTTTTTAACATATATTCAACTCCATTCCTTTCTCATTAATGGTGTTTTGGCAAGTATTAATTACAAAAGCTCTCAAGTCTGGTTCAGTGTTCATAAGGGTATGAAAAGGTTAAGAGCGTGGATTTAAAATCGAGCCCCAATATTCTTACCATCACTTTAAAAAAAATAGTGCTACCAAGGGAGAATTGCCATAAAAGTACACATGGGGCACATCTGAACAGGTGAGTCAGAAATCAGTATTATTTTACAGCATGATCTTATAGTATTTAGTGTAAATTATATTTTCACTGTAAAGGCACAAAAAGCATCTATAGAGAAACAAATCTTTCTTTTATTTTTTCTTGCTCATGCCATCGTCTGTAGAGATTCACGGTCATATTTAAGCAGCTCTGGCTAAAGGTGGGTTGGTGGAAACTAATCCTAAAATCAGGATTCCTCTTGTCAATTAAAAAAATATATTTTTTTATTCATTTATTCAGTATCTTCCTCTTTATCCTCTATTAGGGTCGCGGTGGGGTTCCCCATGCCCATCCAGGGGAGAACGTCTCGGGCGCTGAGCAGATACACCCAGGACAGGGCGCCAATCCATCGCTGGGCACACACTCACACAGACACACTCTATATGGGGCAATTTGGAGAACTCAATTAACTTGATCCATTTTTTTGGACTGTGGGAGGAAACCGGAGAACCCGGAGGAAACCCATGCGGACACGGGGAGAACATGGAAACTCCACCCAGATAGGGATTCGAACTGGGAATCCCTAGCGCTGAGAGGCGAACGTGCCAACCACTATGCCACCATGCCGCCATATATTATTTTAATTAAAGTGAAATTAGTCAAAGATTACTCTTGGATATGTGATTATGCAAAAGCGACCATCCCAAATGAAATCACGAGTGTGGTAAAGAAACAGATTAAAGATGTCTCTTTAATGGATCCCCTGCAAGACTGATGTTTTTATAGCTTAAGGAAGGACAAAAAAAGCAAGATTGGATTTTTTTAATGGTCTTAACAGATCATTAGTAGGTTAATTTACCAAGGATTAAATGAATATACGCTCTAGACTCTCTTTTGCTATAAAGTGTAGTCTCTGTAATATGCCTTCTATACCAGGGTGATACATGTATACGTTTGCTGTGTGAACAGCTTTTTGTATTCTTTGGTTAGGGTTTTGGGGCTGATGAAACAGACACAGCTCTGGGACAGATGGCAGATGTCCTGGATGTCCCTCTTAGCTGCATCTACAATAATGCCACTGAATATTTATATTAGAAATTTCTGAACCACAAGCTGTCTTCGCATGATAATAGTTTATTTTTTTTTGCAAAAAAAATAATAATAAATTGTAATGCCTTCTTTTTGGTGGGTCCTGTTTCCTTGCTTACATAAATTGCATCAGTCTGGGGTAAAGGGATTTGTAAGCTGTAATGGTGTAAGGTTCCATTTTAAGTCTTCTTTGAAGTTTGGCTTTGACGAGAGATGGAGTGGCATTTTAGTCATTTTAACTAATTCATTTAACTTCAGGGTTGAAAAAGTTTGTCAAAAATTTACAGCCAACATGCGGCATGAATGAAATGGCCAGACTTTCTTATTTCAACTTTGTTCGATGGAAAGTGCTTTTGATTAAATATATGCATCAGGGACAAACATATTGGGACACACACAAGACACCAACGGATGCTTTTAGGACTGCTGTGCCCCTAAATGTCAAAATACATGCTTTTTTACCCCTGAGAGTGTAACAGGACTGTTTTATAATATGAGTGAGATTTATTACAGATGAACACAGTGTGTATTTATTTGTAATAATTCTGACTCATATTATCAGACAGCAAAGCAAAAGGGTCAAAAGAATAAATTCCTAAGAAGATTAAAAAAAAACCACAGGATGAAAAAGGAGTCTGATGAAATGAGTCAGATTCATTTACATTAAGAATCTGGCCTTTTACAAAGAAACTGAAATTCTACTTCAACATCAATTTCAGTTCATTCACTTTTTTTTCGCTCTTTGGAACAGCTTGCATTGAATATGAAATCAGACGGAGTGACAGATTGAATCTTTTGCCCTGGTGCAGTGCACCTTCTTGAAAAAGAATGAGCGAGTTGCTTTTCATGACGGACGTATGATGTTTGATCTCTGGAGATGAAGGGTCTAAAACCTTGTTTGAATAAACAACAGTAGCCATAAGAGACCCACTTCAGCCAGAAAAAAATATCACTTCTATTAACATGGTTCCCAGCTTTTCCTTTGGCCCCAAGACCCCAGCAGGCCATGTTTAATTGGCTGATTAGTTTTTTTTCTCAATTAATGTTATTCAATTACTACCATCATCAACCAGCCAGCTATACAAGTGGGCAGAGTTGCTTTGCAGGGGATGCAAATGATCATCTTTCATGCAATGCTAATGGCAGTCAATGACTATGTATAAACAATAATTAGGAATTTTAGAATTTTAGCAAGGATACCATTTCAGGGCATCCAGTACCAGAATCTGACAGCGTCTGTAATGTTAATACGAAACAAAAAAACGGAAAAATGGACACTTATGTGGTCCTCAAGCAGCTGCATTGTTCATACTGCGACAGAAGGGGGAGCCCCTGTACACCTTAGCCACTCGGAGCTTTTAATTGCCGGCAGGTGCAACTACAACTGAAGGAAATCGTGGCTGCACTTGCGACCAATCATAGCAAAGCCCAGTGCAGCATTCGTGGCAGGACAAAAACCTCAGACTACGGATACATTACGATGTCCACACATTTTTGGGAGTGTGTTTAAAGTCTTAAAATGAGACAAAGCATGACATAAAATTTGTGACAACAAAGTTAATGAATAAAACCCAGGTGCAAAACGGACACATTAAGGTGTTTAAACCTTTGACTTATGAGTCTGATAAGTTCTCCATGGGGATGTGACGCCGAGTGATTTCAAATGCAGCTCATGCTCCGCTTTTCACTTGAGGAAGCACAGGACACTGAGGTCTCCGAAAATATTTGGCGACCCCCCCCCCCGAGCAGCAACCAAATGATGAATATTCATCGCCAAAGGAAATTAAAAAATGGGTTTATAGAGGGCATTTGAAAGACTCATGACAGCAGCGGGGGAACTGAGAGCTGGTTGCGAGGCTGATGCGATCACATTTCGATTCCAACAAAACGTCTTTAATTGTATCTCATGACATTTGTGTCAGGGACCGTGACATAGCGCCGCAGTGGGCCACAGGTGTAATTGTTGATTGAACCCATGGTGATGGATGATTCTTCAACCCTGGTGCTTTACACCGTTCAATCACTTCCAGTCTTCAGCCTGATGATCTTAGAACTTGGTGCAACTAGGGGTCCTGACTGGATCCAGATCCCAGCATTTGAATGAAAGACAAATGAGCAGGTCCTGGACATCTGGGAACACTGTGTACTGTTTTTTGCCTCATATCATGAAAAGAACTCCGTCGGCCACGTAATGGACAAAAGAGTCTTTTTTGGCATAATGGGGAAAATCACGTCAGTCGCACGCTGCATATTAAATACTGCTTATGGGTACATTCAGTACAAGCAGTACTTAGTGTATTATTACTTAACACGAGGAACAAATTGATGTGAAATTAGCTGCGGGGGACCAAAAAAGATACATGCATGCGAACGAGAGAGTGTAAATATCCAGCACGATGGCGCATGTGATTCGAATGTCATTATTTAAGATTAATATTAATAATCAGCCTCGATTATAACCTGCGGCTCAGTTTGTGTTCACTTCATTCTATACTTGATGTGCAGCACTTGAAATGCACCTCCACAACATTTTCCTCAGATGCGTGGACGGATGTTCACCTTGTTTTACATTCATTCATTCATTCATTTATTATCTTCCGCTTTATCCTCTATTAGGGTCACGGGGGGGTTCCCCATGCCCATCCAGGGGAGAACGTTTCGGGCACTGGGTAGATACACGCAGGACAGGGCGCCAATCCATCACTGGGCACACACTCACTCACACAGACACACTCTATATGGGGCAATTTGGAGAACTCAATTGACTTGATCCATGTTTTTGGACTGTGGGAGGAAACGGGAGAACCCAGAGGAAACCCACGCGGACACGGGGAGAACATGGAAACTCCACCCAGATGGGGATTCGAACCGGGAATCCCTAGTGCTGAGAGGAGAACATGCTAACCCACTAAGCCACCGTGCTGCCACCTTGTTTTACATTAAACTCGAATTCCGATCAGTCAGCAGTCTGATTTTATGTATTTGGTGACATCACACGGTCGGCTTCCCACAATCTGCTCATTTTGACAAACGATAAATGGACTGCGTTTGTCAATGAAAGCACCATATTAAAAAAAATAATAAAAATCGAACTACAACTTTCTGTAACAAAGAAGATTAAAAAGTCACCCTCGTCTATGATAAAGGATTTGCATATCTAGCTGTGCAATTACGAACAATGGCAGGACTCTCATCAAAGCTGAGTGAAAGAGTTTTAATGGCAGTGTGATTATCCATTTGTTTTAAAAGGATTACAGAGTATAAAGGCTCCGACACCTCGCCTTGCTGCCAGCAGTAATCCCTGCCACATACACCCACCCACACTCCCCCAAAACACACACACACACACACACCGCTGGGAGTCGATGCTTCAGGCGATGCAGAGTCTAATAAAAGACAATAGCTCCTTGATTTGCAAATCAGTATGCAAATTTCAAATGATAATCTCAAGTAGGAACATCTATGACCATTTCATTGTTAAATAGTCATGTGCATTTTTTTTATTTCCACACTTACAGGTGACTGACTCCTTTAGGCCGTTTGATGTTCAGGTCCTTGCCCCAGCACCTCCACCCTGAGGAGGGCTTTTGCATTCTCTTTATAAAGCTTACTTTACCTACTGATCCTTTAAAACCTCACCGCCGACTCGATCACGCCTGCAACACTGTAAACCGTGAAGCTGCTGGAAGCGCTCAGGTGACCTCACTTCAGCTTCTTGCTTCTGGGCTTTTTGCTCTTCCCCCCCGTTTTTGAGGCTTCTTCCTGAAAGGAGCACAGATGAGAAGATTGCAAAAAGCGTGAACTGAAATAAATGACGGGGAAGAAAGGACAGCGCTCACATTTTTGCACGGCGGCTAAATAACAAAACAGCTTTCTCATTGCGGGAACGTGTGACATGACAGGAACATGGTTATGAAAGCTGATCTATTATTCTCAGCACCGGTCCATCCTGTACCGGGGCCAATAATGATGTCATGTGTGGGTATGTGCGGTTATGCTCTGATCTACTTTTAAGCCACAATGGACAGACACCTCCTGCCCAAATTCACACTTTACCGGGTCACACATTTTTTTTGTTATATGTTATATTATTGTTATATATATATGAAACCAAACGCAAAATAACATATAACAATATAACATAATAATACATAAATAAATAAATAACATAACATAATATAACATAATGATAAATAAATAATATAACAAACATCATAATTCATTCATTCATTATCTCCCGCTTTATCCTCTATTAGGGTCGCGGTGGGGTTCCCCATGCCCATCCAGGGGAGAACGTCTCGGGTGCTGGGCAGATAGACCCAGGACAGGGCGCCAATTCATCGCTGGGAACACACTCACTCACACAGACACACTCTATATGGGGCAATTTTGAGAATTAAATTGACTTGATCCATGTTTTTGGACTGTGGGAGGAAACCGGAGAACCCGGAGGAAACCCACGCGGACACGGGAAAAACATGGAAACTCCACCCACATGAGGATTTGAACTGGGAATCCCTAGTGCTGAGAGGAGAACATGCTGTACACTAAGCCACCATCAAACCTAATATTTATACAATAATATATAATTGTACAATTACTTAATAATTCACTAAAACTAATTTGTGCTTTCTGCCCCCTTCAGGGGTATGAATTTATGACATGTTCTTGCTGACTGTCCTAATATTGAACCCTGCGGCTGGACATGTCCACTCGTTCCCATGCTCATTCATCAAACAGTCATTTACTTCTGTTCCCTGAAATACTTTATTTCTTTTACTAAATTACTTAAAAGTATTATTAAACCTTACATGTTTACTGTTGTGTGATGTTTTGCGTTGCGTGTTGTTACAACAAAGCAAAAAAAAAAAGTAACACAAGGCGGAACCAAAAGTAAACACAAGATGGAACAAAAATTCGGAGGCGTGTTGCACTCCCGGCCGAGTTGCTCGTTGCACCTTCGCTATACCCACTGCTGCGCATGCCGTGCTGAGCACAGCTCCGTTTGATCCACGCGTGGAACGCATCCACGCGAATGACCCACGCTGTCGCGTGTACATTAAGCGTTTTTGGAGAATTTCCGGTTCCGTGTGAATTACAGCAGCGCCGGAGCAGCGCGGGCCGGTCGGACACGTGGTGCTGCGGGTGTGAGGTATGTTTGTTTGTTCAGTTACCGATAACCAGAGCTGATTAAAAAACACGTGACCGAATTCAACTTAATCTCCGTTAGTTTTTAACACGAAATCGATTAAAACTGTTTTTTAAAATGAGATTATAAATCAGACAGGAGCGAATCCTGCTGACGCGATGAGCATGCGCAGTAATCACTCACGTTCTCCCCGCCATAGAGCGGCATTAAACTTATTTTATTATTTATTTGTTTACGTTTCTCTGTACAACCTTCTCTTACAATCCTAAATCTATATCAACATATAGAACGCAGACGTGTTTACCCCCCACGCGGGGATTAATATAGGATTCTGATTCACATGCAGCGATGCTGAACCTGCTTTAAAACATTTAACAAAAGTTCATATAATGTCCAAAATAAAATAAAAAAAACCTTAGCACCGAACCGTAAGGCAAACTGAGTGAATATCATTGTAAAATTTAAAATGAACCTCTTGATGAGGACGTTTTTATCAATAAACCTTTCTTTGGGGGACAAATCAATTCATAATACATATAAGCCCCTGGTAAGAAGACGTTGCTTAGAATAAAACATATGAGCCCATGATAGAGGACTTAAATAGGTGTATGAACCTCTTTCATTGGATTTTTAGTTAAAATCTATGAGCTTCTTACAGGGGATTTCTAATTGACTAACTTATGAGCCCCCAAGAAGTTTGTTTGTCTATTTGTGATATATATATATATATATATTTTTTTTAAACAGACTAATGGGGTAAACTATTTGGTTATTTAGGGAAATATACTTGTATTTAAAAGTGTTTTATTAGGACGTTAAATTCAATAAATCTTTCTTTGGGGGACAAATCAATTTATAATGCATATAAGCCCCTGGTAAGAGGATGTTGCTTAGAATAAAACATATGAGCCCATGATAGAGGACTTTAATAGGTGAATGAACCTCTTTCATTGGATTTTTAGTTAAAATCTATGAGCTTCTTACAGGGGATTTCTAATTGACTAATTTATGAGCCCCCAAGAAGGTTGTTTGTCTATTTGTGATATATATATATTTTTAAACAGACTAATGGGGTAAACTATTTGGTTATTTAGGGAAATATACTTGTATTTAAAAGAGTTTTATTAGGACGTTAAATTCAATAAACCTTTCTTTGGGGACAAATAAAGTAATAATACATATAAGCCCCTGATAAGAAGACGTTGCTTAGAATAAAACGTATGAGCCCATGATAGAGGACTTAAATAGGTGTATGAACCTCTTTCAAGGGACTTTTTAGTTAAAATCTATGAGCTTCTTACAGGGGATTTCTAATTTATATGAGCCCCCAAGAAGGTAGTTTTGTTGTTAGTTTTGGCTAGTTTGTTAAATTTGTCCTTTGAGGAGAAAATGTATAATTTCAAGGTTATAGGAGAAAACAATAATTGTTAAAAATAAATATGCTTAAAAATAACTAACCAAGCTAAGACTGAGAAAATAAATAGTATGTATCAAGTAAATATAAGTGTTTTATTAGGACGTTAAATTCAGTAAACCTTTCTTTGGGGGACAAATAAAGTAATAATGCATATAAGCCCCTGATAAGAGGACGTTGCTTAGAATAAAACGTATGAGCCCATGATAGAGGACTTAAATAGGTGCATGAACCTCTTTCAAGGGACTTTTTAGTTAAAATCTATGAGCTTCTTCCAGGGGATTTCTAATTGACTAACTTATGAGCCCCCAAGAAGTTTGCTTTGTAGTTAGTAAGAATGGTTTGTGAGCATAAGTATGGATAGAATGTATAATTTGGTGTAAAGGAAATATTCTTTTATTTATTTTTCTTGTTTAAATAAAGTTAAGGGCTTAAAAAGTATGTATAAAGTATATATAAAAGTGTTTTATGAGGACGTTTTTTTTTCAATAAACCTTTCATTGGGGGACAAATCAATTTATAATGCATATAAGTCCCTGATAAGAAGACGTTGCTTAGAATAAAACATAAGCCCATGATAGAGGACTTAAATAGGTGTATGAACCTCTTTCAAGGGACTTTTTAGTTAAAATCTATGAGCTTCTTACAGGGGATTTCTAATTGACTAATTTATATGAGCCCCCAAGAAGTTTGTGTTGTAAATACTAAAAATATTGTGTGCAACAACATTCTGTTGATAAAAATGACCCGAGTTGGTAGATAATGTCCGAATCAAACTGAATGACTAATTGCACTCAGTGTGTTCAAAACATTTTGATTTGTTTCCACAGAGCATCGTTCTGATTGAGGAGCCGAATCCAGTGCAGTCATCCCGGTCTAAATAAGGTTAGTATTATATATATTATATATAAGTGTATTTTTTTTTATTTTCCACAAACTGGCAAACGCCTGCTTTCTACATATATGTAAATACACCTATTTGTAGTCAATTTGTTGTTAATTGAGTAAATCCATTTCTGGTTTTTATTTTTCTAAAGGAGCTTGGCAACAGACTGACCGGGTAAACTATTTAGTTAATAAAGGGAATGTACTTATTTGGTGTATGATTTATTTTAATGTAGGCAGTATTAACACAATTTACTATTAAGATTATGGGGTGACGTAAGGTATAAGTATATAGTTTGTTCACAAACTTTCCTTTCTAGTTAACTCTTTTATTCTTGGGCGTTTTAAGTTTAATAATAAAAAAAAAAAAAGAGATTTTGTTCCATCTTGACAGTTGCTGATGTAACTCCCAAATAGTTTGCATTGCTTAGTTATGGAAATTTTAGTTACAACTGGCTTAATAATTACAACAAATTTAATAAACGGCACGTCTGCTAATAACGTATTCAGTAAGTGAACACGTCCTGCAGCTCTACTCTACAGTGCGTGCAGACCTGTTTATAAAAGTTACCAGTGGTTCAAATTCACACAAACTCATACTGTGACTAATTTGAAAAAGTACATGGGGAAGCAAATCCGGCTAATATCGACAGCATGATGCCAAATTTTCTCTGCCAAGTCGATGTTTGATACGACTGCCGCAGATACTAATGAAGTCCCAATGAAAGTCATCAGCAGAGCTGTTTAATAAGACCAGACTGGTTTCTTGAGCGGATTTCTGCCATGTTTGGTAAAATGAGTCACACATGCAATCTACACAGCAGTGCTGTAATGATATTCAGCATCTGTGCATGGCCGAGGAAGAACATTTTGCCGACTGCATATGGAACAAAACGTGCACACTGACACTTAAGTGGTCGTCTTGATCACCATAATCACCGTGTCATAATCATCGTGACATGCATATGCAAAAGTATGTTTATTTTGGGATATTTAGGAATACGATTGATTAGAAGTCCTGACAATGCACACTCTGTTGATTGATTATTCTGCAAAAAAAATAAAAAATCGAATGCAGTATGTAATGAGTCTGCAGCTTTACATGCAGTGCAGTCTCTACATTTTGGAAAAGGCCTCACACTGACGTCAGAAATCAAAACGTGAAGTGTTGTGTTACTAAGGCCTGTGTTCCTTCAGCAAATCTCAGCAGGGCAGCAAAGTCAAAGGCTGACCTTCAACCAGTGCCCAGTGATCCTGCGAGATATGATGCATACTGAAGTGAGGGTTTTGTTTTCATGTTTCATGAAAAGGGAATCAAAACTGCATTTCAGATGTTAATATTCTCAGGCATTATGCACCAGATGCTTATTTTGTAAGAGTTTATTATGAGGTCGGATGATTGTGTTCAGTCCAAATACAGTGTTGCAGAGAAGGTGTCAGGACGGGTTAAATTCACAATTAAGAATTATAATATTAACATCTAACTCTACTTTATTTCTGTTATGGCGTTCTGTCTATTAATAAAAAGACTCTTGACTAACAAGCTCAAGAAGACACTATTTTGATGGAAGCCACGCCCATCGCCGCAGTCACAATGCCATATAATGAGACTGACCGTGTAATAGGTGGTGGCGTGACTTGTGTTAAAATTCACATGTAATCCACCACCCAGAATCCAACAGCATCCTGTGGTCCGAATCTGGACCAAAGCTGATTAAGGATGTAATGCTCTGCATGAGAAACAAAGAGCTGCAGCTTTAAAGTGTTCAATCAGCACCAAGCAGCTTCCCTGGGTTCATTACCCAATTACGGGAGCTATTTTAACTGCAACAACTGCTAAATAACCTCAATATAATCCCCATCAACAAACAATAGTGTAAATAGTGGTCTAGAACACTACAACTATTTATGCAGAGCTGCGTGCATTGGTTTAGCCGGGATAAGCAGCCAAATCTAGACATAAATACAATGCAGGCATCAATTAGATCAAAGAGGTGTAAAGCGTTTTAAGACAATAGTGCCGATCTAACACCCTGACGATATAACACATCGCAATGCTCGTTGCCGTCTTCCGCTCCGCCAACAGCCTATTTTTGCGCCTTACGCCTGCATGGTTTAAATAGCAACTCTGCTTGTGAATATAAATCCACCCCGATGGGCGTGGCTGTCCTGAAATGAGGTGTGTTCAGGTACATTTCTGGCGTACTGCTGTCTCGGCGACGAAAAACACAGGTGTGCCACTAACTGAAAACAACCTGGACAGACATCAACAGTCAGACGTGTATCAGACGTTATCTTGGCGATAAATCCTCAACACAGGTGCATGCACCCCACTTGTTACGCACACACAAACCCAGTTGGCACATATGCAAACTTTTACATCGACGATAAACAGACCACAAAAAAAAAAAAAAAAAAAAAAAAAGACATTATATTACCTCAACATAAAATTGTGCCATTGTGCATGACAGTTAAAATATCAATCCGCCAAAGTCAGAGCACACACGGCTTGCTGATTTGTTTATCCTACAACAGCAAAGATGCCTCTGACACGCTGTGTCAAGTCAAGCTGTGGGGTTGACAGCATACTAAAGAACGTTAACATAGGGCACAATATGGTTTAAGACATCTTAGGAGAACCTGTCTTTTCTGAACTAGAATGCCCCACTGTGAGGCAGGCAGAGTGTCTCGCCTCATGAATGCAATAGAAAATATTTAAAAGTGCTGCAAAAGGATCGACTCCGTATTAAAGCTCTAATTCAAGGCGCAATATTCAGAAGCCACAGTTGTGCAGTCGTGAGATGCGTTTTCTCCTACTGTGTTCATCCGTTTGAGACGGACATAAAAGGATTGATATCGACTTTCGCGGGCCTGTGATGTCCATTTGCGAGAATAAACGAGAAAAGAGAGAGAGAGAGAAAAAAAAAAAAGCTTTCTACTCATTTTTAATTACAATCTGCATTCTACTCCACAGACAACCACACATTAGCGAGTTGTGAGTAGGAATAACACTCGCACTGCCTTCGGTTTTTAGACGTTAAGCTAATTATATAGAAAATCTACACGTTCCTCGCTGATGCGTTCAGCTGGATGCTTTGTGGAACAGATGCCACTTTTCATTCTTCAACCAGAGACTGCGTTTGGGAGCAATGACCGCTTTTTGGATGATATAAACAAAAAAAAATGACAGGCGAAGACCAGCTGCTTGGTGCTGTTTCGTGGTGGCATTTACTCTCGTTATCACAAAGTATATTTCTAAACTCGCACAGAGCTCGGAGATCAATCGTGATAGCGGTACAGATCTTAGGGATGCCAGAGAAAACCTAGAACACGCGTACCACACTGGTAACCATGGCAATCCCAGGGCTGTGCATATTTCTGTATTTGTATAGAAACAGAGAGGAAACAACAAACGTGGCTGGATTAGATCAGATTTGATCTGAAAGCCTCAGCCCAAGTCTGCTCGGACCTGAAATTTTAGGACGTGTGAAACCGTGAGTTTAAATCCAAGTAAATCATCCTGAAAACTTTGTAATGCATTTGATTGCTGTGATTTTGAATTATGTTCAGCCCCCTAATCCGACGTTCTGCTGTCTCAGATTGCAGGTTCTGCACATTGTTTTCTGAACCATTACCTCCTGACTGTCAGTCTGATTATAGGATCCCTTCTCTGTTCAGTTGCCTGTGTGCGTATAGGAGCATAATTCCCGCTCACCACGGACTCAGCAAAGCCTTCTTGGACGAGAAGGTTCCTGGCGCAGTTGTTGATGTGTTTGAATCGGTCAGGACCCAGCAGGATGCCGCCGTACCACCGTGACACCACCACCAGCACGTTTCTCACGTCCAGGATCTGATGAAGATGTACAGAAACAACAGGATTATCATAACCAACGATCTCATGTGATGAGGGGCTGTATGATGTCTGATTTACTGTGTGGTATGGGGTCGGGGCGCAGGTGCCGTGTACAATATTAAATATCGAACAACTGATACGAAACTGTAAGAAGTCTATTCTATTTATCAACACATTTTACAAAACACACAATTCAGGCGCAAGCAGGGAGAAAAAAAACACGTTTCCATTTATGGTTATAGTTCGGCGCTGCAGCAGTTCTGCCCGAGCAATTCATCAGTTTTTGAATCACATGTTTCATCCTCCGATTGAAAAAAAGAGCAGAAATAAATTTCTATTTGCAACAAGCGCCAGTCGTCACCTGCCGACACGAGCCGCCTGTCACAATTTGAAGCCCCTAAGGGCCGGGCTAGGCAAAACCGAAAGCCTGAGGGGAAGGAGGTCTGCAGCGTCTGCTTGTTTATATTAGGCGTCGCATTGGGTTCTATACATAGAGAGGTTGCCATTGAAAAATATACTAGAGGAAGTTCACCGTGGAAGAGCCTTCACATGGTGCACTGAACGGAGAACAGGTTTATAACAATAACACAATAACTGTGGTGTTTAAAAAGCCAAGCATCTGGAGGTTGGGATGGCACGGGGGTGTAGTTTGACTCTCAGCGCTGGGGATCCAGGTTCGAATCTTGATCCTGGTGGGAGTTTCTTGCACAGGAATCAAAACCAGGACCTTGTCAGTGTGGAGCGAGAGGGCAACCCACTGAGCCACACTAGTGTAATAATATTTATAAAAAAAAAAAAATACTCATTCCACTTTGAAATAATTCTGAGAGGGAGGATAAACGTTACAGCGTTTGCACAGTGTTCATAAAAAGCACGCGCTCCTGGTGAGCTTGACATCTAAAAGCACGTCTGTAACAAGCAATTTGCACACAAATACTGCATTACCATATTGTTTCAAGTGCAGTGACCCTTAATAAATGCCTTCCAACACAGCCAGCATCTAAGCTTCGGGATAATTATACTGAATAGGAACTTGTAAGTTACTTAGTATGTATAGACACTTGTTCAAAAACGGAATATTGAACAAAGAAAAACAACCAAATCGCTGCCAAATACCATTAAAGTTTGCTTTTTAAAACCTCAGACACTCAATGAATTAAACAGGAATTAAAACTAGGACGGACAAATACCAGACAGACTGTGAGAATACTTCTGTGTGCTCACTCTCGCTCTCTTTTTCTCTCTCTCATCATTCTCTGTCTTTCCCTCTCTCTTTCTCGATTTTGTTTTCTTTAAATCCTGTAGATCCATCTGCAATTTTTCATGATGATGAAAAAAAAAAGCTAAAGTTTTGTATTCGACCTACTATTTTTAATTCTCTTTAATATTCAGAACGCTATGAGAAACGTTCCCTGCGACCCTAGAAGAGGATAAAGCGGAAGATGATGGATGGACGAGAAATGTCCCATTTTAAATGTCTTGTAAAATATCAGCAATTTCAGCGCTGCACGGTAACCTCGTGTCTAATGTAAAAGTTTGGACATTTGTGTTTCAATAAGACATCAATTATGTAGCACATTTTCTGTACTGAACACGACACTGTACTGAGGGACAGATCACTTTAAATTTGTTTGCAAATAATTGTAAATCAATACATTGTGTTTAGGAATGAGGGGGAACACTGGAGTACCCAAAGATTCCACAGAAGGGACATTTGTTTAACCCAACTGGGAATCAAACTGGGCACCTTCTGTTTGTGAGGCGGAAGCATGGAGAAGATTAGGAACTAATTTATTAGAGGGATGGGACAAGTAGGACATTTTAAAAACAAGGTTAGTAAAGTAATACTGATGTTGGCTGAATGTGTACAGAGGAGGGGTATTATTCTGGCAGACAGATGTAGAGGATGGAGGCAGAGGAGGAGGAGGAGGAGGAGAAGGCCAAAGAGGAGGTTGTTAAAGGTTGTGAGGGAGGGTGTTTACAGGATCTGTGCTTAGTATCATCCTCTAAACAAACCCCATAACATTCCAGGCCACAGAATGGGATTTATTGAGCCAAGGAATGAGCTTTTCCTCCGGTTCTCCATCGGTGGCACTGAGAGCTCCTCTTCCAATAAATCCTTGTTCGCACAGGCCAGATGGTAATTCAACTGTCCGAAACATTCACACTTGAAGAGCAGTCAGTCCTCACATACACACCTGCAGGAGATGGAGCAGTCTCCCACCGGCAGCCGTCTCGCCGTCATCCTCGCAGTCCTGAAGGAAGGTGTTTTTGTCTTCGCAGTACATCCTATTGAAATCACAGTGGGGAGAAAAGCAATCACCAAAACTGTCTGTATGCTCCTGCCCCTGCCCCGTTCACCATCATATCCAGATTTAATGGATCAGCCCAGATCGATCGGTGTGGTCCACCGTGATATTACGGCCGCACTGTCATTCAGGGGCAAGAAATGACCTTAACAAGCCCTTAAGCTCTAGGTATCCATTAGGAAACTCACAGAGAACATTGTGCTAGATGAAGGGGAAAAAGTGCTGGTTATAGGTGATATGTCACGTTACATAAAGTCCTGTATAAAAGTCCAGGATGTATGTTTCTCCCATGTTTTGCATCATTAATCATTCAACTTAATAAGTTTTCACTCGCGTCGTGTTAACCAAACTTTCATATTCACATACAGGTTACATTTAATGTAGATTTATGTTCTACTTTGGGCGGCATGGTGGTGGGGTGGTTAGCACGCCTGCCTCTCAGGTTTGAATTACAATCTGGGTGGAATTTCCATGTTCTCCCCATGTGTGTTTTCTCTGGGTTCTCCGGTTTCCTTCCACAGTCCAAAAACATTTATTCAAGGTGAACTGGCTGATCTACATTATACCTTTATAGAGTCTTTGTAAGAGATAAAGACACTCACACTGATAAAGTGAACACACATGCCCGGAACGGTGCACATCCCTGTATACAGCACCCAGGGAGTAATTGGTGTTAGGTGCTTTGCCCAAAGTCACATCAGCCATCATGGAACCGGGGATTAAACCAGGGCGTTCAGGTCACAAGGCCAGTTCCTTAACCACAAGCCTATGACTGCCAGTGATGGAATGGCGAGTATTTACACTTCTTAACCAAACCCTCCAAGCACATGCAAAAGAACCAGTATGACTTTATTGGGGGCTTTGCTTCCAGCACAAGATCCTTGTAAGTTGTCAAGGTGGGGGTTCCAGAACAGTGGAACGTCTTCATGTCACCACATCTCCACATTAGCTATTCAATACGACAATCTAAGCATTACACGCTCTCGGCATGTCAACATAACCTGCAGGTTAATCTGCACCAGATGACGGCTTCCCCTCCTCTGCAGTATATTATTAGCCTTATACACACACACACACACACACACACACACACACACACACAAGACCCCCACCCCCCAGGAGAAATTTACATGTGTACACACACACACACACATTTTCCAAGACAGCACATACCTGTATGCGTATATGTTGTGAGTGGCACTTGCTATTTTCTTGTTTTCATAAAGTTTATCCATCACTCTCTGGACCTGCAACGAAAAAAAAAAACATCAGAAATCCTATTTATCAAGTTGCAGGTATTTCTTAAACCTGTCAATTTATTCATAACAACCTCAAATACACCCCGACAACAACAGAACACTGTTTTAGTGGAGTGATGTGAGAAGAAACACGACCCAAGCCGTGTTTCAACTGGACAGAAACAGAAAAACGGCTAGAGTCCTATAAACCTGTTATCACTACAGCTCATTTCGTATCATCCTTTTATAAGCTTAACCGAAACACTGCAAAGCCCACAGCATTTTACTTTATTTGAAGCTGTAAATAAACAGACTCGCGTGTATTTACCTGTACCCTCAACATAATGCCCAGAGTCTTAAAATATTCAGTGTTTTTTTTTTTTTCTTTTTTCTCTAAACTGTCTCGACTGCATCTGTAATGTACGTATATATACCCCCCCCCCCTCTGCTCCGGGTTGTATATATGCTCTTATCTGGTAGAGGCTGAGGTCATCTATAATTTATTATAAAACCAATAAGCCTCAAGATGCAGTGCAGATATCAGTGCAACCTGAAGCAGAATGAAGCTCTTACCTGATAAAATCACTACATTGCACCGACTCCGGTGGCTTATTGCTTTTATACAAGTGTGTCACTTGCATTCTCTAAAGTAAAGCAGCTTTAATAAAAAAACACACTGATCATGAAAACATCTTTCATCTAAACTTCACACTGACGCAGTATGAATCAGCTTAGTGTTTTTTTTTTACAGCTATTTTACATCTACATCTTTTACATCTATGTTGGTCTATATAAACAGCATTTCATAGAAGTTCCATACTGGATAAGCATGAACACACACACACACACACACACACACACACTACCAGCCAAAAGTTTGGACACACCTCCTTCTTGCTTCCCTTATTGTCCCTGTTTTCAATTTCATTTACTGCAAAGATGGACTTTGTAGTTTTACAACTCATGACTGTAGTCCATCTGTTTGTGGACTGCAGTACACTACTGTGTACTCTGTTCTAATGGTCAGAACCCCAACAGTACCATAACAGAGCAGGGATTATTTGGTGGGTGCATTATTCCTATCCCAGCAGTGACACTGAGGTGGATAAATGAAACTACAGCAGCACTGCTGCACTAAAACCCCCTCACAGCATCAGTGTCACTGCAGAACTGACAATAAACAATCCACCACCCAAATGATACCTGTTCTGTGATGCTCCTGAACAATAAAGAACAGAGAACCAACTCAGGTAGGGACGAACAAACACCAAAAAACAATCATTAATTGTAAAATAACAGTCCATCCATATGGTAAGTGGAAACAATCGACAATGGAGCAAAAAGGGGCGTGTCAAAATATTTGACAGGTACTGTATATTAAGACATAGTCCGTATTTAATGAGATTAACCATTTACTGCAGGTAGAAATGACAAAACATTATAGAGACAGCTGCACATGTGTAATTATGACAGTTCCTCTCTATTCCACAGAAAACTAATCCCACTAATCTTAATATGAATAGAGCTGAATGAGAAATAAATGGAATCGTTGCCAGTTTCAGGGATTAAGTTTTTCATTACATGTATGACAGCCCTGTGAGGTGAAACCAGTTTTGTGAACATAAAGAGTAAGGTGGCACGGTGGCTTAGTGGTCGGCACGTTTGCCTCTCAGCGCTAGGGATACCCGGTTCGAATCCCTATCTGGGTGAAGTTTCCATGTTCTCCCCGTGTCCGCATGGGTTTCCTCCGGGTTCTCCGGTTTCCTCCCACAGTCCAAAAACATGGATCAAGTCAATTGAATTCTCCAAATTGCCCCATATAGAGTGTGTGCCCAGCGATGGATCGGCGCCCTGTCCTGAGTGTATCTGCCCAGCGCCCGAAACGTTCTCCCCTGGATGGGCATGGGGAACCCCACTGCAACCCTACTAGAGGATAAAGCGGGAGATAATGAATGAATGAATTACAGAGCAGAGTTGTGGTGTCCTGAATATATACACAAGAAAAGATTAAATCAGTTTCAGCAGCTCAGTGAATAATGAAAAAAATCATTACTAATGACATTTAGACTGCTCTTTTGCATCTTCTTTACATTATCAAAATAACTATATGACATTTTTCATTCATAGCATTTAGCTGATGTCTTTGTTGAGAACAACAAGCATTCAGACTTCCTTTAGTCTGTTGTTGCAAAGAAAGCAATAATTGCATCAGCTGCAGCGTCGTATCGGTGCCCAACACACACTACCATTACAACCCAAACCAACGATACACACCTTACTCAGCTCCTAAGCCCTTCTTACTTGATTAAGGACCTGAATCTGATCCAGAAACAGCAAGAAAAAAAAACCTTCACAATGTTCAGTTTTAAGTTTCCCAGGTGGAGGAAGCAGCCCACCTGTCATCTAATGGATTAATGTGAGTATACTGACTGTGTAACAAAGTAGGCCAGGCCTCATTAGTCCAGCTACGGCATCGTTTGTCTCCATGGCGGTGCCCCCACAAAGTCCTGTCCAGAGCTGGTCTTGTAAAACGCGCCAACATCTGTCTGCATCCTCAACACTTTCATCCCTGCGGACTCGTCCGTGCAATTTGTCGGCGTGTGCGCCGAATACCAATTACACATCTTTCGCGCCGCGGCGGAGGGAAGCAAAAACCCTTCGACTTGAAAGCTGCACCGCGAGAAGCTATGGCACCAAATTATATAACACAATTTCGAATTTGTGACGACCCCCTGTGAGGGCTCATTAGAACGACGTGTTGGTAATTCACCGCTTCGGCTGACGGCGCAGTCAACAGCAGTGTGGTTTTGCACCAGGCTTACATTCGACTTGTGTCATGTGCCGTGTGATGCTAAATATAAACGAAAAAGAAAAGCGAGGGGTACATCATTTACACAACGCCGGACTAAATGCTGTCACACACAGTTCGGTTCAGGATATTCTACATTACTGAGCAAATAAAATAAGCCAAACACGTCCATCCACTATCTTTCCCTTAATACCCTTATACTGGGGTCGTGGAGGGTGTGTGTGGGGGCGGAGGGGAGTTGGGTCTTTCAGGGGAGAACGTTTCAGGCACTGGGCAGATACACCCAGGACAGGTTGCCAATCCATCGCTGGGCACACACTCACTCACGCACAGACTATACAGGGGCAATTTAAAGCTGTCAGATTACCTTGAATCCACGTTCTTTGGACTGCGAGAAGAAAGCGGAAAACCCAGGCGGACACGGCGAGAACATGGAACCTCCACCCGGATCGGGATTCCAACTTGGATCACCAGTGCTGGGAGGAGAACATACTAACCACTAAAGGCCAAACCCCATTACCACAAAATATTAAGCTTTATTAATTAACCACTGTCGCTGTGGGGTGGGGGGTAATAAAAGCCTAAATCTGTTCAGCTCCAGCTTCCACTGCAAACTGTTTGTCCTCTTCATCATGTTCTCTAATGATACAAATGCCCACTGAGCAGGCACTATTTGGGGGGGGGGGGGGTGATCTTCAAGCCCTGCAACAGCAGCAACAAATGAGCCAGTGTTTTTAATTATCTACAAAGTGGAGCAATAAGCTGGATGTGTCTAATATAAATAGCTTGCGGCATTTAGAAACTGCAGAAATAACTGGGTTAGTTCAACCCTTGACGATCTCAATACTGATGGGACAAGACGCAGGGATTCCTACCTCGGCCGTCCATCGGCTGTTAAAGATGTTATTTAAGAAGTTTAAACACATTTCTGGTGCCTCAAGTTGTCGCTTCTATATTTCTCCATGAACCCCGCTCATCATAATGACATCCACTTTTTGAAGCGCACCAGACGCTGTTGCTGCAAATCGGTGCGGCGGCATGAATCGGCTCCCCGAGGCAAGAATGTCATCACCTCTTTAGACAAGGTGGAAGCAAAGCTCGGCGCCGGTTCCCTGCCGTAAATGGGCCGCCCTCTGCGGGGCAGGTGTGAATGAGTCATCAGAGGCAAAAGGACCAGCCACGATGCGAGAGCGGTGACAGCTGAGAGACTCCGGCAAGACGACATTTGTGCTTCGGGGGTGCGCTCTGTGCATCTGAGCATCCGATGTGAGAAGCTGAAAGAAGTCTGCGAGTGAATGGAGTGGAATCTCTAAACAGGCGTCAATCGGCTCGTCAAGTGGTTTCCTTCCACGAGACCTAAATGGGAAGCTGTTGCCGCGCTGAGGAAGTTTTTTTTTCTCAGCGGATTTGCTTTGTGGCTTTCAACATCCAGTTGGCAGCGAGCTCGGTGAGATTCGGGAATAATAATAAGACATCTTAGAACAAGGCAGGGGAATTTATTTTCTCCGGGGGGCTCCTGAGAACTGGAACTGTGGTAGAGGGGCTTAACAGGGAGCCTCTGCCCACTGCTAACCCAGCAAGAAACCAGCACGACCTAAAGGCCCTCTGGTTCCGCTAGAAAGCCAGGAAATTTGCCGCCTTACTGCACGCCGTGCGGGTTTTTGTTTTGGGGGGGGAACCTCGCAGGTTAATGCTCCAGCCCTGAATACTGGGCACAGAGCACCGAAACCTGTCCCTTGGCAAAAACCAACCAAAAACATTTTGCCGTGATCCCTGTATCTAAAGAAAACCCTGGATGTTATGTTACGGTCGAGTCACCGCACAGCTCTCAGATCAGCTTGGGGTCTGGTTCCCGGCTCTGGTTACATACTGTGTAGAATCTGCAGGATGATTTAAGGTGTTTTTTCAAACGATATTACTATTATAGAGTATAATAATATACAGTCTTATTATATTACAATGGCACGGTGGCTTAGTGGTTTAGCATGTTTTCCTCTCAGCGCTAGGGATTCCCAGTTCGAAACCCTATCTGGGTGTAGTTTGCATGTTCTCCCCATGTCCGCGTGGGTTTCCTCCGGGTTCTCCGCTTTCCACAGTCCAAAAACATGGATCAAGGTCAATAGAGTTCTTCAAATTGCCCCATGTACAGTGTGTTTGTGTGAGTGAGTGTGTGTCCACTGATAGATTGGCGCCCTGTCCTGGGTGTATCTGCCCAGCGCCCGAAACGTTCTCCCCTGGATGGGCATGGGCATGGGGAACCCCCCTTCCTCCCGCGACCCCTAGCAGAGGATAAAGTGAAAGATAATGGATGGATGGATTATATTACAACTTTTCATGATTACAGCCGCACTGACGGCAGTTGAACATCAGTCTCTGTAATGTATAGGGAAATGCACTGTACCTGATTGGGCGTCACGACACAGGCTAAATGAGGCTGGAAGGTGCTGCGCCTGTCTGTAATCGGCTCGCCGTGTTTGATCGGAGGCAGCTCCTCATCTGCATATGTCATACACAAGCACAAAGCCTGATTTCTCTCAGGGTATGTACTTTAAGCAGTGATCAAAGTGCCACCCTAATCCGAACAGACACAGTATGGAAAGTGCATTGCACAGAAACGCATTTTAAGTTCTCTACATGAAAGTGTATTCTGATATTCTGGTGTGCAGATGCCGCATGCCTGCCGAGGAGCCGAAAAACAGCCGTGCAAAATCCCTGTTCAGCTGGAGGTCACTATAGTTGTGGGTTTCTCCATCCTGCCAGTCACCATCCTCTTCCTTCTCCTCGGTTGTCCTTGCATGATGTGCTTCTGGAGTTCCTGCTGAAGATAACGGCACATGCAGACAGCTGTGGTTGAGAACTTATAACAATATTGCATCAAACTGGGAACTGATGCAAAAAGCTAACCAAACTTTTTGTGTATAGAATTAAGTGTCCACTTAAAATAGTTTTTATTAAATAAAATGATTTACTTTAGTCATTATTCAGAAATCAGGTTCTGTTTACCAAATCTAAGGGTCAACTGGTAGAAAAAAACTTTATAAATATTGCTGGCATTTTGAGCAGCCATGTTAACATATCATATCCAACCAAGAGCTTCATTTTCAACCAAATGGCAGGAGGGTGGTGCAGAGGTTTGTGCTCTTGCCAAATGTCAACAAGGTCCTGGGATCGATTGCAGGATGCAACGATTGAAGGTCCTTTCTATGTGGAGTCTGCACAGGTGTCCTCCCATAATTCAATAACATGCTGGTAGGTGAATTGAGGAAACCAAATTGCCCGAACGCCTTTAGGAATGTACCATTTGAAACACTTCCTGCCGAGAAAATGGTCTATAAGACGCCGGGGCAATAAACTCACCATTAAACCAACAAACACAGGAACTGAATTGAATAAGAAGGTTTGTTTACATATATATGATCTATATAACATGCAATTTCTCCTTCTAATCCTCAAGGTCACCATGAAATGACAAGCGCACAAAGGACAGCAGTTCATTCGTATAACTAATATCATTAACGTCGACATAATCACATAAATCAAGCCGGAACAGGCGATGCCAGCACTTAATCACCGTTTGTGAATTGCACACTTTTCTAACCTCTGACCGTCTCCCCTATTTCCCTCACGACCTCACCCACTCCTGCCCCTTCCCTATTGAATATTCATGACATTTGCAGTCCATCCTTTTGATCTCGTGGTGCAAGCTGAGGAGAACAAGCGGCTGACAGTGGCATCTCATTAGTAAAATGTTTGCTTTATGGTAAGAAAGGTGGCACTCGACGTGACACTAAGTAATTACGTGGCCTCTTTATCAGGGATAAGAAGCGAACATCAAACCCGAGTGCACTGCTTAATGAACTGAAGCAATCCTCCAGTTTCAGTCATATAATTAAATATAACGTTAAATTAAACATCAGAAGCTGTATGATCGTATAGCGAGGGCGAGTTGACTTTATGCAGAGGTACATAAGCACTGAACCCTGGAGCACAAATCAAAGTAAACATTATAAAGAGGAGTTAAGCCTTCTGAAAGTATCTGTAATCTTTTTATATTGCAAAATAAATAATTTTTTTTTTTTTTTTTTTCAGCCCAACTGCTTACAACCTCATTCTTTTTATATCCAGAGAGGTGTATTTTCAGAAGAAAATGCGAGTGTGATTGCAGTGTGGCTGTACAAGACACAGTGCCTCCGTATATCAGAGCAATACAGTGCACGAGGTAGTAATTTATAAAAAATTAAAAATAAAAATAAAAAAGTGGGCGTGGCCAGGTAACAGAGTGAGGAGGAGGAATGCAATTTGTGAAGAGTGATAAAGTCAACAGAAAGTGCAATCAATTTGTGGTTTTAGGTGGTAGATGTCATTGCAAATCATTCGGGGCGTGGCCAGATTCGTGTTTGTTGCTCAAAAATCGACAAAGTTACACCGTTTTTTAAAAATCGGATTTTTCCCCCATAGGAAAAGAACCAAACCAAATTTGAAGAGTGACCCTGAGTGACCAAAGAGTGCGATTTCACAAGACCATTTGGGCTGCAGCCATCTCCGATGGACTCCAGCGGATTTTGCTTTTGGAGCTCGAGTTACGCGAGCGCAAAAATCAACGTACTGTAATGTTAAGGGAGTGGCATTTTGGCTTGGAAAACCAGTAATATCCCAGGAACGGTTACATACAAGCCGTCATCTCGCCGACGAGCCGGACGTGTCCTGCGAAAATCATGTCGATAGTCGAAAATTGCCGGAGAAGAAAGGTCCAAAATGGTGGAATAATAAAAATCGGATAACAATAGTGTGATTGCCTCATACGGCAATCACACTAACTAATCACATGTGCACTCTGTTACATGTTATTACTCATCCACATTTTACCTCCTGCCTGAGTAAAAAGGCGCGAGTCACAAAACACATCAGCGCTGCTCCCAATTACACATTTTATCAGTGCAACTTCATCAGGTCAAACAAGCGAATCACCCAAGCGCTGCCGTGGCTTACAGACCCCAGTTCTGATTGAGTGCACCACTGATTCATTTCCCAGCAGGGAAGCAAATGTCAAACTGAAATAAGCACAGAGGAAGAAGTGGTAGAAGCGTTTCATGCTCCTTTCTGCCGTATTACCGAGGGTCGTCTGGAGATGCTGCATGTGGAAACGGGCATAAAAAGCATTTTGCACGAGCTGGGTATTCACTTAAACCCTGCCAAGACTCTTACGCCTCCTGTTTCCTCCTTTGGGTGCATATCATTATGATACTAACGTTATTGTAATGTAGAATGTGAGCTTTTTTTTAATCAGGGGTAGTACTTGAATGCAAGCGGAGGTAACGGTGCATGGCAGCAATCTAACACCACAAGTTCAAAATAATTAATGGAACCAATATTCCTTCACAACAGGGCGGTCGGATGCAAGCGCTGCAGCTCTGCCCCACCACCCCCACCCCAATTGTTTCTTCATACTTTTATTTCCTGCACGGGGACCTGCATTTGTATATTCAATCACAAACCCATATGAGATGACTGACGAGTAATTACACACAGTCCAAGGGAGAAAATGATAAACGCGGCTCCTAATGAAGAATGAAATCCCCCACCGTTCCACTTGTTGGCCAGCGGCAAGAGTTGAAAGCACCGCGAAAGGCATGCAAGAGCAGGTATAAAAAAAAAAAATGCAGCAGCCGACAGTGATAAAAGGTCTGATTGATGCGATAGGGTGAGACTTTTAGTAAGAGTGTATAAATGGTTATGTATTTCTTGCACTGTGTAAATTTAGTCATTAAACGTGTCTTTAAAGGAAGGAGGCTCGCGTTCCACCTCAACACTCTGCCTGCCAACGGCATGCTGTACGTCTCTAATTCACCTCTTGCGGAAAACGTGTGATTTATATGAGGATTTGCCCTCGAAGTCAGGAAAGAAAGTGAAAGGGCTCAATTGATCTTGAACTCGGCAGCCACCCCAGAGTCTGTGAGAGCAGTGGAAAAGATTAACCAGGCTCGACAAGGTCTTTCACAAAGCCAGATTAGATCTGCAGTGGTTAAAGATGCTCAAATAGGAAGGGCAGCAGGGTTTCCTCACTTTTGTTTTTTGTTCCTTTATGTATTTTTATGGTGGCCGTGCATCGTCTCTGAGGTAACCGTACCGATCAAGAGCGACGTGACATCAGAGGTTTTGGGTTTTGAAATTGGTATATAGGATGTGCATGAGTAATTATTATTACATTTAATAAGTTTGGTTATCCGGGGTGGCACAGTGGCTTAGTGGTTGGCATGTTGTCCTCTCAGTACTGGGGATTCCCGGTTCGAATCCCGAGTTTCCATGCTCCGCATGGGTTTCCTCTGGGTTCTCTGGTTTCCTCCCACAGTCCAAAACCATGGATCAATCAACTGAATACTCCAAATTGCCCCATATAGTGTGTGTGTGTGAGTGAGTGTGTTCCCAGCGATAGATTAGATAGATTGGCACCCTGCTCTGGATTTTTCTGCCCAGCACCTGAGAAGTTCTCCAAAACATGGATTCAATGTGAATTAGCTGCTTTAAATTCCTCCTATACAAAGTGTGTGTCTGTGTGAGTGATACATTGGCGTATCTGTCCAGCGCCCAAAAGGTTCTATCCTGGAAGGGCATGCAGAACCTCCTTCCCTCGTGACCCTAGTTCCAAGTAAAGGATGAAGCGAAAGATAGTAAGATAAGAAATTGCCCCATCTCCATTGCCCAGTGTTAGATTAACGCCCTGTCCTGGGTGTATCTGCTCAGTGCCTGAAATGTTCTCCCATGGATGGGCAAGTAAAAGATTATAAAATATTATTATGTACACTACAATTTGTCACATGTGATTTTCTGTCTCATGCGGTTGGGTTCAGTATTGTCCACATTTACCCCCAGGTCATGCAGGTACATTAAGCAGCCTCTGGTGTGCAGGGAGTTGCCAGTTAGATCCCAAACCAGATTAAGGAGCTTTTCCTCTGCCTACTGACACTAAAACCTTGACTGTAAACGGCTGGTGACCCCACATTTGGTAAAATAAAACTGCCCTTGACTTGATGGGTTAAAAGCAGCACAGCACACATTTTTGCTTCTGCAAAGATTAATGAGAGAGTGGACGCTGATAAATCGAATAGAACAAAGAGGGAATATCCAAAAAAAAAAAAAAAAAAAACTGCTTTCCATTTGCCTTCCATTGCAGCTGATGTAAAGTGCAGCTGATGTTTGCTTTCACCATCCTACATAATACATGCAATTTAGACTGAGCGTCATACAAATCCATATTTTCGTCCCGCTTACATCATGCATTACGTCCGCACCTCACATTTTACCAACTCAGTCTTCGGTTTGTAGCGATCTGCAAACTCGTGAGCCATTTTCATGAGCATGGTGGATGTTGTGATTTGCACTCTGTACTTCACAGCAAATTTAATTACAGAGGCGACATGTTATATATTATTCGTAGTAGCGGCAAAATTTAAAGGCATCATCAAACAAATTTTATTTGCCGCTCGGTGATCTTCCCTTCGTTTCCATTTCTACGCCTGTCTGTCCGTGTGAAGAAGGTGTTACCTCCCACTGGCTGTCTGCTTTAAATGTATCTTTCATGCACTACACAGCGTATATACAACACATGCAGATGTGCAACACAAGATTAGTACCCCGGCCGCAGATTTCATAGCATGCCAACTATATTTTCTCCACCATGTGATCACAATCTGTCACTTCCAGCAGCATCCACAAAGCCCCCCCTGCGGGATTCCAAATCGTTCTACTTCGATAATAATAACGACCTTCTTTCCAAAAACAACACTGTCGGACATACACCGCGGACTGTCCTCTCAATCACTGACCCCTTTAGTTCCAATGAGGGGCAACAATGAGGTTAATACCACATGGAACACTGACATCAGAGCATTCAATGCATTTCATATGTCTTATCTCATAAAAATAAGGAACATATGTACGAGCAGAAAATACAAAATCGAGTAGATCATGTAGCTGATGTGGTGTTTAGTGGATGCAGGCTTACAGCTGTCAGTGATCCGTGATAACAAGTTCCCCTGATCAAAACGCAGTACACCACTGATTTCAATCAGCGAGAAAATAAGGATTTGTCTTTGATTTATTTTTTTTTTTGCACTTATCTTGTTTGGACTTCTTATCTTGGCTGATAGGATAACTGCAGCTGGGTTGCATAGAAATGAATCTTAATGAGTCGCCCGTGTTTGATTCCTTACATTTTAATGCTCAGCATTGAGATGAAATGAAAGTCTTTGTGGCTAATTAAGCTGTTTCCCAAGATATAATAATGATAGTAATGTAAGATTAAATGCAATAAAAGCAAATTACAAAACACAAATCACATCACGATTACTGGCTATTATACAATAATACAGACCTAGAACTGTGATTAAAGTCACTGGAGCTGTAAAGGACCTGAAATGAGGTGTGTTTAGGTGTGCTCAGGTGGGCGACGCCGCAAATAATAGAATTTTGTATGGTGGTGGTGGTGTGGGGGTTGTCACTAGATGTCCAAACCTATAACTAATAGTCACCACAAGGTTCCCCATGTCCATCCAGGGGAGAAAATTTAACTCAGGACAGAGCGCCAATCCATCACTCACACAAACACACAGTGCCAGAGCAACTCAAGTGTTTTAGAACAATTAAGAGCAGCCAATTCACCTTGAATTCGTTTTTTTAGACTGAGGAAGGAAACCAAACCTAGATTCGAGCAGCCGAGAGGCGAACATGCGATAAGCCACTAAGCCACCATGCCACCCAATGTTCTGCAAATATTTCAAATATTTCTGCACATATTTAAATGTGGGAACAATACATTACCATTTTATATATATATATGTTTTAAAGAAGATGCCAATAATTTATAAGAAGATAACGGGTCGTAAATTTATTTCTGAAATATATTGCTTCCAATAGGCTGTGATTCTTCAGACAGGGTCTGAGCCCTGAAAGTTAGAGGCTCTGGTCTCTATTTTTCATCTCCCATTAGTATCAGTGCCACCTGTAATCTCCTGGGCGCTCAAGGATGACAGCGGTGATTTAGAGCAACCACAGCCCTTCCACAGGATCAGAGAATTCGTCTCCCTCAGTGGGGCCAGCTCTGATGCATTCTGGCAATCAGCGGTTCCTAGTGTGGCTGTTTAAAAAAAACATTTTTAAAAAAGGGACATCACGTGTTCAGCCACACGGCACGGCTATAGCCTAATGCCTTCACTGCTGACTGCAGAACAGCACATTCTTATAGTAAATACTGCATTGTGGATAATGGGGTTCCACTGTAGATCACCTCGATGCTAAAGTCTAACTGAGTTTATTTGTCTCCTCATCCCCAGGGGCTGCAAAATACAATCCACGTCTCCTGTCTGCAAAAATGTTGCTTAACCAGCAACAACGACCCGATCAATTTTAATTTACAGAAGCAATCTTTCACACTCCATGGGTCCGTCAAACAACTAGATTAAACATTAAGCCACCAGAAAGGGAGCTGGGATTTCGGAGCAGCACCTGGCTGTACAAGACCTGAAGACGTGAGGGAAATCAATACGCTGTAAAAACAGTTGGTACAGGTTGTTTAAACAGTTTAAAGACCCTGCGTTGAGCAATTTGAGTGACTTTCTGCACAGTGTAACTGCCAGTCATCTTAACTAAGGGCAACAGAAATACTATAAAATGTAAGTGATCTATAAAGATACATGCACACGGGCAAATACACGAGGGAGGGAGTGCGCAGGAGCAAATTTAGACACGTAACTGGGGGGTTTTAAGACTTGCATAAGAAGAGGCAGCTGAGTAGGAGTAGAGTAAGTGAAAGAATGAGTGTAGGTGTGTGTGTGTGTGTGTGGAGGGGGGGGTCTATATTTATTGCATGCCACTCTCCTATTTAAGGCGTCATGAAACATATGTTTTTGGGAATAGTATAATTATGCTATGTTGGGTTTCATTAGTTTGATTATTACATCAGCAATGTCATCAACCAGTGAATTTACATATGCTAACACACACACTCTCTCTTTAATTTTTACTGACTGTACCAGCAAAGCTGTTTCTCATTAAAATCATACTAACGCTTCCTCGATGAGATCATTTTTAACATATAGAAGGAAACATGACCGATCTGAAGAAAAAAAAACACTTCTGTGCTTTAGAATAAAAAAAAAAAGTTCTAATACACAAGTGGCTGCAAATGAACAAATGCTACAGCAGCACTATTGAACTATTTATACAGTGGGTTGCAAAAGTATTCATACCCCTTGAACTTTTCCATATTTTGTCACATTACAACCACAAACATAAATATATTTCACTGGAATTTAATGTGAAAGACCAACACAAAGTGGTATACAATTGTGAAGTGGAATGAAAGTTATACATGAATCAACAATTTTTTTACAAATAAAAAACTGAAAAGTGCGATGTGCAAAATTATTCAGCCCCCCTGAGTCAATACTTTGTG
>JAFMOD010000139.1:529221-584354 GCA_019802435.1 Corydoras maculifer
AGGGGGCTGAATAATTTTGCACATCGCACTTTTCAGTTTTTTATTTGTAAAAAAATTGTTGATTCATGTATAACTTTCATTCCACTTCACAATTGTATACCACTTTGTGTTGGTCTTTCACATTAAATTCCAGTGAAATATATTTATGTTTGTGGTTGTAATGTGACAAAATATGGCAAAGTTCAAGGGGTATGAATACTTTTGCAACCCACTGTATTTTATATTCTATATTTATATCTATTCTACACTACATATATATATATATATATATATATATATATATATATATATATATATATATATATATATATATATATTCAAATTTATTTTTATATACTGTATATACATATACTTATAGATTATATTTATAGTTAAATATTCTATATTTGTAGTCGTATATTATATATTATATATTCATAGTGGTACCCTATATTATATTTCACATAGCTATGTGTGTAATTTTCATTTCTTCTTTAAAATTTCAATTTAAATAACAGGGTAATCGGGGTCCGTGACCCATAATTTCGTTACTATCTCATGTAACAATGTGATATTAATGATAATAAAATTTTCTTGAATCTTGAACATGAGCACAACTAACTGGCTAATTAGAAAAACTAATAAATGCGTCGTATTGAATAGTTAAAAGAAGGCAGTATTTAGTGACATCTTTCCTTAAAGACTACACAGAGCACCAAGACCTCCAAACATTACATTATTTTAGACCTTTATTCAAAGCTTACAAGTATCAAGTAACCTATTGATGGGGTCAGAGAGCAGGGTCAGCCGTGATGCACTGGAGCAATGAGGATTAAGGGCCCACATTGTCATCTTTGATGGATAACCTTCAGCTTGAGAGCACAACACTTTAAGCACTAAGCTACCAGACTCTCAGATCCTTCTACATTCCTCTGTTTATAAAAGTGGATGTTTTAACACCTGAACATACTGCAATAGCAGATGGCACGGGCAGCCAGGAGTCCCACAGGGTTCAGTGTTGTACCAGCTTTTGTTCTCTTTGTACTCCCACTCTTTTGTGAAAGTGTATTCTGTCAAGGCTTTTCTAATAATTGCAAATGTTGATAGCACTAAATTTGGCCACCAGTCACTTGGACTCTCCTCCAGTTCCATAAAACTCAAAAAAAAGCAAGTAGAACTGCATCAACCATGTGATTCCTAATTCATAACAACATGCTGACACCTAGTGTGTGATGGGAAGGAAACAAGCCTCATAACCAGCCATGGTTCAGCTAATATCTGCTCTCCTGCATTACAGACTCAACACACACAGACCTTCACAGATACAGAATGAACCTGTCATCTACTTTACTTTGTCAGTGAGGCGTTCGATGATCAAAATAAGAACTTCAGCTTCCAGACACATCCTTTACAGAAAACATTAAGTTATTTGGACCATGGCCTCTTCCTGAGACATCCCTCCTAAGCACCTCGACTCAGAACCAGCACTATGAAGAGATTGATATGGCAAGGGCACCACTAATGATGAGGGCAATAAGTATCACCGATTTTCCCCATCAGCATTAGTCTTTAGATGTGAGAGGAAATACAAAACCCATGCAGGCACAAGGAGGACTTGCAGAATCCATACAGAAGAGACCCGTGTTTGGCCCACTGGGAATCAAACCTGGGAACTTGCTGCTGTGAGGTAGTGGTGCTAACCTCCAAATACTTACATAGGACAGTTGCTTGCAAAAGAGGGCTAGAAACATTGCCGCACAATTAAGATTATCTTATATTTTTTATAATGATGTTAAATAACATAGTTGCCTGGTTGTCATATAGTAAACCACTGTATCAGGTTCGTAAGCGCTAAAGTTTGTAGGTGGTTCACAGTGTCTGTTCTGCTCTTTGCGGCAGTAAGCAACAGCTAAATCCTAAAATCACCGTTTAGTCCATGTGACCCTGCTGCTTTCTCGTTCGCAAGCTATAAAATACACACAGTTTGTATCATACGCCCGGCAGCAGAAACATAATCATGAAGCAGCGATGTCAGCACCGGCCTGCTTTGATGAAAGAGTCGCTCCTCAAAGCTTTATCTTTTGTGACACCAGAGGGCAGTGACTCAGGAAAGCATGCAATTTGATTTGTGCCACATGGAAGAAATAAAACTTTATTCATGGAATATTTACACTGCCGATTTCCAAAAGCATCACGTGTGTCACCGGAACCCATGTGAGGTTAAACACAGGGCTGAGGTTATGAACGGTTTCTGAAATGTTTAGAATAAAATACAGAGATAACGGAGTGAATTCATCTGCACTCATTCTGAGGCACTGACCTGTGCTTGGACTCTGGGACCTTTGTATCAGGAACTCTCTGATTTTCTCCACCCAGAGGTAAAGGATGCTCTCGCCGACATTCTCCCTGCCATAGAGCACACACACACACACACGGTGGCGACTTCATACAAACTTTTTCAGATTATGGATTGACTCTGTTATTCTGTGACTCAGCAGCAACTTGGTGAAAAGAACAAGTCATCCTGCAGAACGTTGGGATAACCCGATCACAACTCGCTGCAAGGTAACTTGCTTATCTTTTCATAGAAACGGCGCTTTTTAACTTCACCCTTCAGATTGTCTGAAATACATGGCTAAGTGCTTGGACTTATACACCTGTGTGGGCCTGAATAATACATCAATCTCTCAATACATTTGCTCGTAGTGTATGTTTCTTACATAAAAAGAGCATTAAATATTTCACAATTTGCTGCACTGATGTAGTACTTCATGAGGTGCATGAGGTATTAATGAGTGGCTGACAGACACCCCTACAGTGCCTTTTTTTTTTTTCACCACGGAACATGAGTATAGAAAATAAATATGTTTGCAGAAAAGCCTAGAGGAGAGGAGAGATGCGAGAGGAAGTTTGGACTTACAGGAACAGTTCCTCCAGGCTATTTGACAGCCTGATTCTGTCAGGACCTCGTAACCAGGCAGCACTGTGAATAAGAAGAAAATACAGCCTTATGTGCAGGTTGTGTCACTACCGCCCAAAATACACCATAAAATACAATAATTTTAATGATTATTTCACAAATTAAAAAAAAACTTTCAACCCCCCACCACCACCACCTTCATATTTATATACATGACAGCCATGAACATAGAGACAGTTTTATTGAAGGAGTGGTGCATTTTTTCTTATGATTTTTTTCTTATGAATGAAAAGAGACGAAACACAGAGTAAGGACTTACTTTATTTGGTATATGGGAGGAGCAGAGCTCGGGTAATCATCAGGCAGTATAATCTACCAGAAATGCATCAAACATTACTTTCATATTATCATTATTGTGCAGATTCCTTTATTCCTTTTGCAATGTATGGTTCAGGGTCCCGTTCAGAGACCCAGAAGTGGCAGCTTGAATGCAGAAGCTACTATTTACAGTTAAATAGCCCAACCAAATATATGTTAATAACAGGGCGGTATGGTGGCATAGCGGTTAGCACGTCTGCCTAACAGCGCTGGGGATACCGATCTGGGTGGAGTTTATATGTTCTCCCTGTGTGTGTGTGTGGGGGGGGGTTTCTTCTGTGTTCTCTGGATTCCTCCCACAGTCCAAAAACATGGATTCATGGTAAACTAGCTGCACCAAATTGACCCTATATAGTGTGTGTGTGTAAGTTAGTAAGTGTACGCGCAGCGACTAGGGCCCTGTCCTGGGTGATCTGCCCAGTGCCCGAAATGTTCTCCCCTGGATGGGCATGGGGGCCCACTATAGTATTAAACAGAATATTATGGATAGATGTCAATAACTGGTGGCTTAGTGGTCGGCAAGTTCGCCTCTCAGCACTAGGGGTTCCCGGTTCGAATCCCAATCTGGGTGGAATTTCCATGTTCTCCCCGTGTCCGCGTGGGTTTCCTCTGGGTTCTCCGGTTTCTCCCACAGTCCAAAACCACCCCCCACCCCCTGCAAGTCTAATAGAGGATAAAGTGGAAGATAATGGATGGATGTCAATAAGATTACTGCGCACATAGAAAGATCATTATTCTACACCAGTATACAGTAAATACAGTAGTTATTCATCACGACACAATGTGATCATTTAATTTACTTTTTTAATGTCCTATGCAACTCCTACAACGTTGGAAGCATACAAGTCTCAAATGCACAAATATGTGCCTGTTTGTTTTTTTGTTTTTTTTTTACAACTGTGGCATTGGTACTGAATGAAACACCGAAATTGAGTGATAAGTGACTGGTACATTTGTCCATATCATTTACTGAATAGGCATTGCTGGACCTGTGTGTGTGTGTGTGTGTGTGTGTGTGTGTGTGTGTGTGTGTGTGTGTGTGTGTGTGTTTGTGTCAGTATCAGGACCTTCCCCAACGTGTTATTACCTCCTGTAAAGTTTTTACAGGTCGAACACTGCATTTATTTACCTGTAAACACACAGCCTGTCTCGCCTCAGAAATGTCAGCTGAGATTTTGATGCAAAAAATCCTCGACGCCTCATCGATCACACACCATTCATCTCCATAAATAGATGACAGAGCTTCTATCTCTTCAACCTGCGAAAGTTAAGTAAACTTAACTAACAGGTTCACGTTTCCAAACTGAAAAAGTTTAGTAGATAATCCAGTGCACCATAAATGTTCACCTGACGCTGCAGGTCGCTGGCGTTCTCTGTCGCCGGTTCCATGTGTTATCGCCACAGTTCAGTCAGCACGGTTAACACAGCAACGTATCCGTCGGCGAAGGCGCGAAGCTCAACCGCATCCTTTTGCACTAACTAGTTGCCCTACTTAGTGCGTAAAACAGCAGCGTAGGCACCACTTATAGTGCACTACATGTTAGTCGTTCATACATTTAAACTCCCACTCACTCCGAAACCTGCCTGGAGGAAGTGACACATCGAGACTTGTGTACACCTTTACTACTTTAATAGGAACTTAATAATAAACATACATAAAATAAAAGTACATCAAGCCTGCTAAAAACGTCAGTTTACATACATTAAACGCACGATTCCACAGTTGTATCCATGGGGATTAAACGGGTTAATGTTTAAGAAATAGGCCAAGCCCAGAAATTGTCCAATCCGATCGCGCTATGCAAATGAGGTTCACCTCGGCCAATAAGCGCGGAGCATTCTATGAATTATTCATTAGAATTCAATGTTGTTACTTCGCACGGCTCGAGTCGTGAGAAGAAAACAATCGACACATTAATCGGAGGCTGGAAATAATGGCGACTGCCATTTATCTGGAACACTACCTTGACAGTGAGTAAACGAGGCTTTAGTAGCCGAGCGACGACGTTCTTATTCGGCCGCCAGCTCCATTTTTGGTCGGCGCTGACGTTTGTTGTGAACGAGCTAAGCTAGGCTAACATTAGCGAGCTAACTACAGCTGGTTAACTCGGCCGCCGTGTCGAACGTTAACACACGGAGTTGTTTTTTTTCTCTTATTAATGTGTTTTCTACTTAAATTACGAGCAGACAGTCTGCGGATTAAAACAACCACACACGCACGATCCTTTCTTTTGCTTTAAACAGTTAGCCAGGCAGCTACAATTAAAGTTTTCCAGCATTTTCCACCTGGCTGTTCAGGTTAGCTAAGTTTGTAAAAAAAAATAACAAAAAAATGTGTAACTCTTAAAGGATAATTAATTTCACGCGTTTCACATTTTTATTAATAAACGAGCTGAAAAACACGTTTAAAGCAAAACAATTGGAAAAAACTACTCTGACAGATGTTGACAACCTCGTGATGAATATGTACCGCTAATGTTTTTCAAAATTATTTTATAAACTTCGTCTGTTGTTGGTTTAAAGAGACGACATGTCTCGTGTGACTAGCATTACTGTTTTCCTTTATTTAAACACTATGTTCAAAAATTAATTTGGACAAATATCTTTAAAAAGGTGCCCAGCGATAGATTGGCGCCCTGTCCTGGGTCTATCTGCCCAGCGCCCGAAACGTTCTCCCCTGTATGAGCATGGGGAACCCACCGCGACCCTAATAGAGGATAAAGTGGAAGATAATGAATGAAATAATCTTTAAAGAGGTCATAATAAGCAAAGCTTCGGAAAAAAAAAGTTTCTTAACCAGGAGTTAGATGATGATCATTAATGTTCTGCATCATGTATATAAAGTATTGGGTCTGTTTACAGGACAGCAGTGTGACCTGTAATGTTGTAGATCTTAGAGATGGTTGCTCTGAACAGAAGGCAGGACAAGTGTTGTGATGAGAGTGGGAAAAGATGAGGAAAGAGTTTATTAGAGGAAGGTAGGATTTAGGTGTAGGTAGGATTTTTTTAGTGGCAAAGTTTGTAACGTGAGATTGATGACTAAAGGAAGAATGAGGGTTCTATTTACAGAAGGATGCTAAGGATGGAGCCAAAATTTAGGAGGAGGAGAGGAAGACCAAAGAAGGGGATGGGATAAGGGAGGATATGCAGGTGTCTGGGTACAACGCAAATAAACCAATGTGGCACCACATAATGGCAGTAGCCAAAGAAAGAATAACATATAAAGCTTCTGTGTTTTAATTTTTCAATGTTTATTAGTTTTACATATTTATTTAAAATGTATTTATTGAGGCCAGTGCATTTTAATTAAAGTTATGGTGCAGAACACAACCTAAGCATTAAGCACTGCAGCTTTTTGGTACAATAAGTTAAAGACCTTTTTTTTCTCATCATCTTTAAAGCAATAACTTGGATACTATATTCATATATGTTCTGTTGTTTCAGGCATTGAAAATTTGCCTTGTGAGCTGCAAAGAAACTTCACCCTGATGCGGGAGCTGGACAACAGGACAGAAGGTTAGTCAGGACTAATCTAATGTTCAGCTTTAAGTTGTTTAGGGTTGCACTGCATCGCTTAGTCTTCACATTGTCTCCAATGTTGTAGAAAAGAAGGAAGAGATCGATAAACTCGCTGAAGAGTACATCACAAACGTCCGGAACCTTGCATCCGAACAGCGGGTGGAGCATCTGCAGAGGATCCAGAATGCCTACAGCAAATGTAAAGAATACAGCGATGACAAAGTGCAACTTGCCATGCAGACTTACGAAATGGTCAGTAAAGACAGAACACTTATAAAACAAGGATTGTTTCACTTCTGATGTGGTTAGTGTTTGATTAGTAATTTTTTTTGTATGTTTTAGGTGGACAAGCACATCCGACGGCTGGATGCAGACCTGGCTCGATTTGAGAACGAGCTGAAGGAGAAGTTGGACGTCAGTGGTTATGAAAGTCCAGACAGCAGAGCACTTAAAAGTAAGGTGTCACCATTTGCTCATTGACTATTAGAATTATATACAGGGTGTAACCTGGCCTGCTCATCCAACCCTGTTATTAAATATAAACATCTACAAATTCACTGTTTTATTTATATATATATATATATATATATATATATATAGAGAGAGAGAGAGAGAGAGAGAGAGAGAGAGAGAGAGAGAGAGAGAGAGAGAGAGAGAGAGAGAGAGAGAGAGAGAAAGAGAAAGAGAAAGAGAAAGAGAGAGAGAGAGAGAGAGATAGGAAGAGCATCTAATAAATGGAGCAATTAATATATAATAACTGGGAATATTGTCCATTTGAATGCTGTGCCCTACATTCCTTTGTAACCATGGGATCTAATGAGATGTCATTCTGTCAGAAGTGACTGAGTTTATCTTCAGCTTTTCTTCAGCTTCCCTGCCATCTTACCCACAGTGCGAAACCAAAGAACAGTTCCTGCACACGAGCAGAGATCTTCTAGTCATATGTCTGCGTAAGACATCATTTGATGAGAGGTTTCCTGTAATAAATTTTCTAGGAACCCACTGGTGTGCATTTTTCTTTCCTACCACAAATCATAGGGTAGCTAAGTCTTTGAATTCTTCTGCAGAAGAACGTCATCTGATCCACGTCTCAATGCCGGCACTGTTAAAATCTGCTTACCTTGGCAAACCAATCCTGCAAAAGGGAGCACCTAAATATGAGGTCACAGACGATAAGACCTTAATTATCTGAACCGATTTTGTGTGTGTGGTTTTTTTTTTTTTTATTTGCAGAAGGTGCTGGCCGGGGGCTCAAGGACAAGCGGGGGTCCAAAGGCCGAGGGAGAAAATGCTCTGACGACGACTCGCCACGAAAGAAAAAAATGAAAAACAGGTTAATATTAAAGAGACGCGTTTCTGATGTCGAGTGCAGGAAGCGTCTGGATGTCTTATTGTATCAAATTGTTTTAATAAACAGAACCCGAATCTAAGAAGTTGGCTTGATGGGTATCTGGGGGCAGATAATAAACGAGGACAGCCGTGACGAGATGTCTGCCGAGTATGGGGCTTTAATTTCTCTGATGGAAACAGCAGCCGTTATCTATCAGTGACTCCCTGCCAGTGATTAGCAGACAGGGGCTTTGGGTTTTGCGTACTCAGAACGGCATAATAAACCTTATATCTTGATGGATTTAGCTTTATTAACTTGATATGCTCCACTAATGTAGCATTCATCTGCTTTTATATATAATAATGAGGTCAAATTAATTATAACACAGCTAACTATGTCCCCACCTCCGCGTTTTTTTTTTATATTTCGTTATTGTCTTGTGACTTGGATGAGGGAAAATTATTTTTTGAAATTAAGTGATTGTAAGGGAAGAAGACTGATCTCCTTAAGTGTTTTTAACATGTCTTTACTACAGTGCCAATTCGTGAAGGCTCAGTTTCGAATTTTTTTGTACTTTTTCAGCCCGGAGTTCTCAGAATCCATCCTGCCCGTGCACCCGTCAGATGTTTTGGACATGCCTGTGGATCCCAATGAGCCCACATACTGCTTGTGCCACCAGGTGTCCTACGGAGAAATGATTGGCTGTGACAACCCTGATGTAAGGAGCATTTATTTCTTATAAAAATATATATTATTATACATATTTTACTTGTTGTTCTAATGGACTGCACTCAACACTATAGTAAACACTAACTCTTATAGCAGTGAGTCCAAACTCAACAAAACAAAACTCTCCCGCTTATCCTCTATTAGGGTCGCGGTGGGGTTCCCCATGCCCATCCAGAGGAGAACGTTTCGGGCGCTGGGCAGATACACCCAGGACAGGGTGCCAATCTATCGCTGGGCACACTCTCACTCACACAGACACAAACACACTCTACATGGGGCAATTTGGAGTACTCAATTGACTTGATCCATGTTTTTGGACTGTGGGAGGAAACCGGAGAACCCGGAGGAAACCCATGCAGACACGAGGAGAACATGGAAACTCCACCCAGATGGGGATTCGAACCGGGAATCTCTAGCGCTGAGAGGTGAACATGCTGACCACTAAAATTCCATTGCTACATTTATTCACTTACCGAAAAAAAACATTCCCTATTAGATGACGCTTCAAGGCCTCAGTCCACTATTTACAAATGGCTTGGTTGGTTTTGGGGGATTTTTGGCTCCAGTAACCTGCTTTTCATTCCTTGTTTTTCTTTGAAAACAGTGTCCTATTGAATGGTTTCACTTTGCTTGTGTGGATCTGACGACAAAGCCTAAAGGGAAATGGTAAGTCACAGACCGAGTACATATAGATGGCAACAGACTGAATCAGTCTAGGTGTTTCTTACTAACACCAATGTGTCATTCCCTAGGTTTTGTCCGCGCTGCACCCAGGATCGGAAGAAAAAATGAGCTTTTCTGTCACTTTTATACACATGTGTATGCATATATGTATTTTGTCTATGTGGTAAAATAGGATATGTACAGTATATATAAATATATATATATATATATATAATCTATTACTTTCTATATGCGTCAGAAAGGAAATAAGGGTCACAATGAAACAAAACCTTTTTATTTTTCAATGTACTTGAAATGTCTGTTTTGTACATGCAATGAATATTGTGCTGTGAGTTATCTGGTATCTATATACACATTTCATAACCTGTGGACAAGATATAGAACGTAAAATCTCGTCTGCGCAGTTCTACTGAAAAATGTAGACATCTGGATCAATTCCATAAGCACCGAAACTCGTAACTTTTCACGTGAAAAAAACAATAGCGTACAATATCATAGGGAAGCTTCACTGTGGTCCCTTATGTTACACGTTTTGCAGCATGCCATTTTCCTATTGGATGAATGGAAAAAAAGAGAGGGGAGGTTATTGGACTTGCACTTTAAAGTGACTACTTCTATAAAACCGTCCAAAGGATCGGCCGCTCGGTTTGTCAGTGTATAAACACCTGTGTGCAATGTATATAATCAATACAATGAAAACAATAATCATGCTTTCGTGGAACCAAGCAGGTGTGCCAGCACCTTACATGCATTTTTTTTTTTCTAGAAATCCTAATGACCAGGGCCTGTTTCTTATACGCAGCTTAGACCTGATGAATTCTGAGCACTTTGTTAGAAAAAGCTGTAAAAGAAAAACTTTGGTCATTTGTGTTTAACTTCTATAATACGAGCCCCATCTTGGCCTGACTTTGCCCAGACTTGTGATGTTTGTAAGCAAAACATCTTCCCTATCATCTATATTTACAATTCTTTGTGCACAATAGCACTTACCATTCTCTGCCACCGATCACTGGTGTTGCTCGAATCATATAGAGATGGTAAGACATCTTAAGCTGCTTCTTGGTGGTTGTGAGGAGTATATAATCCTCCACAGTGTCCTAAACAGTATGTTAAATGTTGAGCTAATCAAAGCAACATGTGGTTTTGTATAGAGAACCCAAAGACATTATTTATACGATGACCATACAAGATAATCCTTTTTCTCTCTCTCTCTCTCTCTCTGAGAAAATCTAATTTGTTGATTGTATGGTTCTCATGATCAGTGATGCTCTTGTGAGCTCCAGATTCGACTCTGTGGGGTTGGATGTGAATTTAACTGCATTAATCCCACAGTTTTATTGTTTAAATCAAAGTGCACACAGCTGCTTTAAACAGAATGATAATGTGATGCACATGCCATTCGTTACGTTCGTCAGCCGTTGCTCTTGCTTGGTTCCATCTGCTCTCTCTCACTTTACTTCGCCGTAGTTACCAAAATGTGACAATCAGTACATTCCTTTGCTTTATATTTTGGTCAAAAGCAAAAGATCTGCAGAAAAACAAATGTTCTAATCGACTGTGATATTCTTACATACATACATATATATCAACAATGTTCAACATATGGGCTGGATGTTCAGTGCAGAATTCCAAAAAAAAAAAAGTAATAAATATTTAGCAATATTTGAAGCCAATGTACTGTCTCATCTGTAGATTCAAATTCAATTTGTGTATTGTGAAAAATGTAGCAGATGATTAAGGTATTCATTTAGTCATTTGTAAACGTGAATCGCTTTAAGGCACGGTGGCTTAGTGGTTGGCATGTTCTCCTCTCAGCGCTAGGGATTCCTGGTTCGAATGCGCGTGGAGTTTCCATGTTCTCCCCGTGTCCGTGTGGGTTTCCACCGGGTTCTCCGGTTTCCTCCCACAGTCCAAAAACATGGATCAAGTCAATTGAGTTCTCCAAATTGCCCCATGTAGAGTGTCTGTGTGAGTGAGTGTGTGTCCAGCGATAGATTGGCGCCCTGTCCTGGGTGTATCTGCCCAGCGCCTGAAACGTTCTCCCCTGGATGGGCATTGGGAACCCCCCTGCCACCCCCCTCCCCCCGACCCTAATATACGATAAAGCGGAAGAAAATGAATGAATGAATCACTTTATTTTATATTAAGAGAATTTACATGCCAGTGGCTGCCGCTGTCTCAGCTGATGCAGCATCAGTCTTTTGGAGCGATGCATCAGACGAGTTAATACTGATGAGGAGAGGTTCTAATTTCCATAAAATCCCAAGACCACACTGCCAAATAAATGTGGATAACAAACTGGCCCTGAAGCAAATTAATATTCTTCTAGCCCTCTGGTTTCCTCCCACATTCCAAAAACATGGATTTAAGGTTAAGTGACTGCTCCAAGTTGCCCAGTGTAGGATTGATGCCCTGTTATGGGTTCATCTGCCCAGTGCCCACAATGCTCTTCCTGGGATGAGCATAGGTGCCACCCTCCCCCCACCCCAAACAGAGCATTAAGCAACAGATAAAGCGATGAGAGATATTTTATTATGTTTTTTTGTAAACGCTGAATTAGAGTGAATGTGGTCCAGTAAAGCTGTCGTTGCTCAGATGTGTTAAGACTCATCGTCTGATTGGTCCCAGCTGCAGGCCTCTTTGACACTATTTTCAGGAAACTCCACTTCCAGGTCATACACGAACTCCGGGTCGTCCTTGTGCCGGCGGTTGCGCTCGAACACCACGTCCATCTGAGCTTTGCGGCGGTTCAGCTCTTCGTCGCTGAGCTTGTTGAGGTCCTCCTGGTCTGTCTCGGTGGCACGTTGTACCTTTAGGCTCTCCTCCACGCTCAGGCCCTGCAGGTGATCCCTCAGCAGAGTGTGCAGCTTTACCAGCTGACTCAGCGGCACCGATTCCAAGTATGACGCGTGGCGAGCTTGATGCTTCAGTCTCTCCGCAGCTCTGTCACAGTCTGGAGGTGAGATATCAGAGCCAAACTATACTTATTAAATGAAATAGTTCAAAAAAATACAGGCTTTGTTTAGAGCATCACCTCTGCTACCTGAGTCCTGAGAGAAGTTCCTCACGGGCATCACTCTCTTCCTGAGCTTGCATGTTTCATCTTCGTAAAGCAGGATGATCGAGGGTGGGTCGAACTTAATCCCACAGCGCTTAGCGATTAGGACCATGGTGCTTCATTACAAGATCGAAGGTGGAAACTCTAAATATAAAGAAGAACTTTTAAAGTAGTTAAAAAAAAAATACAAATTTGAAACCCCAACCCCATCAAACACCTTTGGGATAAATTGGAATAACGTGTCTGACCCAGGTCCTCACTTCAAAATCATGTTAGAATCACCTCCCACATCTGTAAAGTTTAAAAACGGGAAACCCACCCTGAATAGGATGTAAATGTCCACATACTTCTGTCCATATCATTATTTAAACTGAAAAACAGGATGGTCAAATGTCTTCCAGTGCTGAACATAGACTTTCTTAAAGTCCATCTATTATCTTCCGCTTTATCCTCTATTAGGGTCGCGGGGGTTCCCCATGCCCATCCAGGGGAAAACGTTTCGGGCGCTGGGCAGATACACCCAGGACAGGATGCCAATCTATCGCTGGACACACACTCAATCACACACACTCTATATGGGGCAATTTTTTTTGGAGAATCCATCTGACCTTGACCCATGTTTTGGACTGTGGGAGGAAACCGGAGAACCCGGAGGAAACCCACGCAGACACGGGGAGAACGTTCTTGAAGTCCACATCCTAAATATTACTGTTTTTATTTTTACATAACACGCGGAGCTTACTCTTGTTGCCATGGCAACATAAAACAGCACACAGTGGGTCACTTCAGACATTTTATTGACCCCGATGCTGTTACAAAACGCATCCTGCAGATAATCTATAATCATTGTATGGAATTATGACTTTTAATCTCATTGTTCTGATTTATAAATGAGAATTTTGAGATTAAAGGTCATAATTCTTCCACGTTTTCTTCTCAGTGTCGGGCTTCCACGTCGTTGTTATCGCTCTTACCCTGCTGTTATTAAAGCTGTTATTAAAGATGTTATTAAAGATGTTATTAAAGCTGTTATTAAAGATGTTATTAAAGCTGTTATTAAAGATGTTATTAAAGCTGTTATTCAATCAGATCAACGCTGCGTCTGCGGTATCTTTATATCCTACGACATCGTACGCAATTTTCAGCTTCTTCTCTTAGAGCGAAACCGCGGTTGGTGTCCCGACTGTGTGCATTACTGCCACCAAGGGGTCTGACGAGTGACGCGTTGTGCGTATGTATATATAAACTTTAAATATAATAATAAGTGAATATATTGTGCTGTAGTTTTGAGAGAAAATAACAACGAAATTTATTTGTGGTAGGAACCGTTTAATTATCGCATTTAATTGAACTGAAGTGCTAACTTTACAGAGTATTAATTTAAATATGATGATTGTTGTATTTTTGGCTCAAACGCGTCATTTTCAGCATTTGATTTCAAACCTTATGCTCAAATATACACGCTTTTTGTTCTTCAGCGCCATCTATCGGTTCAAACGGTTGCAAAGCGGAAATGAGCCGCGTCTCAAACACCGCAATAATACTGTTCAAGGGCACTAGTAATGCAAGAGTGTGTTTTTTGACATAACACATTAATGTTATTGGCATATTGACATGAAGCTTATAATTATGGATTAATAACTATATGAACCCTCTAGGTTTTTCAGTTCAATAACAAATATAAAGCTAAACATCCCTACACCACCAAGTGCACTCGAGTCGTAAATCGAACGTTATTCTGGACCGAGCCAGTGGAAGGACTCGCGTTGACCATGTTCGTTTTCTATTTATTCGTCAGTGTTTTGGTTTTAATTCCATGTGGAGCCTCGTATAAAGGTATCGTTCTTTAAATTAAGGAATTACACTATTACGATTACGGTAAATAATTTGAAATATGCATTTGTTTAAATTGCGTTTTTTTTAGTTGACTGCTTCGTTACGGCATGATTATCTTCCTGTAGCTGGACATTTCGGTTGTTTATTGTTAAATTGGGTTTTGTGTTTAAGGTCCGGACCTTTGTGCTTTCACCTCCTCGTGGCTGGAGTCGGTGGTTATGTCGATGAAGCTCACCAAAAAGGGATTTCATCGGTATATATATAAGGGTTTTGTGCACATTACGTTAATTTGCAGCAGCAAACAGTATCCGAGATCTGTTTTAGTGATCAGTTGTTTCATATGAATTAAATTCTACTATTAAATTTGTTAGAATCAACTAAAAGACTATAGACTAGAAATGAAGGCTTGCGGTGGTAGGTGCGCATGCGTGGTTATTAGCACAGTGGACTCGAGCGCCCTCTCCTGTCCTCCAGATTACTGCAGTTCACTTATTTAATTTACAAGTCACCTCCATAGGGAGAGGAGTGGACAGGGCTGGAGCTGTTGCAGGGCAGAGACACCCAGCACAGGTTGCCAGTCTCTCTCAGGGCAGTTACACATTTTTACACCAGTTGGCATTTTATTGCATTCTATGAGATCATTGATATTTAGTCATTTAAAACCTGCTTTGCTTTTAGAGACATTCTGTATGAGGTTCAGCATGATCCCACCTCACACCCTATCCAGGTGTTGCTGGTTCACAGACTGCCCCGTGGACTTTACATGGATCAGTATCAGCTCATGTCTCTGAAAGATAACACGGGATTACAGGTGTCTGTATCTTACATTTATCAATATCCACTTAGCTGCTCAAGTTCCCAACGAACATCTCAACCACATCTCTCCGACCAGACATGGTGCTGACTTCGGAGTCCACCAAACAAGTGGTTATTCTGGAACTAACTGTCCCCTGGAAAGACCGGATTGAGGAGGCACACGAGCATAAGAGGGCCAAGTATGCAGAGCTCAGCACAGACTGCCGGAGCAATTGCTGGAGCCGGTCGAGGTTGGGTGCAGAGGTTTTATTGGCTGCAAACCCTCAAACTCCTTGGAGTGAGAGGACTGCATTTAAAAAGAGCCATCAAGATCAAGGGCCTCACGATGGCTGTGGATCCGTAGGGGGCTAACGTGGATTAATACGCCACTTGGACACAAGCCGGGGATTGATCACCCCCGGCTGGGTCGCACAGGTGAGGGTGTATGAAGATCAAATACCCAAAACACCCCAAGACCCTGGGTTCTTCACTGATGACGTGTCCAAGTAGCACCAAGAGGTGTATTATAATCAAAGCTGAATAATGCGCTTTGTTCCTTTAAACACTTTGTCAGTCCATTGCATTGTAAGGCTGCATGGTGGCGTTATGTTATTGTGTAATGTGCTGGTTTGAGTGGAATCCATCCATGCCATTAAAGTAGATCCACCCATGCAATTAAAATGATAAATTGATTCATTTTGACAATTTTTTTTGCACACAAAGCAATTTGTCTTTCAAATTTAACCCATCTGTGCAGTGAAACACACACTGGCAAATTGGGGTTAGGTGCCTTGCCCAATAGTACTTTAATGGGAGTGGGAATCAAACCGGGGACCTTCCGCTCGCTGCCCCATGATTGCAATACACACTAACACATCACAGCATCCGTGTCACTGCTGTCGCTTAGGTTCAGCTGTAGTTTGTCAGCTAACATGATTTTCTGCAACAGTATACTTTACAGATGAGGTACTTTAGATTAAATTGTATTTATTCATGCATTTGCATTAGGTGCTTCTTGATCCTGCAGTTGATCTTGAAAGCCCAGCCCACCTGTCCTCTGGTTTCTCCGCGCTGGTCTTTCTTGGTCCACCTGGACCTCTACAGGCAGTAGTTCCAGTCCATGGGCGGTACCATAAGCCGTCCAGTTTGAGTGCATTGGAGCGTGTGACCATCGAGTCGCCCAAACTGCTGCTGCGGCAGGAACACTGTGGGTACAGTTGCACTAAAGTGATAAATATATTTTTTTTGCTTTTGCAAGATTGTTTTTTAAATAGAAGTTTTTTTCAATTTTCTAACAGGTACGTCACACGATGTCAGCTTATCATACACAGTGGTTAAGGCACCTTGCACAATCCAGAACCAAAGTCTGTGCTCATGGGTGGAGATCCAGGGTTTGGAGGTAATGAAAGGCAAAGTGGATGGCGTTAAGTGGAATATGAAGAAACCTAATTAAGTTTAAGACTGAAAAAATAATAACCAATAAAACACTTGTGCATCATTACATATGTAAATAGAGGGTTGACGTTTTAGAATTCCGTCTTGTGTAAAGAATTTATGATTTATTGCAAGAAAGTAGTCAATTGCTGAATCTGCCTGTTGGACTGTTGCGGTAAATGGGAGTGATGATGGCACAGTGTAAGAGATTTGGACTGACACATTCCAAAATCCTGTAGAAAGCTTTATAAAATAAAAGCTTTTGTACCTGTTCCCGTATTTTTGTCCATATAGTGTATGCATGTTTTATGTCAGACCTGTGTACTTAAACATGTAAACAGTAATACTATTGTGTAATCATGTCTCATGTGTTTCATAGGTCCCAAGCGTAAGTCTGGAGATTCCAGTAGGCGATGCCTCTCTGACTTTCCATGTATGTGTAGTAACGACACTGGTGACCCTGTTCTGTAGCATTGTTATCTTCAAGGCTGTCTGGAAGAATGGCATCGTCCAAAACTGTAGAAAGCAAAATTAGACAACTTTACGTGCAACCGGGATACAGATTTTTATGCTGGATTGTCATATTAAATACACACTCAAATGTACAGTGTGTATTTATTTAGTTGGTTTATTGAAATTTAGGTGTGGTTTATGTAAATAAGAATTTTGTATATCTGGTATTTTATATTTGCATTATTTGAAAATAAAGATACAAATAGAAGATCATGTGATTTACAGTTGTTTGATGAAATTCCCCATGAGTAGATGATTAAGTGGAATATAATGAATGAATAAATATTTAATGTATTGCAATCCATCCATTAACTTCCGCTTTATCCACTACTAGGGTCGCGGGGTGGGGGGGTCCCCCATGTCCATCCAGGGGAGAACGATTCGGGCGCTGGGCAGATACACCCAGGACAGGGTGCCAATCTACTGGCACACACACACTCTATATGGGGCAATTTGGAGAATTCAATTGACCGTGATCCATGTTTTTGGACTGTGGGAGGAAGCCCACGCGGACACGGGGAGAACATGCAAACTCCACCCCGATTGGGATTCGAACCGGCAATCCGTAGCGCAGAGAGGAAAACATGCTAAATCTCTAAGCCACCGTGCCGCCCTTGTATTGCTATCGTTTTACTGAGAAGGAGGGAAAAAATAGGCATTTTCAATCCAGACATTATTCCCGACACTCTTTCCCGCCCGTTTTCACGCGGATCGCGCCTTGTTGCACGTGCACGCTTACATTTCCCTGCCTTCCCATTGGCTGAGCGTGGGACGAAGCGGAGGCCCGGGCCAATGGCGTCGAGGACGAGGCTTCCCCTCAAAACGGGTGGGGAGTGGAAAAGGGCGTCTGACGAGACAAGACGAGGTCAGAAAAGTGCCAGCGGCTGCGGAGCCACCCCCTCTCACCCCCTCTCACCGAGAGCCGAGCTGCCACAAAGAGCGGCACTAATCCACCCCGCCGCCCCTCACCGACCTCACCATTAAAAACAAACACAAAACATTTAAGAATTAAGAGCGCAGAAGGTTTGGGGTAACAGACTGAAGAAGACGAGCGAGCGGGGGTTGTCTGCCGGAGGACTGGATTGCTTCCACCTCTTCGCTAAGTTCGGGGGAAGTTTGCAGAGTGACGCGCCGCAGGTGAGCTGCCGGTTCAAACAAACTCCACACCCGCTCGTCGCGACGTCCACACCCGGCGTCGCGCTCCCTCCCACCGGCGTGCGGGCTCCCGAGCCTCCGCGGTTAGCTGACTCCGCTAGCTAGAGCGCTAACCCGCTTGTTATTGTTTTGCTTTCTTGTGTTGTAGTTTGGCGCGGCGCGGCGGCTTAGTGGTTTAGCATGTTCTCCTCTCAGCGCTAGGGATTCCCGGTTCGAATCCCAATCTGGGTGGAGTTTCCATGTTCTCCCCGTGCCCGCGTGGGCTTTCTCCGGGTTCTCCGGTTTCCTCCCACAAGTCCAAAAAAACATGGATCACGGTCATTTGAATTCTCAAAATTGCCCCATATAGAATGTGCATATGAGAGTGAATGTTGTGCCCAGCGATAGATTGGCGTCCAGTCCTGGGTGTATCTGCCCAGCGCCCGAGATGTCCTCCCCTGGATGGGCATGGGAACCCCCCCCCCCCCGCGACCATTGTAGAGGATAAAGTGGAAGTTAATGGATGGAAGTTTATTTTAGTGCGGCATGGTGGCTTAGTGGTTTAGCATGTTCTCCTCTCAGCACTAGGGATTCCCGGTTCGAATCCCTATCTGGGGTTAGGGTTAGGGTTAGGGTTAGCCTAACCCTAATCCCTACAGGATGCTGGTTAGCTTAACAAAAATTAAGTGACCTATTTTGCTCCCCCCACATTTAACCCTTCCCTGCAGTAAAACACACACACTTCCGCATGTTTGCTTAGAATTTGAATAGTTGCCCATCACTTGGGTGCAGTGTGAATGTGGGCTATTAGTGGAGGAAGTGAGCTCTGTGGTATCTTCTGCTTAGTCTGCGTTTCAAGTTCCACATTATAATATGATCACATCTCCCCACTCTCGTCTGTATGTCTTCCTCTTTCATTCACTCTTTTGTTCAGTTTTTATTTCTGCTTCTTTATCTGCCTCGAGTCATCTCTCCACCCTAACATCCATTATTCCTTTTAATTTCCCCCACCTGCTTTTCCACCCTTTTTCTACACCCTAACCCATGTGCGACAATATGGATCATGAGGACAAGCCACCTGCCCCACCTGTGAGGATGAGTAGCACTATCTTCAGCGGCGGCGGAAAGGACCACGCGCTGCTGACCAATCACAGCATCAAGCCACTGCCATCCGTACCAGAAGAGAAAAAGCCTCGCAGGAATATCATCTCCATCTTCTCCGGGGCAGAAAAAGGTGTGTTTTGTGGATTACCCTTAAAGTTCATGTGTTTGTAATGGGTTTAAAAATGTGTTCCTTTTTGGTTCTCTTGTTCACTGCCATAGGTGGACGACGGAAAGACCGGGACCGAGAGAGGCCGGAAATATCACCTCCCTCAGATTTTGAGCACACCATCCATGTCGGATTCGACGCCGTCACGGGGGAATTCACGGTGAGACCAAACTTTTTGGAACCTCCTGTGTTTGCATGAGGACGGCAATGGCTAATAACATCCATATGGTGCACTGACCTGTGTGTGCTTTTTAAATAAACCACATTGTTCTTTCAGTTCTTTATTTAAATATTTTTTTAATGTAATTAGTGCCTTTGTTCTGCGGGGCTGTAATTTAAGGAGCAGTGTTTTTGGGTTTTTGATCATCTAGTTGTGATGTTCTAATTATGTTCTGCTCTGACCCGCTCCGCGTCTGCGCTGTGGATCTACAGGGAATGCCCGAACAGTGGGCACGGTTGCTGCAGACCTCTAACATCACCAAATCTGAACAGAAGAAGAACCCCCAAGCTGTTCTAGATGTCCTTAAGTTCTATGACTCCACAGGGAACAGTGGTAGACAGAAGTACCTGAGCTTTTCATCCGGTGAGGAGGGTTTTTAATGACTCTGTAATACATTTTTATAAATCATAACTTTTATTTTTCACATGTGAAGTGCACTGATTTTGATAAACACATCTAAAAAAAGAAGTTTTAACCTTTAATGTTACTATTGTGGTGTAAGAATAAACCTGGGTTAGCTAATGAACTATTGTACAACTAATGTGTAACAACACTTGAGCTCTCATTTTAAGTCTTCTGCTTTTTTGTGTGTGTTGTAGAAAAGGATGGATTTCCTGCAGGGGAACATTCGGTAAGTGCACCTTTATTTTGGACCACTTTTATATTAAAATTTAGCTTTTATTCACTTCTCAAAATGTTGCCCTCCGTCTCAATACAAGCTTAATGAGCTAACCGACCATAAATCAGACCTTATATTTATACAGTGTTATATATTATAGAGATTCAATTCGGGAATTATTTATTTTAGTGTTAATTCTGATTTAATTAAATTATAATATGATCTTCTATTTAAGTAAAATATGCTGTTCATCACCTGTATAAAGTTTTCTAAAGTAACATCTGTAGCCTCAGATGTTTTTTTTCTTTTGAATGGCAGTTTTGTCCTTTATGTTCATTCAGCCAGTTAAAAAGAGCACAGAACAACCGCAGGACATCAAGCACATCGATGATGATACGGACGATAATGATGATGAGGAGATGCCTCCTCCTATTGTGGCGCCTCGGCCGGAGCACACAAAGGGAGTAAGTAATATGATGTTTTGCCTCATCATTACCATTTCGCTTTGATCTTCAGAGGTTCAGTCTTCTACCCTATGATTCTGTTGGGACATTGGGAGTTTTTACAGCGGGGGCTGTCATCTGTTGCCTAAACTCCAATGACATTTATCTCGTTGTCTCCTAGGTGAACACGCGGTCTGTCATTGATCCCATCCCTCTACCAGCCAGCACTGCTGATGGAGAGGCTGCATGCAAGGCAGCAGACAAACAGAGGCCTAAAAAGGGGAAGATGTCCGACGAGGAGATCATGGATAAATTAAGTATGTCTCAATACACACTACACCAAGATTAACCTGTTCCAGCTTTACAAAGCCTGTTTATTTTAATCCTTTTTGTGACATATATTCCACTGTTTGATGTTGCTCTGTTTAGCTTTTGAGAAATCCAGCTGCAACACAGCATTTGACAATTTGACAGCAAGAAGTTGACAAATGGTTCCAAGATAAACGTTCCTAGTAGTATTTATTATGTCTTCCCATTAGCACATGGTCATGTGTTTAAGCCTATACAAATGCATGTCAGTTTGTGCTCTTATTAAACTTCATAATTCTTATTATTATTCTCTACAGGAACTATAGTCAGTATTGGAGATCCTAAAAAAAAGTACACTCGGTACGAGAAGATAGGACAAGGGTAAGAACTGTATTGATTTGGTTTACACACTAAGATCTATTTATGTAAACACTATCTAAATACATTTTCTACTTCAGGGCTTCGGGGACAGTGTTTACAGCTATTGATGTTTCGACCGGGCAAGAGGTGAGCTAAAGGTTGTGTGTATATGAGAGTGACAACGAATAAGTTTTGTGTGGCTCCTTTTAAAACCCCTTAACTTGGCATTTTCAAAGTGGCTGATTAATTCAGTCAGTTTTTTTAATTAAATGATGATTTATTAATGATTTATTTATGAATATATTTTAAAACTTAAGTTTTTTTTATTGACTTAAATTATTTTCCTATTTAATTAATTAAGCAGAGTACAACCATAATTAATCCAATTGATGTGTAATATATCAGCGCACTACTAGTGCCAGTACCAAACTCTGATAACTACATGAACTTAGTGTAATTAATTATGTCAGAATGAAACGTGGTTCACACTGTATTTTCATAAAACTAAAAAGTCTTTCATATTTAATGTGCACTGTTGTTTTTTTTTTACATAAAGTTGGATGTCATTTTTTTTCTTTTCATTTATAGGTGGCAATAAAGCAGATCAACCTGCAGAAACAACCCAAAAAGGAGCTGATTATTAATGAAATTCTGGTGATGAAGGAACTAAAAAACCCCAACATTGTCAACTTTTTGGACAGGTACCCCGTTTCTATGACTCATATATATATTAACATCCATTAGTGTTTTTATTGTTTTTTTATATACGATGTTTTGATGTTTATTACCATGACATTATTTCAACTACGTCATTTAATGGAACTTTGTGTCTGCTTAAGTTTTCTGGTTGGCGATGAGCTTTTTGTGGTGATGGAGTATTTGGCTGGTGGCTCCCTGACGGACGTAGTGACAGAAACGTGTATGGATGAGCATCAGATCGCTGCCGTTTGTCGAGAGGTGTGCAATGTGCCTGCTGTATGTATGAAAGCATTTCTTGGCAGAGCTGATGTATTATAAGGGTTTCCTTGTTTGTTATTCTAGTGTTTGCAAGCGCTGGAATTCCTTCACGCCAACCAGGTCATTCATCGAGACATCAAAAGTGACAACGTACTACTTGGAATGGACGGCTCCGTCAAACTTAGTATGTTACAAAAAGTATTGTAAAGTCCATATTAATTTTCAGCTCCAAATTTATAGATATAACCCCGTCACTGGAATTTGCCATTTTAACCTAATTGTTATTGTAATTACAGATCGAGATGTGTTGAATCAGTATCTAATTGTGATTTCTAATTTTTAATATGAGCATGATCTCATATTTTTGTCTGAGATTGTTCAAACCAGTTTATATTGAGCCTTGTGGGTTGTATTTCCTCCCACAATTAGTTCTGCTGCTTATTTCATAATGCAGTGTTTAACATCCCTTTGTTCCGTTTCGTAGCGGATTTTGGTTTCTGCGCCCAGATCACACCGGAGCAAAGTAAAAGGAGCACAATGGTGGGGACGCCATACTGGATGGCACCCGAAGTCGTTACTCGCAAGGCCTACGGCCCCAAAGTAGACATCTGGTCTCTGGGCATCATGGCTATTGAGATGGTGGAGGGGGAGCCTCCATATCTGAATGAAAATCCACTACGGGTGCGCATCTACATGCAATCTCGTGATTACGTGGCTGTGATTAAATTTCGTACCAACCACCTCTTCCTTTCACTTTTCACAGGCACTTTATCTCATCGCCACTAATGGAACACCAGAACTGCAGAGTCCAGAAAAACTCAGCTCCGTCTTTCGGGACTTTCTGGCTCATTGTTTGGAGATGGACGTTGAAAAACGTGGAAGCAGCAAAGACCTTTTACAGGTATGAAATATTGCAATGTATCTGTTCTTTAAATCGATGGTGCTTTTTATAGCAGCACTGTATTGTTCCTGGATAAATTCTGTTCTCCTGATGTCGTAATCGCTTCAATTAATCACTATGAAGATAAGGTTTCATTATAAAGTTCTGCACTCTGGAGCAGAACTGATACTCAGCAGTTTACTGGGGCAAAATGTAGATTTCTGAACCTTCTTGGTTTTAACAGATGGGAGTGTTCGTTAGAGGTTTAAAGGGTGGGTGTAAAAATAAGAGAGTGATGGGTTGTATATAGTGTAATTACTTCACATGCTCCATTTTATATGGTTTGGTGCGACACTAATCACTTGCTTTCACCTCCATAGCATCCTTTCCTAAAGCAGGCGAAGCCTCTGTCCAGCCTAACGCCTCTTATTCTGGCTGCCAAGGATGCCATGAAGAACAACCGCTAGTATTCTTCGTGGTATCATTCACACGGAGGAAAAAGGGGCCGTGCTGAACAAATCGGAATCTTTGCTGCTCATTCAACCAGTGTTTTCAAAAATGACATTTTTGGACGACTTCAGCCGCGCCTCTGAACCTGAAGGGAACTCCCGACTGAATTGGGTGGGATTATTTAAAGTGTCTGCGTGTGGCCTGCATGCTTTTATGCTGCACGGCAGTTTATCTATTTTAACGTCATGTCCGGAAGATCAGGTCTGGTCCTTGCGCATCGTAACTCAAGTGAAGAAGAATCAAAATTGTCTTGTTTCAGAAGGAAACGCAACGCGTCTCCGTTAAACCTTTAGTCTCGTCTCTGGTCATAATGTGAGTAGAACTTAAAACCAGAACGGCACGGTCATGTTCTCCGGTTTCAGTCTCCACGCATGAACTGTAGTTTTCTCCTAATGAAGACTTTGTTTAACCTCACAGAGACATCCATAAGAGTTTATACCGTGTTCTTGGAAGAACCAGGTCTGATAGATTGTGTCTGAAATGTTTTTGTAGCAACTAACACTCATATCTTTTTATATAAATGTTAATTTCATAACATTTATAGGTAAATATAGTAGTTTTGTCCTGTTGAATCATTTATTATTGACTCCTTTGAAAACAGTACACTTCTTTGTGGTACAGCTCAGTGATCATTAATAGGGCATTTTTACTTTGTCCATAATTAATGGTGCCATTAAGGTTTTCCCTCAGTTAGGGCTTTTCTTTACAGGGGTGCATGATGATCATTTAGAGTTATTTCCACATTCTGGTTCAGGAGTCGCAATGGATTTTGCAACCGAACAGGTAAAGAAGAAAGATGTCACTTGTTAAACCTAAGGAAGTTTGTCAAATGGTTTCTGAGTTGTCGTAGTGACAGAAATCCACCTACAATTAAGCTTTTGACCTCACTGAGCCTGCATTAGACCGACCCAGTACCTGAGAGTTAAGATGCCCAGTTGAAAGTTGATTTTGAGATTTAAAGAGGTGCCTGGAGGGGGCGCTACAGCACAAAATACAAAACTCAAAATTACAAATTACTAAATTCAGCATCATTTAAATATGTAAGTTATTTTTTATAGCTGTTAGAGATGAGACATCAAGCCACTTCTTTAATCTGGATCTTCAAATTCTCTTTGTCCAACAGATGGCGTAAGAGATCCAATATAATATCGGTTATTAGTTATTAGCGTGGAAAAAAAGCATACTACAGCTGTATCTTAATTACCTTAAGCTAAGATTAAGCGCTCTTACTAGAACCTTAGTGCTTATGATTTTACAATGGTGATCTGTGGATTAAGTGAGACACTTTGGAGATTAAGGCCCAGTATCTGTCTTAATATCTGTTGTTTCTTCAGTACAACCAGAGTAAGCTGTCTGGTTAATTTGATGTTTCTAGCTGCCTCAATGTGAATCATGACCTACAGTTACCTTCAGGAGCCTGATGATTGTAAGTCCAAAGGCTTAGGAGGACTGGCCATAAAGATTGATCTCTGAGGTTGTTGATTGAGTAATGAACTCATCGGCTTAAAAAGTAGAGCATGAAAAGTGCATGTTTAATATAATCAGCCAAACCAGATAACACGCTGACACAGTGCATGTTATTGTGCAATGTTTTGAATGATCTGATTTGCTGGGCATTAGTGCTAAAAACGATGGTATTGACCTGCCTGTCCATCGGATCAGGACGCTTTACTTATGCGTTATTTGGAATAAAAACAGATTTAAAAACATTTATTGGCCAGGTTTTAAAAAAAATATGTTTTGAGAAATGAATCAAGGTTTTGTATTATAGTGATGCATAGTAATACACAGGTGGGTTTATTATTCTCAAAAATTAAGTTTAATCTGTGAATCATATAGTGAAACATCGGTGTCACCAAAGTTCTAAGAATTATTTGCCACTCAAATTAAGCCTGAAAACCGTTTCCATGGCAAACTTGGAATTTTGACGCGGCATTAAACTTTTGGCTATTTTTTCCTTTGCTGTAATCATGAAACACAAAGTACACTTGATGAATAACTTGGGTTAGAAGGGTGTTTTTATCTCAACCTTTGTCACTTGAAGGATAAAATCAGCGCCTGGAAACTTGTCAATTGTCTTTTTTAGAGCACATTGGGTTTGAAATTACCCACTGAGGGCTTTAAATTTTGTTGGAACAGTGTATGATACCACAAAACGGATTTAGGCTTTAAGGAGAAATTGTAGACGAATGAACTTCACACACTAGCTCATACATACACCCTATATAGGGGCAATTTAGAGCAGTGGGAGGAAACCAGAGGACCCGGAGGAAGCTCACGCAGACATGGGAGTACCTGGATTCAAACCTGGCTGCGAGACGAATGTGCAAACCCCCTAAAGCACCATGCCGCCCAAAAACCAAGGGCCCTGAACCATTTTCAGAGATTCTGCAGTTTTTTTTTTAAATAAAAGAGGAACCTCCAAGATGAGGTTCCACCACGATTTCAGACTAAACAAGCTCTGAACGTTCTTCAGTGAATGTGGGTGTGTGTGGTTCTCGGGTGGTGGACATGTCCTGCACGGCAGCAGGTCGCTTGGTTTTGGGGTCGTTTTGGTTTCTGTTTGTTCGGACACCTGAGGGGATCGCTCGATAACTCCGGGCTGAAGGTTCAAACGCCGCACGTGGCGCTGCCGCGGCCTTCGCCTCGACCACTGATTGGTGTTTTGGCCACGCGACGTGCTGACGTCACGGCGTCTCGCGCGCACACGCGCCTCCTCGCGTCCTAAGTCTGTTACATTTATAACGCGGCACGGCAACTATGTAACGGCAGTTGCGCCTGCGCTCGAACTTCTTTCCAGTCGTTAATGCCGCGCGTCTTGCCATCAAAGGGGTCTCAACAGCGGGGTCGCAATTGAATAGCAAAATTGTCGGCTTTAAAATAAAATTAATTTATAACTTATGTTTATTATAAAAATGAAGATTGGAGACGAACCGGTGAGCGGGCAGGGACACGCACACGGCTCGACTCCGGACATCTCGTGATTTCGACCTATTTTTCTGCTGTTTTTTATTGTGTCTCGAGTTTTGCGAGCGGTTGGATTACATGTGCGCGTCCTATAAATACATTTCGACGACCGATGAAGAGACAGCGGCGATACGAAGCCGAATAACGGAAAGACGCGGGTCCGCCATTGACGCATGTGCGCCATTCGTGCCACTTTCATCCACCAGATCTCCAGCGTTTAGTTACAGGACTTCATCTCGTTAACTACCTCAGCCGGACAATTCAGCAGCACGCATCCTGTGGAAGGTTGAATGGGAGGCTGTTTTGGCCATTAAATCTTCCGCCTGAAGCAGAAGCCTCTACGTGGGTGGGGACCGCAAGGTGCATCCTGCCTTAGACTATTTATAAAATCGGATCCTATTTATAAAATTTTAATGAACTTCTTCTTTTAAAGAGCTCGGCTTGCTGAAAAGTTAAGCCGATTTGGACGCCCGTTTTTGACTCCGTAAGAACCCCGGATCAAGCCTTTTAATCTGGGAGAGAGAGAACCGGCGCGCCGCTGAGTTCATCCAGTTGAGCGGCATCATGTCCCTGCCGGAGATGGACCCCGCACCCGGGTATGTGGAGCTGTTCTCCAGAGCCTCCAGCGCTGTCTTCACGACCTACCGGGAGTGCACGGATTGCGGGGTGGACCTGGCCGTGCAGACGCTGCTGGACCACGCTTACATTAAACCCGCGGAGATCCTGCTCTTTGTGCTTTGTGTGGTGATGTGGACCGCTCTCAGATGGGCACTGACCACCCACCTGTTTCTGGTATGTAGTTGAAGTCAGAGCTGCATGTGGAAATCATTTTCAACATCCTCTAATGGTATATACGTTATTCTTGGCGCAGAACTGGTTTCGAAAGCCAACAGACACAGTCGGCGTCCTAATTCACGCCTATGCTCAGTGATGCTGTGGTCAGGACTTTAGAGAACAGCCAAAATATGTCTTAAGTATGACCATGTTGCTTTTTTAACACAGAGTGACACTTCTGCTCAGACAGGAAATGACCTTTGTGCACACCAAGATAGGAGCATGCATTTGGTAAAAGGCATTCTGCAGGGTGGTGGCGTGACTTTTAAGTAATATAGTCTTATCTCAAGTCATCATTGGCTCAAAAACCTCATAGAAAACCTGTGCATGTTTTTAAATTTTTTTTTTTATCGTTATTACATTATTATTACAAGTTTGTAATTTTCTTGACTAGGTAGGCAAACTTTGATCTTTGGGGAGGGGAGGAGGTCTGTGTTTCTGCAAGATTGCATCAGGGCCTTGTGGAAGGCAAACACATCCTAGTAAACAAAGAAAGGCCTTGAACGTCCGAAATGTGTTCGAAAATAGTCCTGCGTGTGATTAGATTGAACCAATGGTCGCATGCTTTCCAGTGTCGTGTTTACTGAATGCAGGAACTTATCTCTCTATTAATCCAAAGAGAGAATATTTGAATATTTGCTTCACGTCTGAAATCAAGCACATAGCTGGATTCAGTACAAGTATGTTCTTCTGATTTTTAGGGGAAATGGGAAAAAGGCCTTTTTTCAGGTCGAGCGTGACTGTGCCCTTGTTTCTAGCTCCTAGCTCTTTAGAATAAACAAAATGGGCCAGATCCTCTCACCAATCGGTTTTTGATGGATCAATGGGCAAAAGTTTCAACAGACACTCCAAAATCTTCTAAACACGAACTGTAAGAGCTGCAAACGGCCTATTTTAAACAGTATTTGGAGGCCGCCTATTAGAGGTTACCATAGTGGATCAGTATTCTTCCTTTTATCTTCTCTTGAGTATCCTCCGCCATCACCCCAACCACTTACATGTCCTTTCTCACCACATCTATAAACTTCTCTTTTCCATTCTCAGAATCCTTTGGCCGAATATAAACTTCATCCCTCCTCTGCAGATGTCCAAACCACCTTAGTCTCACCTTCCTAACTTAGCATTCAGTATGTGTGTACTGTGTCTGTATGAATACAGACCTTGTTTATTTTTATTCCTCCAACTTTAAGTCTCCACCAGAAAAAGGTCCCCAGCAGATGTCTAAATAGAGAGGCTGACGTCACTTTGAGACAGGCCTGCCATCCAGAGAATCAAAACATTCTAAATTAGGAGCTTTGTGTTTACTCGATCTAAGGCACTGATGGCCCTTCAACAGAGAGGCTTCTGGGAGGAAGTGCTTCTCATGCAACCGTGACTTGCACTTCATCTGGAGTTTGCACTCGGTGCCCACGGTGAGGTTTGTCAGGGGAGTTTAATGACTAAGAACACTGTGTGCTCACTTTCCTCACTAAATTTTTTAAAGTGGTAATGCATCCTGTTTGGTACACCTGTGAGACCTGTGTGCCACAGATCCGTCGCGTGCATTTCTGGTCTATTAGGGTTTAATGAGATATTCAAACACATTGACCACCGAACTGAGACACTGCAGCGAAGGCACCCGTGACTAGTCGTTATCACAGATCGTAAACATCAGCAGTTTCTGCAGTCGTAAAGGTCCTTTGTCGGGGAGTGATGTGTGAACCATGAGCAGACTCCATGTGTTCTGTATAATATCTATACTGCCTGGTTGATATAAGGAGGACTAATGGACCTTTGTGGCTCCCTATCAGTCTCCTTTGGACCACCCTTTGCCTTCATAGCTGTTAAAGAGAAATTTTGTAACCTTCTCATACAAGTCCTAAATGATTTAAGATAAAGCTGCACAATATATTGTTTCAGCATCGTCATTGCAACATGCTCATGTCCAATTGTCACATTTCAGGACCTGCAACGTCAATTATACACTGATTTCATGATCTTTTTTTCTGTTAACCTGGATTAATACAGGTTTTATATGAATGGTGGTATCATATAAGGTTAGAAATTAAAGTATGATGTTGTACCTGCAGGGGCACACAGGAATGTCACTGGGGTGTAACCCCAAAAGACATGTTTATATTGGGGACTTGTTTGTATGTAACTTCATTATCTTAGTAGGTACTATAGCGTAAAGTAGGTGTGCAATCAACTGGTAGATCAACTGGCAGGTGGATTGTGTGCCATTTGAAACAAATGTTTTAAATGTTAGGCTGTCATTAATCCTCATGGTATTGGACACTTTGTTGATGTACAGTACAATGCCGTATTGACTGGAGGCCAGTCTGAGATCTGTCTCCTCGCCCATGTGTGGTCAAACGCACGCTGATGCAAAACTGTAGTTGAATAATCCCATTAAATAATCAATGTGAATTTATAATTGCCATAACTGAAAACTTGCCGGTGCTTTTACACTTTGGGCGAAATTGTGCCAGGAAAGCAAATACCGCCTCGATAATGCAGACGACTCAATCATCCTGAGTCTGAACACAATACAATCATTTGGACTGTGTTCCGAGACGATATAATGTGTGTGATAAACCGTAATGGATACTGTTATAGCTCCAGGGGCCTGTGAGTGTGACGGGCTTTAATGCGGGGTTGCAGTCTGCTCAGGTCAGTTTTAAGACTGGACGTTTATACATGGAAAGTTTCTGTGCAATCCGGCTGAATCATTGGCCTAAAGGTCATGTGTTCGCTTTGAGATACAAAGTGCTCAGAAAGTAGAACATGCAGACAGATAGGATCTGTTTGACCCTGTAGAGCTTATGCAAAGGAGGTCCAGGTCAACAAAGGGATCCACAAGGGATCAGTTTCAACCTGATAATCGCATAATAGATATATATGATCTTGATAAAAGTGGGCGGGGTTATTATACTATTTACACGCTCTCTAATATAATAACCATTTTCAGATTGAGGAAAGTATTTGCTTAAATGCCATGAATTTTTACCACTCGAATAAAACCCTACAGGAGGTTCGGCGAGGGGTTTGACCATTAGGAAATTTAGGAAGACTAACCTTTTGTGTGTAAACTGACCTCAATCTGTACATTTATATGGTAGCATTTTGGGTTCTGTGACTTCATTATTGGTCCTCACATCAGTTGACACTTAACCCATGAGGTCTTTTTTTTGTGCAAGCCACACTGTGGAACGGCAATGCAGGCGGGAACGGGACATGTGCAAGTCTTTGCATAACTCATTTGCTTGCTTTTGAAAATAAACCCCTCTTTTGTTTTAATTTTGGCTCTGAGTTTCACACTCAAAGAGTTGAGCTTCCACAAGTATGATTAATCACCTCACTCATGCTGCTGTGTACTCAGGCCCATGCAAATCACCCTCAGTGATGGTGGAGGCTGCACTATGCCTCGGTGGTTCCTGATGGGTTCCTCCCTCATCGGCGACCTTAGATTCATCACTGCTGTAGTCAGAAGCTGAGCTGGAAAAAATCCTGTATGGAAACAGCCAGTCAGACTGATGGGAATGGAGTGAGTGTGAATGGAGAGAGAGAATGAAATGGGTGGGATTTTTTTTTTCTTCATTCGTCAGAGAGCCTCTGGGATGTAGTTAGTAATTACATGACATCATGTTCACTAATAGCTGTCCCCAGGAAGGGAGGACAGGATACTGGTAGACTTGAGTAAACAGATGAGGGAAACGCACACGGAAATGAGAATGAATAATTAAGGTGGTATCAAGTGAAAGAAAAAGGAAAGTATGTGCAGCTGTGTGTGTGTATGTGTGGTGTGTGTGTTTCTATGCACAACTGTGTAAACAGCATGTAGTTGTTGTGGCAGATAGATATTGGTTCGAATTGCTTTGTGTACAGTGTAATATATATATATATATATAAAACTCACTGAGGGGATAAGTAATTTGAGAACTCATTTAATATAGTAAAGTAATAAAGAAATGAATATACTCAAGTGAGGTACAAATGTGTGTGTTTGGATTATTGTGAGAGTGATACCCACTTCGGTCATGCCTTCAGGAATGGCCTGATGTAACCCGATGTCTACGATTCGTGCGACACGCCCCAGACCTGCAGCTGCTGAAAGGATGTGCATGTGTGTGTTTGCCTGCCTTTTCCATAATGGAAATGAGCTGTGTATTTATTCACGTGAGACGAGTATTAAGAAAAGGAGCTGGAGCTTTGCAGTTGTGTTGGTCAAGACCTGTCGCAAATAAAAGACGTGTTTACGGTTATTTGGAATAATCCTCATTATCTGGAGAAGACCATTCAGACCACGTGTTTACCCACCAAACAGTCTGCGCCATCAATAAGTCCGAGTGTAGTCACTGATCAGTCAGGAATTAGTGACTGCATCATTATCAGCATTGTCTGTTGGTTCATTGGCGCACTTGATTTGGCGCACTTGGTTTTGCATCGGGTTGAATCGCATGCCGTCCACCTCCTCCAATCCTGACCACCGAAGCTGACACCTTGCTATTATTTAAACCTAATCAACTTTTTATGCAAAGCCGCTTTTTGCATGTGGGCTATATAGACAGGGAGACCACGGGGAGCTGGTTGCTGAGTAACATTAGCTAATTTGCATAAAACAGGTGATACAGAACTCATTTTATTGTGGATAACCAAAAGGCATTTGTATCAGTGAAAGGGTGCAGGGTCATTATTCTCCCATTGTCGATAGGAGCTTACCCAGGTGTTGGGTTAAAAGGCTAATTCTGTTACTGTTTCAGTTTTCATTCAGCAGGTGGACGGAGTTTGATTTTGATGGTGAAAAAGCTTTTATTTATTTTTAAAGGCACTTACTTCTAGGGTCATTGAGGTCGTTTTCCAGCAGTATTGAGAACCAAATACAGATTATAAAAAGAACCAGTTAAGTGAAAGAGACATTATAATGGAGAGTTGGAGGTTAAGGAGTATAAGAACAATCAGCAACAAGATGGGTCGATACATTGCATTAACCAATGAGTTGCCTAAGGATTCAATCAGAAGACAGTTTGTGTCCTGGTTTCCAGAATGAAAACACTTTTACCTTCTAGCATGTTTGTGGACCGTGGGAATCTAATGCAAGTATGGGGAGAACATGATAAACCCACACAGAGAGCACATGGTCACGTTGTCCTATGGGGTTGTCTTCAATCAAATGCAATTTTTCAAACCAAGCTTCCATGAAGGCCATACATTTTCGGTCCATGTGCTTCATGATTAATGCGTTCATGAACATACGGTATGTGTACTGTGCTTTTCGAGACCTCTAGGTCATGTGACCAAGCTCCTGGGCTTTACTTTATATCCCTGAACATTAACAAGTCAAACCAGGAGTTAATTGTGCTGGGCCATTCACTCCTGGGAGGTTGCAAAGTGCCTTGGCTGTTCTGAGAGTGTAAACAGTTGTTCTCGCTGTAGATTTGCCAATTATTTAGAATTGCTTGGAAATGGCTTTAAACCCCAAATCAACAAAAACGACAGTATCAGCTTTCTACAAAGCAAAGCACATGGGATAATGTATAGAATGTGCTATGTATCAGTGGGGGCTGTATATGGGTTCTGAATGAATGCACAATTCCTTAGAATAGCATGTGTGGGGAACCTATTGGTTACAGCTTAGAACATTGATTTGTGCTTATTATAGGGTGGTTATTCAACTTATCTGTTAAAGAGAAGTTAACTAAGGTGTATGTATAATTTCACATTTTAAAAACTGCAGAAACAAAGGCCCCGGATGCCATCACTGCATATCCAACCCAACATCCTGCCAGTCGCGTCCATAGGAACACAGCGAGCCACATTGGCTAGGCCATGGTTTAAACCATTAGTATTTTAGCTGGGCTTGATGGAATCATAGACCACAATCCAGATGGTAGACAGCAAACCTCATTCGATCCACCCATTCTGCTTTGTATAGACTCCCAGCAGATTTCGGTCTCTGGAGGACAGATGTGTGTATGCTAAACACACAGTAATTAGAGGTACTATGAGGTATTTATTGTAGACAAGAGATTTTTTTTAAGGTTTTCACCACTCTCCTCATATCTGGACTTGTTGATTGATCCACATTGAGTGCCGTGCGCTAATGAGAGTCTTTAAACATGGTATACGATGAGACGGATGGACGGTAACGGTCTGTTTTCACTTCTACTATTAGGTTCTGCTTTAATTCACTTTCATTACCATGGCTTAGGAGCACTGAGCGAGCGGCTTGTGTTACACTGCTAGTGAATTATTTATGTGTGGGAACAAACAATAAAACAAAAGAGTGTTGATGGACTGTCCTACAGCAACCAGCAGCACATGTGATGCTCCACGTATGAGTTCATGAGAACACTCTTGTTGATCTATTAGAAAATCTAGGGATAGTTTGATGATTACATTGGGATCATGGAAAAAGGATCTTAAGATATAACATGTAATTCACTTCGTATGGAATTAACATTAACAGCACTGAATTGTAAGTTTACAGTGTGAGTTATACTTTTTGGAAACAGTGTGTTGGTGTTAAATAGAGGGGCTTAATATTGCAGAGAAGATTTTTTTTTTCAAATTTGGTTGATTTTGTGTTTGATAGATAATTATGCGATAAATATTGTAGGCAGTAGGTTTAACCCTTGCATGCTTTTGGATAAAGAGTGGTGTGTTTTGACACGTCACTGGATTGACTGGATGTTAGGTTTAAGTTTTTGGCAATGAAATTAAACTTATATTGTATACCCATTAGGGTATATTTAAATGTACGAGTACCCGAGACAACATCCTAGATGCTTTCACTCCAATGGAGTTCCTACACTGTACTTAACAGTTGGATTTCTATAGAATCATCATGTTACCCTTGAAACTGTTAAGTTTATCAGACCATAGAGTTCTTGCATTTGTTGTAGGTTAAAGAAATAAAGTAAAATTGCCACCTCCCTCACTCTCCACTTACCCATTTAAATTCTTAAAAACAAATATATGTACATGTATGGTTTTATATATGCACTAAAGTTCACACTGAAGATCGTGGAACCTATCCTCCTACTGCATTTACCCTCTGCAAAATGTTTCCAAATTGGTTATTGGCAGATGATTAAGGTAATTTCTTTAGGTTTAAATTTTTTTTTACAATAGTACATCGTCAAAAAGCGGCTTTACAGTCTTTTGAGTCTGAACCACAAATGACCAAGCCGAAGCGACGGTGGCAAAACTCCCTGTTAAGTTGTTTTTAAGGTAGAAAACTTGTGAGGACCAAGGCTGAGTGGGGGACTCATCCTTCCTGAGTGGATCTCCTGCAGGGTCCGGGTTGGTTAGCCTGTAGTTTTAGTAATACGGTCGTATAGATTTTACATTGTGTGATAGTCATCACATCTTTCTCTTCAGCTTCAGTTATTTTTAACTTCTGAGAATTAGTGCTGAGTGGCTCTTTATTTTCACACCACAGATAAAAGGAAGTTCTCTGCACACAGAGTTTCTAATTGCTTATTCTAACGAGTTATTTTTATGTTTGCAGTGTGAGGTCCGTTTGCTCAAATTTTCCAGAGCTTATCACAAGTAGGGATTTTCCCCCCCCCCCCCCCCCCCCCCCCCCCCCCCCCCCCCCCCCCCCCCCCCCCCCCCCCCCCCCCCCCCCCCCCCCCCCCCCCCCCCCCCCCCCCCCCCCCCAAGGCTACTGTCAGTGTGACATGACCTTACATGAAGTCCCATTCTGCACCCCGCTGCGATCCCATGTTCACATAGAATCCCAAAAATTCACTTGGGGTAAAGTGAATGACAGAGACGACACTGTGAGGTTGTCGTAGTTAGACAACCTCACAGCAGCAATAAAGCAGGTTTTCACATTTCACAGTCATTGTGTCCTGATGACCTGCTGGTGGCGCTGGTCACATCTGAGCCCACTGATATTTGGCATCTACAGGAGCCTTCTATTTCTAATTATCAAGTTTGGAAATATAAATGATGTGTTATCGTGTTCAGAGGAAGAATATCAGGATGCTGAAACAGTCCAGAACACGAAACTGACCCAGAAACAAATTGGGTCATCTTTCTTGTAGATCCAGGCCGCTGTATTTTCTGTATCTGTATTTTCCAGCAGCAGCGATGATATGATGCTACTGTTCAGGGAGCGTGAGCTGAAGAGATGGGGGCACACTGCTGACAGCTAGTTCCTATAAATAGCCCGGGATGATGGGGCTTAAGTTGCCCCCTTTGGATCCCCTGCCTATTAAGATGCTCATGACTTACAGTGAGAACAGTGAGGCTAATTCAGAAGTGGACCTGAAGCACTTTCACTTCACATCGAATTGGGCCACCTCTCAGCTGTAAGACTCTGTTGCCCTCGATTGCGGGTGGGATGTCGCGCGCTGCCCGTGTGTGGACTGGAATCTTCATATAATTGGATGTTTCACATTGTTTACTCTGTACAACAAAAGAAATAAGTATTAATAAGATACTTGTTGAATATTTGCATAGTCAATCTGTCCTTTCTCTCTTGCTTTGTGCTTGTGGACCAGGACAGATGGAGAGAGACAACAAAGAACGTAGCATTTCTTCACCACAGCATTTGATATCTGTGCACAGACTTGTCCGTTTCAGGCTGATTTGCTTGCAAATTAAAAGCATGTCATGCATCACTAAAGATTTACATAGTGTCTGCGAGCCCTCTCCATTGGCCTTTGTATTTGCTGGTGCTGTTGGTACATTAAACTGGGACCATTTGTGGTGACTCATTGGGCAGATCCTTCCATTTGCATTTTCGTAGAATGTCCTGAAAAAATCCAGCATGTACAACTGAATTGCATGGTTCAGACGTACATGGACGCTTCTGCAGGGTTCAGAGTTTACTTTAGGTCAGCAGGAGGTTATAGTTCAGACCATGCACATACAACCCCATACGATCTACTCAGTGATGGTTCCAGTTTATAATCTGGCCTAAAGTATAGGCTCATGTGACTTGTAAAATGTCCAGTTTCTATTGCAGTGCATTTATGCTGAATGTCTTCTTTCCTTTTATAGCCCTTCGCCAAGTGGTGCCATTTCCAGCCCAAAGAAGTGGTGAAGATGCCAGAAAGTGCTTGGAAGATGGTCTTCTACACCATGTCATGGTCCTACAGCACCTACCTGCTGTTCTTCTGCAACTACGCCTTCTTTCAGAACCCTCCATCCGTGTTTGACAGTAAGGACATCACGATGTATATATCCTGTAACTCATGTGTTTGCCGATCTGTTGACTTGAGTACAGATATTATTCCAGTTGATAAGATGTGAGAGCAGCGATGTGATGGAGCTGTGTTTTCACATAGAACGTATTGATCAACTTGTGGCAAAGTACAGGAAAGAGTTTAAAAGCGCTCTGTGATGTCTGCGTAAATCCCGCAAGAATCAGATCGATAAACATTAGCCGTGGAACATGTACCGCCACTAATGGATTTCAAACGTTCTCTGTGGTCATTCTTTAATGCCAACCTCATATTGTTCTCATAACTGAACACAGTGATTAATGATGATGGGATGTGGGAATTCCATTTGGATGCTGTGGCCTCTCTTCGTACTTTTGGAAGCACATGTCCGGTCCGTGGGAGGAGCGAGTCACTGCTCTTTAAATGAAAGGAACGTGAGTCTCATCAGCTGTCCTTCTGAAGTCCTTAGAAATGTTTTTGTTCATTGAAGGATACATGCACAGGATACAAGTGTTTTAAACATCAGACCTTGATGGATCCATCTGATGGTTAGGCAATAGGTAGCCAGCCTTGGTAATTCTTTTTCATCGTGGCGACGTCTTGGTAAAAACGCTAGCCGTGTTCTCCACTTACTGCATCGAGACCTTTGGAGAAGATCCTCATGTGATACAAGAAATGATTTATCATCCATCCATCCGTCCCCATGCCCAGATACAACCAGGACAGAGCGCCAATCTATCACTGGGCACACACACAAACACACTATACATGGGGCAATATGGAGAATTCAGTTGACCTTGGTCCATGTTTTTTGGACTGTGGGAGGAAACTGGAGAACCCGGAGGAAACTCACGTGGACACAGGGAGAACATGGAAACTCCACCCAGATTGGGATTCAAACCGGGAATCCTTAAGTTGAGAGGCGAACGTGCTAATCCACTAAACCACCGTGCCACCGGAAATGATTTTCTGTTCTGAAATTTCGACCGATTGATTGACTTTGGTTCTTGATTGTTGCAGTAGAAATTTTCAGCAACAAATAGACTATACTTTTACATGAGAAACATATTTTTCTATATTTGCCGCTCTTATAAAATTCTTTATCATCCTCAGTTTAACATAAAGTGGAGAACTAAAATATAATTTGTCCCACAATTTTTCTATGTGCCCTGGAATAAGGTGGCTGTCCTTTTTGTTGTAAAGCAACTCTTTATAATTCATTCATTCATTATCTCCCGCTTATCCTCTATTAGGGTCACGGTGGGGTTCCCCATGCCCATCCAGGGGAGAACGTTTAGGGCGCTGGGCAGATAGACCCAGGACAGGGCGCCAATCCATCGCTGAGCACACACTCACTCACACAGACACACTCTATATGGGGCAATTTTGAGAAATCAATTACCTTGATCCATGTTTTTGGACTGTGGGAGGAAACCGGAGAACCCGGAGGAAACCCACGCGGACACGGGGAGAACATGGAAACTCCACCCAGATGGGGATTCGAACCGGGAATCCCTAGCGCTGAGAGGCGAATGTGCTAACCACTAAGCCACCGTGCCGCCCTCTCTTTATAATGATTTACTAATAAATCATATTTTAAAAAAATTATACTGGACAATAAAAGAGGGCCATTTTTGAGCTGTTGATAACAGAATACATCAGATCCACACTAAAGTAATAAATCTCCAATGACCAGTGACACCCCTGACTCGAATTCCCTCTTTAAATGATCAGCTAATTCTAATAAATAAAGAAGTAAGTCTTGATACTTTTATCTCACTTATCTGATTTAGTTTTCTTTATCTTTCTCATTATCTTTGAAGCTAATTAAAAGCTAATGAAGCTGCAGGGTTCAGGCCTCACTGTCCTCGTGCAGGAGGATCACTATACTGTGTTGGACTGCGGCAAACCTCATTCGCTCTTAAGCCGTGACTACAACATGCCGATCCAGAAATGAAATTGTGCATATAATTTATTAATCCTATCGATTCTGCCTCCGCAGACTGGAGGAGCGGCATGTCCGTGCCCGTCGACATTGCCATCGCCTACCTGATCCAGGGCAGCTTCTACGGGCACTCCATCTACGCCGTGATATACATGGACGAGTGGAGAAAGGACTCTGTGGTTATGTTACTGCATCATGTCATCACTCTGGCACTGCTCAGCTTCTCCTATGCCTTCAGGTCAGGAAAGCTCTTACCCTGAGAAATGTTAAACTGCAAACCTAAATCATTACACATTCAAGCTCCGTGTTGTAAGAGCTTTAAACCATGAGCTCATTATCCCGCTGCAAATGTGAGTTTTGTATTTATAGAGTGGATTAGTTGTTGGAAGTCAATTCTTGATGACAGTTATTTTCATTAACCCACTTTATGAGGCACTTAATTGGCGGCCTGTAGTTAATACTAATCCATAATGCACAAGCTAGCAAATTAAAAACAATAGAAAAGCAGACAGAAAGACACATACTTACTTACTTACTTAATTTTTTCATTTGTTTGTTTATTTATTGTCTGTTTTTTTAAATATATTAATTAATTTAACCTTCCTAATGAAACTTCTTGTGGATTGAAGGCTACCACTGGCCACTTAAATTAAGTTATTATTCTATTAAAATAAGTTGTAGACAGCTTCCACCAATAAACCGAGATGGGTCACTAGGGGGAGCCAGAGGTGTACAGCTGGTAATTAGAAGAGTGGTTTCAGCTGCTCTGGATGCTATTTAAGCAGCTTTGTGGCAGTGGCAGGTGCTTTGTCTTTAAGCCCTCATGATTGCCCTGTTACTCTGTGTGGTTTTAAGCCAGTTGCCGGTCTAAAGACTGGGGTGGCAGCTTTACTGTTTCTTCCTCCTGTTTCTTTGATACCGGTTGCTGGTCGATTGACTGGGGCGGTATTCCTTGTTTCCAACTTTCTCTTGTTTCTCAACGCCGGTTGCCGGTCTAACGACTGGGGCGGCGTGACTTTTAATCGGCTCTGTGTTTAAACGCCGGCTGCTGGTCTGTAAACCAGGATGGTGTTTATTGTTCATTTACGTAGTTTTCCACCTGTTTTGGTGTTTTTCTGAATGATGTCACTAAGCACAAGAAACTGTCACTCAGGTTAACATGGGGTGGAAACGTTGCCCCTGAGTGAGTTCTCCAATCCACCAACATGTCCTCGAATCTACTTCAGTTTGTCACATGCACAGTGATCCATACTACAACCTGCAGTGATATGTTTTGAATGACCGTCTGCTTGCACAGGGTGCAAATAAAAATTCAAGAGTAGCAATGTATATAAATGTAAGTTTAAATTTAAAACTGTGGATATATAAAATACCAAATTAAATTAGGATGTAAACTATTATGTAGAGGATTGAAAGATGTGCAAATTAAAATAATTGAAATGTAAACAAAACTATGTACAGGGCTAAAAAGTGGTGCAAAGCAAATTATGAAATAAAATAATAATAATAAGGTGTGTAATGGAGTGCACAGAGAAATGCTGTTTTTTCTGTAGTGTTGTTAGTTGGTGAATGAATGAATGAAGGAATGAAAATCCTGATTTCTCTCACAGTGAAGAGAGGCCTGTCTGAATAATTCACTTTTGAAAATTAATTAGAAGTAAAAATTATACATATATATATTCTTTTATTTTTAGTTTTGAATCTCTGACCGGTGGTTTTGAGTTCGGTCCTGTTATGTTACCTTAATGACATGGACATGGACCATCACCTAAAGACAGTGCTGTATCCACCTGGCACCACAGAGGCCTTTTTTTAAATTAAAATCTATCCATTATTTTGTATTTTGTTATTTATTATTTTATTTTATTATTTTATATATTGCCCAGCGATGGATTGGCGCCCTGTCCTGGGTCTATCTGCCCAGCGCCCGAGATGTTCTCCCCTGGATGGGCATGGGGAACCCCACCGCGACCCTAATAGAGGATAAGCGGAAGATAATGAATGAATGAATGAATGAATATTTTATATATATTTTTTTATTTTGTCTCTTATTTTCTTATAATACCTCCCACCCTACCGTGAGCTTTCAGTTTGTCTTATCCAGCTTTGTCCTGGCATGTTTAGAGTGGAAGGATGGGTATGGTCAGGAGATTGTATAGTGATTAGTCGGTTGGGGCGAGGTTCCACAGGTTTTTGGTCTTTTATCAGCATGCCGTGCCTCGTAACACTCATCTGATGTCGCATTTCCATATTTGCCTTCTGTTTAAGGTACCACAACATAGGGATTCTGGTGCTGTTCCTTCATGACATCAATGACATCCAGCTGGAGTTCATCAAGCTCAATATCGCCTTTAAGACCCGCGGCGGGAAATATTACATGATCAACGACGTCCTGGCCACGTTTGGATTTGTGTCTTTTGGAGTCACCTGGTGAGGCTTATGCAAACTAAAAGTCCTCGTACAAAAATCCATTACAGAAACATTGGACTAAAAATGTTTACAGGGTTTTGTCTTAATGATCTCTGAAAATGTTGGAGAGTTTAAATGCGTGGTCAGATGTCTTCTTTTTTCCAGCTACAGCTGTGATGAGTGTTTTTTAGTCTCTGTTTGTATTTCATCTTTTCGTTTTTGGCTCGGCTCGGTTCTCTGCACCTTGAGCCTTCCTGACGGTTTTGGCTCTTGTGCTTAAGGGGCTGAGGCAGCGTGGCGTTCTGCCAGTGTTGCGGGTCACTAAGTATCAGTCCATTTTTAAAGAAAATGCTGAGTTTTACATCCTATTTCGGACTGCTTTTCCAAATAATGCAGGATTCATGGTGTGGTGATTCTTAGTCACACAGTTTCGATTCCTGTGCACGCTGTGGTCATCATCCTGTAACCAGCCAGCGTTTTCAACGATAACCTGATTATCTAAAGCAGCTGGAGATGTTCAGATAAAATTTTAAACAATAAGTCGAATCGAATGTGGTTGATATGTGCCTAGATCGTCCTGCTGATTCATCACCTCCACAATCGGTAGGTTATCAATCAGAGGTCCGGCAGGATGTTAGTTTATATTTAAATTCTGAGGAAAAAGCAAAACCACAGCCCGTCTGATGATATCTCAGTTATTTAATCATCCACCATTCAGTGAGGGAGGCACTTCCTCCAAAAATTTAGGGTGTTCCTCTTTTCGGTGCTCATTAACTGCCAGCGTTAGTTGCCGCCCTTATGTGCAATCAGGGGAATGTAGCATTGAGTGCAGAACTGACTGATGAGCTGCAATAACAATAATGTTTAAAAGCTGATGATTGATGAGTTTAAATTTTTTCTCTCATCTTTTCCTTTACAATGATTTTGTTTATTCACTTAGCTCTGTTTGCTCTACTTTGCAGGTTCTGGTTCCGATTGTACTGGTTCCCTCTTAAAGTGCTGTACGCCTCGTGTCTCACAAGTCGGCATTCTGTCCCTAACATTCCCTTTTACTTTTTCTTCAATGCCCTGCTTTTCGCACTGCTGCTTATGAACATCTACTGGTTTCTGGTAAGACTTTGCACCAAATGCTTCTAAAACTAGTGTGTGTAGAGGAGGTTCAGGGTGTTTCTCCCCCAATATCTGTTTTCAGACTCTAAATATACTTCATATGAACTAGACTTTGAGACCCGTCTACAGATTAGAACATGAGTCACGCTGATGGTTAATGCATTCGTGGTCAGATTTATCGTTTCGGTTTCGGGCAGACGCTTATTAATTAGGTGTATGACTGAGGTGATTGAGCTAATCTTTGCAATTGTGCTTTGCAGTTCATCGTGCAGTGTGTGATACGGGTTCTAACTGGGCAGTCGAGGGAGGTTAACGATACACGGGAGTATGAAGAACATGAAGGCCAGGAAAGTCTCAGGACCAAAGAGAATCATTCAGAAAATCAAAGAGAAGAGTAAGTGAGAATTATAAATTGTTGCCGTGGAGATTTTTGTTATATATGTGTTGGGTTGGATCTTTACCATAATAAGTTGATCTATTCATCACTTACAAAATAGGAACTTGATATTTTCTGTTTCAACCATAAAGTTTGAAATAACTCGAGAGCCACGTCCTGAACTGTGGAACATGTCATTATGACTGCATGGTTCACAGCACAGCATTCTGTCCCACTACATTAATTGCTGTGTTATAGGTTTGTAAGTGTTCTTAGCTGATAATAATTTGTCCTGTGGTTAAAGAGATAAAAGGTAACGCTGAGCTTTGCACACAGCTGGCATGCACACCAGCCTTATCGCAACCTGATCTCCTGATCACTTAATTATCAGTCACTCATCTTTACATGATGTTTGATTTATTTTTTAGTCTGTTGGAATGATTCAGTTTAACGAATGAATCAGCACCGAACCTGCACTGTGGTGACATTCATCACCAACGGTCTGATTGTCTTTAGAAGACAGCAAATCCATTTATTTAAAACATTAATATATCAGGTGATCAGCTTTGAACTAAATGTAAAATTGTTGTTTATCATTGGCATTTTTATGCAATGTTGATTTAAAAGAGTAAAATTGGCCCGAAGACCAAAATAAATCGTTCTTTCAAATGTGTGGCTTTGCTGCCACCTTTTGGTCAAATAAAGAATTGCGCAAATCCACAAGTTTACATCAGTGTCTGGAAACAAACCAGGCCTCTAGATAGATTATATATGTATATAAAATCACTAGAGCACTGAATAAAAACTCTAACGTCTTAATTTCCTTAGGAATCATTATCAGAACGGAGTCACAAAGGAGAAGCATCAATAGCTGGACCGCGACACTCACAACATCCTGCTGGAACAAAAATCATTTTAGACTGTGATCATGTTTTTGCTTTATTTTTTTTTTGTATCGTAGCACTGTGAATTTTATTTTTAATGTCGCTTGTCAGATGAAAACAAAGGTAATTGACGTAAAAAGGGTTTGTGTACTAGAAGAAGGTCCTGTTTACGGTCCTAACCATCAGTACATTTATATGGCTGTGTGACACAATTGCAGGTATCCGTTTTATTTATCTAGATTTAGATTATTTGCATTTAAATCATGTTGAAATGATTTTAAAAAAAGGGCTTTTAGATCATTTTTATTCAACTTGATTTTTGAAAAAAAACCCACGGGTTGAACATTCGGTGGACATACACTGTTAAACATATATAGAACAAATACTGGATGTGCAGTTTAATGGTTCAGCTGTTTACCACTGAATTCAATGTTTTGGGAATTTGAAGCTCCCTGGACCGCAAGGCAAATTCGAACCTCTTATTGTCAGGCATTGTGATTAGTTCATTGTGATCATGTAACTTTTACGCTGCTGCACTTTAACTGGTATTAAGGTCTCATTACTTCAGCTCCTTGCAACCATCAGACCCAAAGTGCTGCAGTCGCTTCAGTTTACCACCTACTGATGTTTAATTTTTTGATAAAATTTAGTTTTTTTTGTCCGGGAATTTATAGTGAGGTGTCCATGCCATGACTTTTAACTGTTTATTTTTGGTTGTGCACATTTACAGTTTCCTATAATATTGCATTCCATTACATCATTCTGCAGGCGCTTTTATGCAAGGCAGCTTACATTTATCCCAGTTTAGCTGTGATACTGCGAAAGGGCTCTGCTCGAGAGACCACTCTGGAAAGTCTGATTGACTTTATACCCTCAACCTTTAAATTGTCAGCCGAACACCATAACAGCTGTGTTACCCCCCCACACACACACACACACCCACACACACATATATGTCCCAAAATAAATGACTGTCACAATGTAATATAGGGTCAGACTCTTGCCAGTTCTTTCTGTAATGATCAAGATCTTTCTGAACAACAGACATCTTACTGATGTTTCCTCTGAACACGTCTGTGCTGCCGCAATAACGCTGTAATTTTGTTTGTGCGTCAGAATTCCATCCCCAACAGTTTCCTTGCTTCCATTAAGAAACGCTTTTACCTGACTTTACCTCAGCTGAGGAGCAGATTGCAAAATTCCCCTGAGCTCTTTCTAGAACCATCACTGTTAAAAAAATAAAATAAAATAAAAAAAACACCATCCAGACGATCTGAAAGCCCTGTGTGAGCAGTGTTTTGTGTAGAGGAGAATGTCAGTTCCTTGACGTGCAGTGTCAATGTGCCAAAACTAAAGTCGATGCAGTTATCAGGAGAACATGCTAATTAAAGACTGTAGTCTGTTGTGTTGATGATCTCTGCTGTTTCAAGACCAATGTTTAAAGTAAAAAAAAAGCATTTTCTTAGCTGATTATCCACGTTAGGGTCACAGGGGGGGTGGCTGGGGCCTTCCCCAGTACTCACTTGGTGAAGGTGGAGAAACTAGTTCGTCACAGAGCAGACATAATGCAGGGACAGAGGACAGGGGCAGTTTACCATCCCATAGTGTGACCTGAAGGCCATACCGACAGTAAGACGTGTCCATGGACAGGCCCCAGGACATTGTGCTGACAGTGGGACTCCTCTGCCTCCACAGAAACTAAAGCATATCCATCTTCCAGCTTCCCAAAATGAATCAAATTATACTTGAGACTCTGCACAAAAATAGCTACCCAGCTGTGTGGTCCTATAAATAGATGATTTGAAGCGGCGCACAGGCTGCGCTCAGTAACAATCATCCAAACACAGCGCTTCTGTTGAGTCTCAGTCTCTGCTACTCTGTGCACAGTGTGATGTATGTGTACAGGGCTGTGATTAATGTTCTAGCGAATTGCACTGTTGATATTTTTACGGTTCTTTACACAGGGATTTGGGGCTCAATCGATTTGTCAGCTGTCGATCGATAATTGTATACAACTTTTACATTGTGCTTGAAAACACAAGTCTAATTAATAAATAGAAACGAGCTTGATCATGACCCCCCGTTTCAGTCTGATCACTGCTGTGGGGATGGGGATTGGGGGGGGGGGGTTCTGACCTCTGACACAGTGCTGTTATATATTTGCCTGAAGAATATAAAAAAATCTTTAAAATGAAAAAACACAAATCTGTTCGACGTTCATTTTATTGTTGGACATTTCTGGTATGCTGGCTCACGCGCGGGTGCCAAGATCAAAGGAAAGGATCTTAAAATCAGTGCAAGGGCGAAGCTTCGACCCGCTTCGATAAGTATCAGCAGAAAGACCTGAACTACAGACCATTTGACCCTCGGTGAAGGATGTGTACAGGCCACGCCGAATGGAACGAGGAGGAGGAGGTATATCGTGTTGCTCTCAGCTGAAAAATACATATGGCTGTCGTTAAAGGCTGCGGAAAATCAAACGTGTAATGGAAAGTAAAACGTTTGTTTGAAGGAAGGGAGATAAACACTTTAGTTCTGGGTCATTGACGACATCGGATGACCTCACAGCGTTCGAAGCGGAATCAGGAGTTAAACATGATCAGAACAAATCCATTAGTGTTGAATCCTGAGTGAACAACTTTCTTCAAACATTTTAACAAAAACCAAAATGCGACGCTCTTGTTAACCTACCACCTCTTTATTTGGTCTACAGTGTAGTGTCAGTCACCATCATGCCTCGAGTTCCAACTAAATGATACACACACGGGCCAGAACACCTTAATCTTTCCTTAGACAGATTTTAATCTCAGTACGATTCTATTTAATTTCTTTTTTCTATTTTAACTCCGATTATTGGACCTGGATGCGGTTTCCATGGCAGGAATATTAGATGCTCATGTAAAACAGACCTGATGTTGAAATGGAGAACAGAATTTAAAATAAAACTTGTTACTATATTAATTATATGCTGCAGATCATTAACGTGAGAGTTTATTTACAAATACAAATAAGAGCTTGATTTAGTTTTAATAACTATTAAGTCAATTGACAAATTATTGGTGTTCATGATTAATCACCTATTAGTTTTTTAATTTTTTTTTAAAGATTTTCTGATCAGATTAACATTAAGCTCCGCCCTCAGTGACCCAGAAATGCCTTAGATTACTGTAATCGCAATGACGCCGCAGGATGCATGAAGACGTCGATGCAAAAGCTTCGTACCTGTGTCATTAAACTGAGTGGGATTAGCTTTCTCCAGCATGAGCTGCGATTTGGCCTGTTTTGACGTTTAGCTGCCCAAGAAGACATCAGATTAAAGTTTGGCAAATGCCAGCGGGAGAAACGCAGCCGTTAGGCCCGCTCACAGCGGTCGCATCCACAGACGCTTGCAGGTCCTGCGACTGACGTCTCTACCCTGCGATTTTTCACCTTAAAATCTAACCAACGGGACGCTGAGCCGACCGCTTATGTGAGCAATCTGTCAAACCACAGAGGAGGAGAGGATCGATACCCGCCGCCACGTTTACGTATTGGGTGTGAACAGGCCTTCGGGCTCCAGGACGAAGGAGGGAGGCAGTGTTCGAGACCGAGGAAGACTCAATGGAGGCGGCTCGCAACCAGAGCGTGTAAAAAAAAAAAAAAAATCAAGTTCGCTTTTGAAAATAACATCAGAAAGAGGAAAAAAAAAAAACGAGGGAACACACACACAGACACGGCTCTGTGACAAGACCACAGAGTTCGCTCATATTGCCGGGATCAGAAGAGCTGGAGGTGCTTAATGCTGCTTCAGTCGCGGTGCCATGACCCGACGCAGGACGCCGTACAGCAGCCCGAAGTTCTGCAGCAGATAGAACAGCAGCGGACGTAAAAATTGGCAAAGAACCCAATGAAGTAAAATAAACTATGTAGCTCTCACTCACCTGTATGGCTAAATACACCACACCGAGGTAAACAGCGATACACAGCGCCAACAGCAGGTCAAAGATGGCTGGTTTGACTCTGACATTTAACCAGAGCATCAGTTACTGAGCGTTCCGACATCTCAACTTTAACGTTAGGAGGAATTTGAGCATCCCTGTGCTGGATACTCACCTGTAAGCATTCATAGTCTGTTTCAGCTGATCATAGAAGACAAACTCGGGATCCCTGAAAGGGAACATAAGCAGAGGATGTGGAACGTCACAGCAGGGTTTAAAACAGGACTTATTTTCCACAGCAGCTCTATAATGGTGAGGTCTCAGTAATTCAACTGATATAACCAAAGATGTAAAACATTTGTTGTGGTCATGTGCTTTATTGACGACGATGATGAACGGATGTTTTGTTTTGTTTGCTACGTTTTGTAGCCTGGTTTTAAAATTATAACAATTTGATTTATGCAGCGCTTAGTGGTGGCTTAGTGTTTAGCATGTTCTCCTGTCAGCGCTAGGGATTCCCGCTTCGAATCCCCATCTGGGTGGAGTTTCCATGTTCTCCCCGTGTCTGCCTGGGTTTCCTCCGGCTTCTCCGGTTTCCTCCCACAGTCCAAAAACATGGATCAAGTCAATTGAGTTCTCCAAATTGCCCCATATAGAGAGTGTGTCTGTGTGTGTGAATGTGTGCCCAGCGATCTGCCCAGCGCCCGAAACGTTCTCCCCTGGATGGGAATGGGGAACCCCCACCGCGACCCTAATAGAGGATAAAGCGGAAGATAATGAATGAATAAATGAATGAATTATGCAGCCAAGTAGTTTAAACCAAAATGTGGATCATTATTTGAATATTTTTGTGTATCATGTAGAGGCTATGAATCAGACAGACGTGCCAAAACGTGAACCTACCTCTTGTCGGCTCTGACCAAATGCCTCTTGACGTCTTTGAGGTATCGGTTCATGTAATACTCCAGCGTGCTAACCACACTGCTGTCTTTATCCACCAGCTGGGCGGCGCGCGGCTGAGCGCTCAGCCAGTCCACCACAGAGAGCAGCTGATCCTCCTGCACCTGCTAATTTCAGCCAAAAACCAGCGGCGTGAAGGACGACGCAGCCGACAACGTGAGATGCTGTGATGAGGCCAGCACAGCACGCAGTACGGTTCATCATGCATCATGGATTTGTAATGGAGGAGTGAATCCACACAGCAGCGATGATGTGATTAGATTATTATGGTTCTCTATGGTTGGGTCAGGGTTCTAAGCTCTATAATTACCACTGAGATCGCACAAACACACACCTGCTATTAAAATCCTGACAGCATTCCACATTTGGATCAGTTCATCAGTACACGCTCACACCGGGTCATACACTCACCATCTGCTCCGTGAAGATCTCCAGTTCTCCGCCGGCACCCTTAGGAATTCACAGAGGGTCGTCAGGGCACGTTTCTCCCAAATGCAGCTAAATAATGTGAATCAGACGTGAAGCCCACTCACCTTCTCCGTGAGGTTGTAGACGACTCGTGATAGAGCTTCTGCAATCACTTTGGTGTTCCTCGTGAGCTTCTTTAGATCTACGTGAAGCCTAGGAATAAAAATAAAAAAAAGCTTAATTTAAACACTGTATATCGAGAGGAGGCGCTGATAGAGGGAGAGAGGAGCACAGCAGGAGCGCAGGCTGACCGCGTGTCCATGATGGAGTTGCGAGTGGAGCTCCGGTGGCTCTCCAAATGAGAGAGTGTGAAAGCCGGAAGGCGGCGGATGCCGAATCGCTCATGCTCCCACGCGAGGGTGTCGTCTGCCAGGTTAATCTTCTTATGCACCATGGAGAACTTCACCTCGGGGTACTGTTCCGAAATGACCTACGGAGGATCGAGGTACGAAGCGTGTGTTAAGGTAAATAAATATGGGACTGAGGTCAATTATGTCTTGTGCGCTGGAGTGGTCATGCCGAAACCGGAAAAAAGGGCCTTCCCCAAATTGTTTTCATAAAGATGAAAAGTGTACAACTGTCCCAAAATGTGTGTGTAGTAAATTTGCGGTTACCCTCTGCAGCTCGGTGAGCAGGACGTGCTGAGGGGTTCCTTCTTTAGGCGGTTTAGAGACATGCAGGTGGAGAGCGTCTCCGTGGCCGATGGTGTCTAAACACAACACGAACGCCACGTTGTCCTGCAGCAGACTGGACTCTGGAACGAACGGAGCCAAAATTCATTTTAAACATGCATTTATTTAATAAAAAATTAAACACCGGACAGAAATAATCTGATGGGGGGATGGATTCTGACCCGTGTGATCCAGATTGTCCTCCAGCCATCGTTTAGTGCCTTGATAATTAAACTTCCCTCCTCCTGACAGGAAGAACAGCAGATTATACCTGCAGGGAGAAGAAACCTCGGTTACACACAACAACCCGAGCACCATTCTGACTTTAGATCCGAAATGGGTTTAATACCCGGCGTGAGTCCGCTTGTGAGAGTAAAGTCTGGAGAACAGACGAGCCAGTTCCAGCAGCACAGACACCCCGCTGCCGTTAGAGTCCGCACCATACGACAACCACTTACACACACACACACACACAGTGTGTAAGTAAGTTACATCTTACAGATTAAACTCAGGATGGATGGAGGGATGTAGTATGTAGAGTCATGTGACTAAACCCAATCATATTTCTTACCGGTGCCACGCCGAACGAATCATAGTGAGCCACCAGCACGATGGTCGGTAGCTCCTCCCCTCCGGCTCCCGCCAATCGACCCTGAGCACAAAGCCGAGTTAATGTTTTCACAGCACAAGCTCTATAACCAGTTACACAGCCTGTCCTTATAACCAGTGAGGACATTATACATGTTCGGTTTTATTATTTGTGGTTCATTCGGCATGGTGGCTTAGTGGTTTAGCATGTTCTCCTCTCAGCACTATGGATTCCCGGTTCGAATCCCAATCTGGGTGGAGTTTCCATGTTCGCCCCATGTCCTCGTGGGTTTCCTCCGGGTTCTCCGGTTTCCTCCCACAGTCCAAAAACATGGATCAAGGGCAAATGACTTCTCTAAATTGCCCCATATAGAGTGTGTCCCCAGCGATAGATTGGCACCCTGTCCTGGGTGGAGCTGCCCAGCGCCCGAAACGTTCTCCCCTGGATGGGCATGGGGAACCACCCCCCCCCCTCGCAACCCTAGTAGAGGATAAAGCAGAAGATAAAGCTAACTTCAGCAAATCTGGGATTTGAACCCCCCCCCCCCCAACCTTTAGATTAATAGCCCAACACCGTACCCACTGAGCTACCACACCCTAATAATGTGTTTTGTTTGTAGCCTTAAGTGTAACTATGCAAAAACAGTCTCCGTCCACATACTTTCTGCCGTGTGCGTGTGCTTACCTCGAGGCTGGTGATGGGCCAGTCGCTCACCGCTTTGCTCTGCGCGCCACTCGTCACCATTTGAAAGCCGTTAGCCGTGGCGGAGTGCAGGAGCACTGATGGGAGGAAGCGCAATTGGTTATAGACTGTAATGTTAAGACTCTTTTTGTAAACGCCGTCTTCGTGGTCTGTCGTAGGTTTAAAGCGCTCATCTGCTGATGCCTTCTACAACGTAACCATGACCACAATCAAATAAACGTACCTTCCGCAGCCGAGGAGGATCCCTGGGACGCGGAGGAGAGTTGAGTCTGGGTGTAAATGGACAGCAGCTCGTCATCCTCCAGCGCAAAGTAGACCGGGACGACGGTCTCTGTGGCCAGAAGCTCTGGCTCCAGCTCCATGAACTGCTACGGATACAAACACACGGGTTCATGGCGCCCATCAGCGGAGCACTTACTGACAACAGCTGCTGCCCTCATACCTGCACAATGTCCTGCGGCAGAGTGGACATGTTCTTGGGCAGGATGATGACGATGGCACCAGCTGACTGCCGGAGCGCCTTCTGGTACATCTCGTAGGAGAAGTCCGCCAGTCGCAGCAGCACACAGCGGCGGCTTAGTACTTCCGCCTCCGCCGTACGAGCTTCGGTGTTCAGGATGGAATTTCTGGAGCCTTACAACAAAGAAGGACACAAGGTAATCACTCAAGAGTTCGGGGTATCGAACCGGGGGCCGTCATTCTCAACCACAAGCCTACGAATGCCAACGCAATACAATAACATCAGAACATTTAGGAGAAATGGGCGGCACGGTGGCTTAGTGGTTTTGCATGTTCTCCTCTCAGCGCTAGGGATTTCCGGTTCGAATCCCCATCTGGGTGGAGTTTTCATGTTCTCCCCGTGTCCGCGTGGGTTTCCTCCGGGTTCTACGGTTTCCTCCCACAGTCCAAAAACATGGATCAAGTCAATTGAGTTCTCCAAATTGCCCCATATAGAGTGTGTCTGTGTGAGTGAGTGTGTGTCCAGTGATAGATTGGCGTCCTGTCCTGGGTGTATCTGCCCAGCGCCCGAAACGGTCTCGCCTGTATGGGCATGGGAAACCCCCCCCCCCCCCATGACCTGAATAGAAGATAAAGCGGAAGATAATGGATGGAATACATTTAGGAGAAATGTGGACGGACGAAACAGCCTGTTTGTGTGCAGTTACACTGTTTACACTAATAATACTACGATAGGGGCGGCGTGGGGGCTCAGTCGGCGGCACGCTCACCTCTCAGCACTGGGGATTCCAGGTTCGAATCCCGATCTGGGTCAACTTTCCAGATTCCATGTCCTCCGGGTTCCCCCACCCACACACACAGTTAAAGGTAAATTTAATTCTTTATATTGCCCCATATATTCATTATTGGCATGGGAATTATTATTCCCATGCCCATCCAGGGGAGAACGTTTCAGACGCTGGGCAGATACACCCAGGACAGGGTGCCAATCTATCGTTGGACACACACACACTCACACAGACACACACACACTGTATATGGGGCGATTTGGAGAACTCAATTGACTTGATCCATGTTTTTGGACTGTGGGAGGAAACCGGAGAACCCTGAGGAAGCCCACATAGACACGGGGAGAACATGGAAACTCCACCCAGTTGGGGATTCGAACCGGGAATCCCTAGTGCTGAGAGGAGAACATGCCAACCACTAAGCCACCGTGCCACCGATATTGCCCCATATATTTTTTTTTTTTGTCCAGAGATAGATTGGGTGTATCTGCCCAGCGCCTGGAACGTTCTCCATGGCATAGGATGGATGGGCATACGGAACCCTCTGCCCCACCCCTAACCCACGAAAGAATGAATGGATGAATGAATGAATATGCGTCTGCAGTTTATGGTCACAGCAAACGTGTTGTTTGGCGCGCCTCCTATCGGCTGTGGGTGGCATTACAGAACCAATCCACCCCGGTCTCCCCTACACATGCACCCGAGCTCACACAGCACACGCTTTCTAGGAAACCCTCGAAGGATCTCGGTGCCGATCGAACGGTTTATGAACACTAAACAGACCCCGGGTTCGTGGTGGGGGGGGGGTGTTTTACCGTAGCTGTGGCCGTGCAGGTCGTACTGCTGCATGCGATACACGGTGAACTCGTGGGCCGCCTCCGCCGGCAGCGGGGACACCAGGATCAACACGGCCGGCAGAAAGACGATGAAGGTCAGCGGGAACGACGACTTCAGCATGTTGTCGAACACCTCGCTCGCCTCTTCGAACATGATGGAAACGGAATCCGACCGGAACGGCACCGAGAAGCCAGCGACGAGCAACGAATCCCCCACGAACGATGACAGGCGTCTCCTCCACCGCCGCTGCTGCACCTCCGGCCGTCAGGACCCCGGGATTGCGATCCGGCAGTTCTGCGGCGCTCCCGGGCCGCGTTCCAATCCGCAAGTGAGTGTGCTAGTGTGTAACATGGAGAGTAGAACAGAGCCCGATTCAAAAGCAGAACACTATTTCTAAAATAATAACACTCCTACAAGATCCGCATGTCTGACTGTTATAAAGTTTGGCTTTGTGTGAAATATCTGCACTACCGCCAAGAAATAGCTTTATTTATCCGCTCTCGATTATTACAGTTACTCAGTGACATACGAAAAGCGCAACACACACAACAATAATAAAACATTGTGATTTTTAAAACAACTTTCACTACTTTAAAGAGCAAATTGTTACTTCGTTATATCCTGTGTATAGCCTATGTAGAATCTCAAATCTTTAAACATCTACAACCATTTAAATAAACGTAAAAACGTAAAACAAATAACCTATTTGGTCATTTTATCTGTTAACTTTATACACAAAATTATAAATTGACTTGATCCATGTTTTTGGACTGTGGGAGGAAACCGGAGAACCCGGAGGAAACCCATGCGGACACGGGGAGAACATGGAAACTCCACCCAGATGGGGACTCGAACCGGGAATCCCTAGCACTAAGAGGCGAACGTGCTAAACCACTAAGCCACCGTGCCGCCCTGTATTTTAACACTATAATAATAATAATTACCTGGAAGCTTATTTGTTTGTCTTTTTTACTTCATTAAATTTACTAATTAAGTGAACTAATACCACTACGAGCCTCTCAAACATAAAAAAAATATTAATAAAACCAGACTTTTAATTTGAGACTCAGTAAGAAATGTATTTGTCTGCTTTACCAAATCTCACCACTAGAGGGCAACGTGGTATTACAAAATAATATTCCGCCGTCTCTTTAGCGGAGCAAATTTTCAGGTTAAACGTCGTATGAAATGTTCCGAAAAAGTAGCTTTAAATAAACTCCTGTCGTAACATTTAGTCGATTGTAAAGCAGTTAAAGATTGTGGTGGTGTTGTTTTGGAAACTCGAGGTGTATTTTTCACAACACAAAGAACGTTTTAAGGTGATGACACGTGCTCTGTAAGTTCTAAAGTTTTCTGCACTTTATTTCCAGTTCTCTTTATTTTATCATCTTCAGAACTGCAGCCTCTTCTCCCACTGTGACCTCTGACACCCAAAACGTGTATATAGTGCTTAAAGATGCACCCCTCCAATCTTCTCATCTTAATCACAACTTCTGATTTGGAATCTTTGATTTTGGGAATCCCCNTCTAATGCCAAATAGAGAAGAATAAACATTAACCAAGCAAACAGCATTTAGAGCGACCTGCTTTATGTAAAATTCATGAACTAACTTCTTGGGTGTTGCCTTTATTACGAACTGATGCATGAAATGACTTGTCCTCATTTAAGGTCACATGTTTTCTTAAATCTTCATGGTTCCCTTGCTTTGCAGAACGATTATAAGTCATGACTCTTAAAACGAGGTGGTACAAAAATGGGACACGCACGTATTATTATTTAATAATATGCAGATCTGACACAGTTATTCTGGAACAGAACAGGGCCTTCCCCAAACTTTTGTAAAGAGAAGTATTTTGTACATGTAGTGTATATTATGGGTCGTATATATTTTTTAAATGGTGTCATTATTCAGGAATATTAGCGGCACAGACTGAAGGTCCTGGTTTGATTCGGTGGGGTGAATACGGGCCTTTTTTTGTGCATGTTCTCCCTTTGGCTTAGTGGGTGGTACAGGTGGCATAGGGTTTCGCACTTCAGCCTCACAGACAGGCAGTCATGGGTTTGATGTGTAGAGAGTTCACGTTTAATGGAGTTTTGTTTAATTTTTTTTCAATGGAGGCACATCAGTAGCAAATGTTATTAAAGTGCATTAAGAAAAATTGGTTTATCACATCCCATTTT
>JAFMOD010000139.1:588019-717915 GCA_019802435.1 Corydoras maculifer
GCACTTTTCAGTTTTTTATTTGTAAAAAAATTGTTGATTCATGTATAACTTTCATTCCACTTCACAATTGTATACCACTTTGTGTTGGTCTTTCACATTAAATTCCAGTGAAATATATTTATGTTTGTGGTTGTAATGTGACAAAATATGGAAAAGTTCAAGGGGTATGAATACTTTTGCAACCCACTGTATAGAGAGAGAGAGAGAGAGAGAGAGAGAGAGAGAGAGAGAGCGAGAGCGAGAGAGATAAAAAAATAATAATAAAGATAAAGCATTAAATGAAATGGAATTATTTTTTATTATTTTCTTATTTTACAGGAGGAAAGTTTAGTATTAAATACTTCCAAGCAAGAAACCCAATCATGTCCATAACCATATGATGCTGGATATGTTTTATTGATCTGTATTTGTCTTATTTAACGACAGAAAGATAAAATATACCAATGTGATACCAAGAAAGAATTTTGCTTATTAATTTTTTTTTAAATAGCATTTTACAGTGCATCTCATTTTGTTTCTGCTGCACTCACACAGTTTAACCGTCGTCGCCAATTTCCCAAAGTAAGGCACCCTGGTTCCTGGTTCCAACAAGCTAGTCATGTTTTCACAGCTTTGCTTACCCAAAGTTGACCATGTGTTTATTGACATATGGTCTGAAATGTTGGTGTTTGAGGCAGTTTTCCTTTTTTATTTTTTGTTAAAATATAGTCATTTATTTATTCACGAAGATTTTCCCTCTTGCCCAAATGTACTAACACGCAGCCAAGATGTAATGGAAAAGCTATTAAACCCTGCCCACACTTCTACCTCAAAAACATGAGGGAGTGAGGGGAACCCGAATGGTTTGCATGCATAAAATCAAGACGAGTTATGGACTCAGACAGCGGTACACACAAACACATTGCGGCAGGTCTGAAATATGTAGCGTAGGCCCTGCAGACAGCATGCTGTATACATCAGGGGAGGAGAGAAACCAAAAAAAAAAAAAAAACTCCCACAGCGAAGTGTGTGATTGACTGGGCTCATTTACCACTGCAGGCCCGAGTGGTGGGAAGTGAGCTTGGGGTGAAGGTCTCAGTCTTAGTAGCATAACTCTGAGAGCTGTTAGCATTAAGCTTGTCATAGGCTACTGCTTATTATGAAGGCGCTTAACAATAGTTTGACGCATAATAGTCGAATTGTTTTACAAGATATGTGTCTGATAAAAATCAGGCTGTTTATTCCCACAAGGTCTGATTTAACTGGGTTTCTGTGCGAAGAGTGAAGATCATAATCGGATATAGACGACCCTGCGCCGAGGATCCGTTGAATAAGTTTAACTAAGGTCAGACTGTTCCAGTGTGGGCAGTAGCCAGACAGACTTGTTTTGTCTTTGTGCATCACAGACAGAGGTAAAGCCAGGTCCCATGTTCATAAGGTCACCCCCAGCAACATTTAATTTTCACTTTTTATTAATTAATGTCAAATTTCTATAATGCTTTCAACTTAAACTGCACAAATCCTTCAGTTTCACCGTAAGACAATGAGCCAAAAGTTAGAAACACATTAAAAACATGGCAACCTCATAATCATAATTCAACCTCTTGAATCCAGACAGTTTAGGGCGTAAATAAAATTAGACCGCTGTGCAGAAGAGTGGCCTTCCACTGTTTTAGTGTCGTCCATGCTCCCTGCTCACCCAAATCAACTAATGAGATCATTATGGAGTTCAAGTGAGTTTAAGACATTATAGCACTACTATATTTTAGCAAGGTTCCAGCAGGGTCCCTTCCTAACGCCTTAACAATTTGTCCCCGTTGATGCAGGTGATTTGATGCAGATTTTAAACAGAATTCAAGAAAAGATTCCTCAGAGAGGTCTTGGTATAAAAACAGCTATGAGAAAAAAAACTGAAATTGACTGACAGCCTAGAAAAAAACACCCTGCTGGGCTTGTCCAGAGATTTTAAAAATAAACCATGGTCTTCTTATTACCCCTGGAGCAACAGTAGTTCAAAGGAACTCCCACACTTATCCTGGAATATACCACTGAATCAACTAGACGTCTAAGGAAGAGAGGAAGTATTAATGAAGGGATAATGGCTGTGTCAGTAATCCAGACTTAAACCTCGGCAGGAAATAAAGCCTGCCCTAGACCACCAGATGAGTTTTAGACCCTCCTGGTTTGACAGAAATCTATTGGTTTGATTGCATTTCAAGTGGTACAGATGTTTTTTATTTAACCTGATCTGCAAGGACGTCCTTCCGTTTTTCTCCTCGTTTTATTATCCGGGCTTTATTTTTTTAATAAACCCGAGCACAGCCCATACGTTAGTCAGAGATCAGAATCACTTTCTCCTTTCTGCAGACACCAGGATCTAAATATTCTCCTTCTTACTGTGATGGATGACCCGAGCCAATAATGTGGTGCCTCTGAAGGCAGTGATGAATTACTCCACGTCTAGCCTTTTTAGTGCTGGCAGACAAGAGGTGAGCACGAATTCGGAGGCATGCAGCAGCCAGAGCCAAGTTCAGCACCAATGTGAGGAAAGGTGGCCAAAGGCAACATGGCATTTTAACATGTCTTGCGTCATGTGGGGAGGGGTTCTAAAAGGTTCTTATATATTGTCTAGAGCCTTACAGACTGGGTGCTTTTCTTAATCTCTGAGATTTTTGGGATCTCGGGAATTGCTCGGAGTCATTGTTTGAGAAGGAATTCGGCTGACCCACTTTAAACCCTCAAAGATCTTTTGTATATCTTGTGAAATTTAAACACATTCGGGCTTCAGTTTGTAATAAAGTTAGAATACTTGTGCATGCACTAGTTAAACCTAATGGACATCGGAAGGGATGCAGATTTTTTATCTCATAGTACAGAAATCAGGGTTGAATCCGTGAATGGTTTGAGTGTCATGCTGTAATATAATGTCTAAATTAGTGAATCATTTGTTTCATTCAATGAGTCGTGTTAAATGCTTCAATATTTCAAAACCTAAGCAGTTTGTTGCATTAAACCAGACAGTTTCAAATGAATCATTTAACAAAGATCAGGGATCACTTCTCTGATGCTCAGCAGGCCATTGTTTGAATTATAACCATTTGGGAATAAGATCTATTTGGGATTCAGGCTTAAATATTTGGTTTGGTTTAAGCGACTGAGGATTTTGGCGTGAACATTTTTTTTGGACAATAGTTTGGCAACCGTTACTGCTCATAGTCTACTGTGCCTGTGAATGAAACCCAAAATATTTGAGTCACTGGAAAAGTCGCAAGTAGCCGTCTTATTCCCGCATGATTGACAGCTTCCTGCAGAACCCTGCTGCTTGGTTGGTAAAAAAGAGACAAAGGAGAAATGTGATGCCTACAGCCTTCTGTGGATAGTGGTTGGAAACTGATTTGGGTGAGACAATATATACACACACATACGTACATATGTCTATGTGGGTTTATTTTCAGTCCCTTTTGGTTTTACTGACTTTAAAAATGTTAGTATGTAAATTTAAAGTACCTAAATCACCCCTTCGTACGAAAGTGTGTTTAAATGTGTTTGTGAGTGTGTGTCTGCACTGCCAGGGTGTATTTCTGCTTCCCTCCACCCTAAAGCACTAGTATAGGATTCAGTTCCTCCCATGGCTTTGATGAGGACAAAACGTCTTTAGGAAATAAATGATCTAATGACTTGCGGCATGAAAAAAGACTCCAGCGTTTCATCTTTTTATCCCGCAGTTTGGCTTGGACTGAGACGCTCCTCAGCTTGTGATGATTTGGGATGAACCTAATAATCTGGAGCGAGTGATGATAATAAGAAAATGGTGTGTTTTTTGTCCTCGTTCACATTTAATGTGGTGTGGACGAGTGGAAAACAGATGCAGCGCTCCAGCTGAATCTCCAAGACAGATGTTTCGTTCGCATGCTTGATCACTTCATAAGTCTCAGACTGCTGATGTTCAGCACACTGAAGGGTGCAGTAGTGCTAATTTAGGAAGCAAAGCATCAGGGTTTTGACCTAAACCTTATTAAATCACTTAGAATGTCGTTCAAATCAAAAGACTTTTGTATTACAGCCTGGCTGATTGTAATAACAATGTGCTGTGATATCAGTAATTTAATCATTTTGATTAGGACTTTTTAATAAGGATTAGTCCAAGTTGTTTAATAACAAACATTTCCTGTACTTATATAAAATCTTTTTGCAAATTTACCACCATTTATGTTATAGATGTGCATCATAGAAGCATTATGAAGTCCTCATACTGCACAGAGGTGCGGGCAGGAAGTCTGGGCATCAGCCCTCCAGAGGCCACATCATGGCACATGTGTTCATGTGCATGGGGCAGAGGGGAAAAGTTTTTCCCTCCGAATAGAGCAGCAGGCGTGGCCTCTCAACAACCACAGTTCACATCGAGAACGCCTGGCGGCCGGGCTGGAAAATCATCACGGCCTGGCACTCGGCAAACAAGCCCACCATGAGAACTCAGGAATCTCACAAATCTGCATTTCTGCTGAGAATCAGACAAGACGCTTTTCATAAGAACCAAGTGTCTGCCTTATTTCAGACGTAGCGACTAATATAAAGAGGAAATTAAGTTTCATCCAGGATTACAGAGAGTAAAACTGAGACCCTGAGAAAGCCTTTTAAATGTCACTCAAGTAATGCAACTGAGCAAAGGACTGCTTCTTAACGTCACTTTGTGTGAAGACACTAAAAATAAAAACAGGGACATAAGAATTATATTATCAACATTTATTAAATAATGTATGATTAGTTTTCACCAGCGGCACGGTGGCTTAGTGGTTAGCATGTTCTCCTCTCAGCACTAGGGATTCTCGGTTCGAATCCCCATCTGGGTGGAGTTTCCATGTTCTCCCCGCGTCCACGTGGGTTTCCTCCGGGTTCTCCAGTTTCCTCCCACAGTCCAAAAACATGGATCAATGTCAATTGAGTTCTCCAAATTGCCCCATATAGAGTGTGTTTGTGTGAGTGAGTGTGTGCCCAGTGATAGATTGCCAATCCCCCCCCCCCGTCCTGGGTGTATCTGCCCAGCGCCCGAAATGTTCTCCCCTAGATGGGCGTGGGCAACCCCACCGTGACCCTAATAGAGGATAAAGCGGAAGATAATGGATGGATGGACTATATTAACTTCAAAGGAAGCTTCTTGTTTGGTCTTGATCTACATTTTGGAGTGTATTTAAATATTTAAGAAGGAAAGTTTGTCTTTTTGAATGATCTAGATCTGTTTTGTTAAATCTGCTGTGCTGTTTACTGTCCGTTGATGTCCAGAAAAACACCGAACAGGTCACCAGTCTAACCCCATTTGCTCAGACATTAACCTTCCCAGTTTAGGAGGAAAAATGGGAAAGGACATGAGGAGAACATGCAAACGATACACAGAAAAAAAAACTGTGCAGTGCCTCAGGATAAAAGCCAAGGCATTCTTGATATTGGGAGAGAACGCTAAGCACTGCGCCACCATGCCACCTGTGGAAGATAAATACACCTGTGTAAGGCAACTGCTTGCAGAACAAAATACAAATACAGAACTTAATAGTATAATATAGTAATAGAAAAACTACAGATTACCCAAATAAATAACTTAAAAAGAATAAAATGTTATTGTGGGAACATTCCTTCTTAAAGGTGGGCAGGTCTACTGCATCTTGATCCTGTTCAGCTTTCCAACAAATTTTTCCTTCCACTGACGGGCCTCTTATTACAGGGTTCGGACCTGGATCTCTGTCCATCACATGGCGTCACACGTGCGCGGGCACACACACACACACACACACACACACACACACACACAAACACAAATACAGAAGCCAGCATCACCTGCTGTGTCATTATGCCACCCTGTTCCTGCCTTAAGGCATTTAATAATATACCAATAAACATAAATTTAAAGCAAAGGAAAAGCAGCTACATGACACACCTTAAACTGAGAAAGGAACCGAGACAGAGAGAGAAAGGAAGAGCGAGAGAGAGAGAGAGAATGATTCATAAATGGATTCCAGCTCTCATGAGACAACCACCACCTTCCTCCTCCCTCACCTCTCACTCCCTTTCTCTCTCTCTCTCTCTCTTTCTCTCTCTTTCTCTCTCTCTCTCTCACACACACACAGACACACACTCTCTCTCTCTTTCACTCTCTCATCCTCTCTTCTTACACAGAACTGACAGCTCTCCATTCCCAGTGATCTGTTGTCCTCAGGTGGAGTGTGTTTGCTGTTTGCAGGTTCTCCTTGCTTTTGATCTGAACTTCTTTCTTCTTTCCCACTCGGACACGTGAAACTGATCCACATGCAGCCTGGGAACGAAGTGTGTGGAGTTGTCCTCAGGACGCGCTCGTCTTCTCCCGAAGAACGTCCTCCTATGAACTCTGCACCACATGATACGGTAAGCTTCTCTAGCTCCCACGCTTTCCCTCTCTCAGGTTCCGGGCTGGAAAATGAACACAAATCAATAGAGTACGTGAGAAACTCTATGTATTCGCTTGTAATGTAATTTATACCATTATTAATTGCACCACATAATAAATTGCGCCGTGTTGCTTAAGGGTTTTAATCTGTAATTCCCCTTCAGATATCTAAAAGCTGTAACAAATAAAAGAAATGTGGAAATGAATTACCCTCTTTTAAATTTATATTCTTTAGTAAGACATGTTACAATGTGATTTATGACCGACGTTAATCAGATGAATCTGAAATGCATCTATCTGATCACCCATTGTGTTCTTATCATGAAAAGGCCCTTACCTTCTCTTGTGGACGACTCGCTTCCTAGTTTACTAACTAAAAACGTTGAATATCACAGTATTATTCACATCGAATCTTAAGCGATTTAGGAACGTAATGGAATCTGACCAACAGCTCTGAAATCCTGCAACTTTTCTCTAACTAATCTTGTGGATTATAAGTGAGGTCAAAATATCAAAATAATATTAGCTCACAAACGGAAATAAACTGCCTATTCCCGTTTAGATGTTTTGGAGGGGGGGGGGTTGCTTTTATGGTTATGAAAAGCTATTTGCATGAAATGTTAACTAATTCCGCTTTCATAATATGCGCACATGTTTGTGTAAAGTGCATTTATGGTTGGGAAATCAATACCTTGTAGGTAACCTGAGATGATGTTAATGTAATGTCAGTTGCGAGACTGTAAAATGTCTTAAAACCACGAATGTAATCAATACGAGTCAAAATGCCGCATCACTCAAAGCCTGTTATTCAGCTTGCAGTAAACGATGGCATATTTTTAGTTTGCAGGAGAAGACACGGGCACACGGGTTTCTTTTTTTTGACTTATAGTATCTCATTCTATCGTATGGTCGCAATTTTTTTTTTGCAAATGATTTCTCAAACCTCTTTCATAGTATTTCAGAGAAATTAACTCCTTGCTGCTTTTACAAAGGCCACGAAGCGTTGGTAAATCACTGGAACCGTCCATGTTCAATATGTAGATGTAGCTGGATTCTAAACAGAGATATCATCTCTATGGAGGTCTGTAGTGATTTTGCAAAATTTTTTTTTTTGTACCATGTATTATCTGTTAAAAAAAAGAGCCTAAATTAAATTGGCGCATGTAAAAAATCATATATATAAAAGAAAACTTGAGACATACTTATAGAAATTAATTTAGTTGACTAAAAGCATTAAGCATAACACAATGAGAACGAATATTGTCAAGACACACTTACCATCTACCAAACTTTACAATTTTTACAAAATTTGTCATTTCTCATTTTGCAAAGTTGCATTTAAAAAAAAAAAATACGTACAGTGTTAATCTGGAATGCTGTGGTTTTCAGGGTACTACGCCAATAGGAGAAAACTTTATTACAAGTACAAAGCTTGTAATTTGTATGAATTATTATACTATATATACTTATATATTTACCAAAATACAAAAAGTACAGAGAGAAAATTTAGAGTTTATATTCTACATTCAGTTCTTAAAGCCGAACATATGGAAACAGCTGGTCTGTTGTTTTTTTAACAGGTTTTTCGTAGCACTGTGTGCGTTTCGTTACGTTTTTCCTACCGAGCCACCTGGAATTTACTGACTACAGTCATCTTAGAACTTAACTTCAACCGAAAAGCATTTTCCACCAAATCGCGTGGAAAGATGCTGGTATTTCAGCCTCCCCTGTAAACTGGGCTTCACATTGTCCCTGGGATGTAACGGCTACGTGTCATCTGTTTGAATTGCTTATGATTTCAATCGCAAATGTACCTTGACTTCCTGTGTTTGCGAGAATGGCTTTAAAAAGAATCACTCATGTCCATACATAACGTCTAAACACATCTCATTTTAATTTCACCTACATTACCAGTCAAAAGTTTGGATGCTTCTCCATTTTGCCCCATGTGTTGTACAGCGTATCAGTTCCACTTGCTGTGAAGATGGACTTTGTAGTTTTTTAATTCCAGACTGTTTTCGGACTACAGTACATACTGTGTACGTCCCATTTACTCTGTTCTCTAATGGTCAGGACCCCAATAGTACCAACACAGAGCGTTTGTTATTTGGTCTGTACAGTATTCCTATCCCATCCATCTTCACGTGGATTTATGGTGCAATCAGCAGTTTGGGGAAGTCGGTCATTTTAAGGAATATTCCTCACAGGCCAGCGATGCGTTTTGCTCGTGTGGGCAGTGAGACGTATTTGTTTGGAAAGATTTTTACGTGATGCAACTACTTCTACATTTTAGTCATATGTTCCAAAGAACACCTTCGAAATCTTTGGTAGCTAACAATGTTCTGTTCCTGCATTAGTTTTTAGCGGCTCGTTAGTAAAACACGATAGCCGAACATTATATTTGTGGTCTGACTAAACGAGACTGACTTGTTCTGTTTAAAAGGCATTTAATGGCATGTGTACTGAGTTATAGATATGCTAATGCTAATGCTAAACCGAGTGGGCAGTGGAAAGACTAAAATCTTAAAAGGAAGCGGCGCTCGCTTCTGTTTACATGATTTATTTTCCTAAAGAGTGTTCTTATGATTCACATGCTCTAAAGGAACCATCTGAGCAGGACAGCCACACACATCTGCTCAACCACCCAACATAAAGACTTCTTTAAGAGGCCAGGCAGGCACATTTTTACTTTTACGATCAGACTGTAAACAGTGCAGGATTAAAGCTCTACTGTGAGCCTTTCATTCAAGCTCACACATGCACAGAATTAAGAATATGTTGACTTTGAATAGAATGTTTACAGCATTGCGCACGTAGACCTGGCACCTTCTTCACTCTTATACTTTAATCTACTCTACCTGAGTACGGTTTTCGGATCCTTACACTATATTCCAGTATTTTTATTTTATTTATTTTCCACTCAGGTAAATATTGCACCCTCTGCTCCACTACATTTTTTTGACAACTTCAGTTACTAGCGACTTTGAAGATTAAGGGTTTATATGATCGATTCTACACTTTTTAACTACTAACACATTTACAAAAAGCTGTTCTCTCATTTCTGATGTTTATGACTTCAGCCATAAAGCGTTCGTTTCTTCTCTTTCATTTCTTTTGCAGCTCAATTCAAAGTAAAAATTCAACAGCTCGTCATAAATTATAAAGAAAAAGAAGAAGACGGCAAATAACACCTTCTTTATACATCAGGACCTTTTGTATTTTTTTCAGTAATCATTCCGAAACCTCTCAGGTTGATCTGATGCTTCTACATTGAGCTATATATAAAGTAGTTTCAACAATCAGAAGAGATGTTTCTTACACAGTGGCATTTCAGTGTTAGTACTGTAATCATGTTGGCTTCAAGTATATTAATTTATATTGTGCTTTTAAAAAAAAAAGTTTATTGTTCACAGTGTTCTAAGCCTAAACCCCCCAAGAGCAAGCCGCAGCAACAGTAAAAACTCACTGATGTAGGTTTTAAGGGAAGAAATTTGTGAGGACCAAGGCTCAGTGAAGGACTCCTCCTTAGTTAACTTAATTATCAGGTGCCTGTTTTCCATAATTAAAAAAAAAATTGAATCACTTCAGTGAGACCATTCTTGCAGGACTGCAAAGCCACTAGTCTAATAGAAATCCAGAACAATGACTTTTTTCCACTTTGCGAGCACCACGCAGCAGCCTGTGGAACTTGGGATCCTCCCACATTCCAATTGGTAAATACCTAATTGCCCCTATGACTGTATAGTATACAGTCCTGGTGGGAAAGGGTCAAATTGCTCTATTAATACGTTTACTTCAATTAATTATTTGAACACCAGCCATTGTTAATATGCAACTTCAATTTAACTGGAAGATTTCGTGCAGGGTCTGTGTCTGCCCTCTGTCTGGACCAGTTACAATCTTTGCTCTAAAGTGCATGCAAAACATGGATTGCTCACATATTAAGTAGTGATTCACATTTTCCCAAAAAGAAGGATCCGCACCCCTACTAGCTCATCCTGAATAATCAAATAGGGGCTGTAATCTTTTAATGCTGCGCTGTAATGACATGAGTAGGAGTGAGCTGACATTTCAAACCCAGATTGCTATGGCTGCACTAATCCCACATCTAAAGCCATATAGCGTGAGCATTATCTCATTCGTCTCAGAGCTTGTGTCTCATGACCTTTCAGTTTATAACAGTCCAGTGGATCTGCGATACAATAAGTAACTGTATTGTTTATTAGCCTGGTGGACTCCTGTTTTTAAGCTTTCCTGTTACCACAAAAAGTGTATTCATGCTTAATACTCATCTATATTGCTGCAATAACAGACTCTGACAACAGATCTGTTGAATCCAAGGTATCTTAAGGTATCTAATAAAAATACAAAGAAAGCATGCAATCTGCAAATATATTAGTTATTCAAGCATTAATAGCACTTTAACGCAAAACAGAAACTCAAACAATGCACACTTTAAAAATCAGTAAAGTCAGACTGATAATATTAAATAAAGGGATCTTTTGTAATACAAAGCACCTGAGCCGTATAGTCCATGTACAATATGCGTAATTATTCTGCATAATACTCTGATCCATGTCTCCAAAGGCAAGTTCGGGAGGTTTAAACTGGTTTAATACGCATTTTGTATCGTGTGTCAACAGTTACAGCCATTTAATCTAATCTATCACTGTATAATTTTGTGGTCTCACCAACTGGAATGACATCATTAAGGGTCCAGTTTCATTGATTGAGGTGGATAATAAAGTTAATCCAATCAAATCCTATATTACTTTACCTTATACCATAAATGACAATTTCTTGAGCTTGCAGAAATGTTGTTTTAAGTAATTGATAGTGCACCTGACGTTGTAATTCATGTAAGTATGAAGACACCAATAATAATGCAATCAAAATCTTGGTTGTTTGTATATCGTTTTGTATATATTATTTTTCACTTTTATGTTTCTTAATGTTGATGTTCAGTGCTTAGTTCTAAACATGGAATTGTTTCTGGTCCCCATCAAGGAACCTTACACCCTCTTTTTTTATGTGTTAAAGTCCCAGGAGATCATACCACACCATATGGTGCCAACAGCCATGTCACAGTCAAAGACTTTTGGGTCTGTAATGTTATATTATTCAAAACATGCAGGGATGTAATTCCTTCTTTTTACGTCTAATTAAAATTCACAAAAATTCACATGCCTTACTGTGCCTGCCTTTGGCTTTTGCCTTCTTACACTGTTTACTTTGTCCATTGTGCTTTGGGTGGACTTTTTGCAGAATTTTCCGACGTAGGAGCAGTCAATATTCACTCCTGCGTTTCGTTCACAATGTCGTTTTTCGTTTTTTTTTTTTTTTTTTATGAAGATGAGCCTCCTACATTACACCCTTTCACAGATTGCACTTGTGTTGCTTTTAACAAACGTGCTTTTCGAAGGGCATGTTGTTGCACATGATCAATAGCACGGTGATTTTATAGCAAATGCTGACCAAACGGCTCTAATCCCTCCGTCTGGCTTAAATTGAAACAGAACTGCTGAAAATATGATTTAGCTCATTTGGTAGGGTGTGCACAGAGTCTGTGGTCTGTAATGAGAGAAGAGATGGAAAATCTTTTTAAAAGTCGTGTTCAATGGCACTCTGGCTGGAATAAGAGAGAATCAGACAATTTGGGGGATGGTGCAACATAATCAAGCCATTATAGGGCCAATGTGAGGGTGGCTCAGGAATTTTCCAGTAGAGGATGACAACAATGAGAAAGCAGGACAGTTTCTTTATCTACAGTCTAAAGCAAAGATTTTAATGCATTGGAAATTTGCATCTTGTGTGCAAAATCGATCCGGTCTACGATGTCTAATAAAAATTTTACAGATTCTGACACTATATGAGTATTTGGAGAGTAGTATCCAGCCCCAAACTTTAAGTCTAAAGTTTTAATTTTTTTTAAATTGTAGCAGTATATGGAGCACGAACGAGACTCATCTGCTATTTAATCCCCACCCCACGCTCAACCGTACATGCTGCAAACATGAATCTGACATCAAGGCGTCCTTAATTACATTCCAGATAAGGTAGATAAGGTTTGTGCTTGCCATTTTTTCTAAGATGGTTATTTCTGGCCCCGAGGTTCATGTCTTGCAGTGATGGGAAAGAGAAAGGGCAGGTTACAGATGACAGCTAACTAAAATGGCTATAATTACTGTCAAGTGCACTGTAATATATCCGTTTTCTGTATGATTGGTTTAAAATGTCGAATGATTGCTTTACTGTACTATATAATTAAATGCATATGCAAACCTGACCATCACATCCTGGAAACCTGTGCTTATTCAGTCAAAAATACATTTGTGATGTTAATCTTAGAGGCCAGACTTGCTGTCAACGTTCCAATTCATCCCAACGATGTTTGCTTGGGTTGGTTTAAACCATGTATGTTACAGATGCAAGGCTTTGTGGAATCAAATCAAACTAAACTTTTTTTTTACTGGAAGAAATAATAATAAAGTAATAATTATAGTCAGGATTTGGTACAGTAGCAGTTTGTCACAAAGTCTGAAAGTTTGAAACCTGTGGACCCAGTCCGTTCGACTTGCTTGCAATTCCAGGTGTCCATCAGAGGGGGCTCTAAACCTCCCAGACTTGTAACCTGTAAAAAAATAATAAAACCTGTTTTTTATTTAGACAATATGCAATCTTACCTACCTGTGTGACACTGCATTTGAAAATAGTGTATATATATATATATATATATATATATATATATATATATATATATATATATATATATATATATAGTGTTTAATCCGACAAGCAGATAATGTAAATTAAAGAAATTGTAATCTATTTTATCCCACAGAAGGTTCTATGTTGGATTTCAGCCCTTTATTGTCCATTATTTATCAGTTTAGATTTTAAAGTCTTAGCTGCTCTATCCACTTTATATGAATATGAAACCCCCTTATTTTTTTATTCCTACAGGGCGAATGCCATACTGAAGCAGCATCTGATCTGCAGCTGATGGACCTCCTGACACGGCAGCCTTGCTGTGGTGGGGAGGGTTCCTGGCACCGTGATTTGGTGGACAAACAGAATTTAAAATCACATTGCCAGGGATTTCCACCCCTGCACAGCTCTCGCAAGGCCGTCTGCTAACGTCCCCTCTGACCGACGTCGTTCCATCTTGGGGTTGTAAAGAGTGGTGTGACATAAATACTCAAAGTGCACGAGGTTCATGTTGCTGTAAATATCTTCGACTTTAGGAGCATAACTTTGACATGAGCTCTCTGACACACACGCCCGATGCCGAGCAAGTCTCTGCACGTTGGACTCTAAATGAAAGTCCTTGTTTTCTCAAACTCTCAGGCATTCGATTCCTTTGACCTCAGCTTCTTTGGTATGTTTTCCAAACTCAATAACACAAGCCGTGAGTCATGTCCCAAAAACAGTCTGGAGGGATGGATGGACATTGTTTTTATGATCCCTGAAGCAAAAAACCCTGTACAATGCTACATTACTGATGATGCAGACATGGGGGAGGCACGTCCAGTGTCTTCAAAGTTCATCGCTGATTAGATCGCCGCTTGCTCAAGGCTCAGAGCTTAGCTAATTGGTGAGCATTGATCCATTAAATGTACTGTTCACAGTGGCTAAGTTCAGCGTCTGAAGCGAGAGCATTAGCAGGATGTTTAAGAAGCTTTTTGGATTTAAACTCTTACTCTAATGGAGGGACGATGATGGATATGATTGGTAGGTGCTGGTTGGCCGGTCTTCAGGTTGGCACAGGAGTACAATGTTGGGTGGCAGTGTTTGAATGTTCTCAAAATGTCAAACCAATCATGGCATGGCACTTTTTCATTTGTAGCTCCTCAAAAAGCTATTTTGGCACTTATTAACAGTTTTAATTTACATCGCATCCTGAGCCACCCACAAATTTAAAAGTGAGCATCAGGTCAAGTCTCCATTTAGCTGAGAGTTTGGATTAGTTTGGATTTCATTTAGCTTTTAAATCTATTTTTTCGCACAGGGATAGTACTTAAATGTCAGTCCACTTAGAGATCCCATATTGAATGAAATTAAGGTATGTTAAAGGGGTAAATATGAAGAAGTAACTGTGCAATACATCGACTGTAAAATATTTGCTGACACAAGTAGTGGCGTTCGTCATCAAGCTTATTAAATTCGCCTGTAATTAAATAATGAATTAAATAAATTCTGTGAATTGGGACTGCGATGGTGCTATTCTTTAAGCATTCATCTGTTCTTAAAGTAAGTTCTTGAGTGAGTTTAAAGCTCTGATAATGTCACCAAATGCGCAGGAAATTTAACCACACCTTTGTCCTTACCAGCCAAAGTGGACCGGAGTATTAAACCGTCTACGTATAACACTGTATATTGTTCCCCTTTGCATATTTTCCACAAGACTTTGGAGTGTGCCCATTTAGAAAAACATTTGTGAGATCAGACACTGATGTTGATCTCCATTAAAGTTCATGCTTGTGTTCAATAGGGATAAAGTCAGAACTGTGTGTGGACCTCTCCAGTTCTTCTATACCAAACCCATGATGCCATGCACTTATAAACATGACTGTGGGGCAAAGTCATGGTGGAACACGATACAGACCTTCCCCAAAGTTTCCCATAAAGATCAGACATGAATAGTGAGCTGTATTTTTTTTTGTCCCGTGTCAGGAACGTTGAGGTTAGATCTTTGGGTGAGCCTGTCCAGTTCTCGAACACCATGCCGATGTAGCCATGCTTTCATAAACATCACTGCAAAAAACAAACTCAAATCAAGACAAAAAATCTAGTAAAATAATCTGACATAGATCTAAACATCATATCTGCAGTATAGTGAGTAAATGTATCTTGTTAAAATTTCTGCTTTTGCACTGAGGAGCAGGATGAACTCCAGGTACATTTCATTCATCCATTATCTTCCGCTTTATCCTCTATTAGGGTCGCAGAGGGGTTCCCCATGCCCATCCAGGGGAGAACGTTTCAGGTGCTGGGCAGATACACCCAGGACAGGGTGCCAATCTATCACTGGGCACACACTCACTCACACAGACACGCACGCATACACACTCTATATGGGTCAATTTGGAGAACACGGGGAGAACATGGAAACCCCACCCAGATGGGGATTCGAACCGGGTATCCCTAGTGCTGAGAGGCGAACGTGCTAAACACTAAGCCACCGTGCTGCCTCCTCAGGTACAGTAAGAAAGTAATTACAGGACGAGCTGTTGTGGGTTTAATTGGGTGGTGTAACCCGAGAGTTGTGTTCCTCTGGGTTTAATAGGTGGTCTGTGCTTTGCCTTGATCCACGTTGTGTGTTTGTCGTCAGCAGCAGGCAGCGACCAGACTGAACTGGAAAGCTTTTATTTTACTTCTCAGAAGCAACGTAAACAACAAATACAAGACCCTTTTTTTCCTCCATGCATGTTCCTCCAACCTCGTCTGCTCACTGGGTCCTGACATCAGCTCTTCTGGTACTCTGACGAGCGTTTACTATTCTGCCAAACCACATCACCCTGGTATCTTCCGCTTCGGCTCAGCCACTGGCACCATCCGCTTGCCCCAATCCACCGGCATTATATTTCCTACAATGAAGGGATAGTGGAAGAACATGCCTACAAAACCCACAGCTGTCTGCGTCCTGCCGCACGACGTCCTTACTGCACAGGAGGAAGAAATGGTTACTCACAGAAAGAGGCAGCAGATGTTTTTATTTATCTGATCTGCTTTCTTGGTTCTGCTCAGTCAAAGGCAGCTAGGGCATCACATAAAAAAAAATTCTGATTCTCCACCATACTTCATTGTAACAGCATCCATAAAACTTCACTTTTAGAACCACCCAAGCCCATTTATTTGTAATTATTAATGCAACAAGTCTTCGTTCTGTAAGTCTTCAAACTAATAATGTGATTACTGGTAAGAATTTCTGTGTGTGTTTTTTTTTTTTAATTATCAATTGCTATTTATTTTTAATGAACTGATTTTTATCCTTAAAGGGATTTTCAAATCCACATTTTAGCTGTTCATTCCAAAGTTGCCAACAATTCTGACCTTATACAATGTTTGGAAATGGAAGGCGTATTAAAGAGTCGGCGGGCCGAGGCCTCCGGTGCCTGCTGAGCTGGTATCAGTGTGTTCAGAGGGAGCTGGCTCAGCTCAGCAGGAACAGGAGTACCGGCACATCCACCAGCCAAAGCAACATTCATTTATCCCCATAATTCCTCCATTCATCTTATGTCTTCTCCTCCACCGCGACGAACATTGTTGAGGATCTAAAATGCACATGGCCTTGATGAAAAATAAATAATTCAGCTGCATGAATACTCGGGGAATATCGGCTGCATTTCTAATAAGCCCTATATCTGTCCACAGCTCTGTATATTCATTATTCCACCACGAGCGAGGTCACAGAAGTGACACTGACTGCGGTTCCAATGCTTAATTTAGCCTCCATCCAGCTTCATGTTGGATGCAAAGAAAAATGTCCAGCGTGGAGAGAGCAACATGTAGTGGATTTCAATCAGCACAGCTTCTTTGATTTTAAATGCGGTTTAGTGTTTTTTGTTGAATATGCTCACATTGGTTACCATGGGTCTTAGTGGTCAGCACGTTCTCCTCTGGGGGAATTCCCGGTTCGAATTCCAATCTGGTTTCCATGTTTCAAGTTTCCATGTTCTTCCTGTGTCTGCATGGGTTTCCTCCGGGTTCTCCGGTTTCTTCCCACAGCCCAAAAAACATGGATCAAGGTCAATTGAGTTCTCCAAATTGGCCCATATAGAGTGTGTCTGTGTGAATGTGTGTGTGCCCAGTGATAGATTGGCACCATGTCCTGGGTGTATCTGCCCAGCGCCCAAAACGTTCTCCCCTGGATGGGCATGGTGAACCCCCCCCCGCGACCCTAACAGAGGATAAAGTGGAAGATGATGGATGGATGGATGGTTACCATGGGAAATGAATGTAGATTACATTTACATTACATTTTGGTCATTTAGCAGACGCTTTTATCCAAAGCGACTTACAAGGTGAGCACAGGGCTAATCACAACATCCCTTGAGCAATGAGGGTTAAGGGCCTTGCTCACTGGTAACTTCAGTGACCTGGGATTTGAACCCCCAACCTTCAGATTGATAGCCCAACGCCCTAACCACTGAGCTACTGCGCCCTAGATGTAAAGAGAAAGCCAAAGTATGGATGCTAAATATATATAACAAGAGTATGACGTGTTTAAAAGGAGACGGGACTCTGTGGTCTAATAATCACATTACACATGAGGTGCAGACACTTTTATCCAAAGAAACTTTTCAATTAAACTATCCTGACCGGATGGTTGGGGTCTGAGTACAGGGTCAGCCATGATACAAACCCTTCCCCTGCCCTGAGGTTTGAAGATCTTGCCTTATCAGATCACCTTAAACACCAAACAAAAAGTATAAAGTGAACTTGAAGTTTGTCAGATTACATAAAAAGCCAGCCACACAATATACAAGTGGGAATAAGTGGTAGCTTAGTGGTTAGGGTGTTGGGCTATTAATCTAAAGGTTGGGGGTTTGAATCCAAAGTCCACTAAAGTTACCAATCTGGGCCCTTGCACAAGGCCTCTAATGTTTAATCCCTCTGAGATGCTGTATAGCTAATTCTGTGGTCTGACCCCAACCTTAATACACTTTGCTGTTGTAAATTGCTTTAAATATAATAGTCTGCTGACTGGCTGCAGTTGTACGTATATTAGACCAGCACCGGTTGCTCATATCTTTTTTTTTTGTGTCGGTTTGGGTGGGCAGGGTGGTTGGTATAATGTGTCTCTGATTTAGCTTTCTTTAGATTCTGATTTAGTCGTCAGCCTGCAGTCTTTTGGGGCCTCACAGACGTTTGACATGAAATATGACCGGCTTCTTATTTTAGAGCTACTTTGTCACCTCCATTTCTGGAGGTGAATAATTGCCGCCATAGATCTCAGGTGCGCGACTCGTCAGACCATTTTCACATGCAGGACTCAGACTAACTACAGGTTCCCTTCTGGACCAGAGGTGCCGTTCTGAGGACTGAGCGAGATTTACAGCTAATGTGAAAAAAAAAGCCTGAAGGTTTTCCTGCGATCAGCTTTCACAGGGAAGACATGGTTGGATGTGAGGTGTCCCACAGATCTGTAAAGATTCAGCTAGTGTTGAATATCTGTACGCTGTGTGAGGGAACAATACACGATGAGAAAACAATAACATGGCACATGATTAAGGCAGGTGGCACGGTGGCTTAGTGGTTTAGCATGTTCTCCTCTCAGCGCGTTCGAATCCTCATCTGGATGGAGGTTCCATGTTCTCCCCGTGTCCGCGTGGGTTTCCTCCGGGTTCTCCGGTTTTCTCCACAGTCCAAAAACATGGGTCAAGTCAATTGAGTTCTCCAAATTGCCCCATATAGAGTGTGTCTGTGTGCGTGTGAGTAAGTGAGTGCCCAGTGATAGATTGGCACCCTGTCCTGGGTCTATCTGCCCAGCGCCCGAAACGTTCTCCCCTGGATGGGCATGGGGAACCCCCCTGCGAGCCTAATAGAGGATAAAGCAGAAGATAATGAATGAATGGATGGATCATTAAGGCATTTGTCTACAATACAACTACTGTTTACCTTGGTGGCTTGAGGCTTAGTCATTCTACACAAAAGGGCCTTCCCCAAACTGTTCTCTCAAAGTGCAAAGATTTTTCACACCAGTGGCAATGATACTAAATGAAACACCTAAGTTTTATGATTAGAAGGTCAGACACAATACCATGTCCTTTTGGAAAGAATATATAATTTTTATAATATAACAAGTTGGGGGCGGCACGGTGGCTTATTGGTTAGCACATTCGCCTCTCAGCGCTAGGGATTCCCGGTTCGAATCCCCATCTGGGTGGAGTTTCCATGTTCTCCCCGTGTCTGCGTGGGTTTCCTCCGGGTTCTCCGGTTTCCTCCCACAGTCCAAAAACATGGAACAAGTTAATTGAATTCTCAAAATTGCCCAATTTAGAGTGTGTATGTGTGAGTGAGTGTGTGCCCAGCGATGGATTGGCGCCCTGTCCTGGGTCTATCTGCCCAGCGCCCGAGACGTTCTCCCCTGGATGGGCATGGGGAACCCCACCGCGACCCTAATAGAGGATAAGCGGAAGATAATGAATGAATGAATAACAAGTTGGGCGGCACGGTGGCCCAGTGATAGATTGGCGCCCTGTCCTTGGTGTATCTGCCCAGCGCCCAAAACGTTCTCTCCTGGATGGGCATGGGGAACCCCCCCCACGACCCTAATATAGGATAAAGCAAAAGATAATAATTGAATGAATATAACAAGTTGCATTTTAATGATCATTTATTACCAAAATTAATTTAATGGCATCTAATACAGAAAAATAATATAGCATGTTCTCCTGCTTTTGCACTTTATCATATTGTGTTTTTTGAACATGGCTGAGATGACTGCTTCAGTTTCTCTTTATCTGTTCAGTGTAAACACACTAGACATGTTACTGCGAAAAAACTAATATTTGAATAGCAAACATGAGATCAGTAAAATGACCGTTTGCTGCAGGCTGGTTGTAAATTATGCACCTGGTTCTATCAGTTACAACCAACAGAGTTAACAGACGAAGCATTAAATCTGAGGGTGCAGACGGTTCATGTGCTATGCGATCGTTTTTCTTGCAGACTGATGATGATTTATTGTATGATAACAGACTATTGGTTTAAATGTATGTATAATATCAGATATATCAGTGGCTAAAGATACATTATGGTGTAAACACATCATATATATTCACTTTGTAGTTCTACAATTTGTCTGAGGTGCATCGAATTAGGTAGCCATTGAATTTGCGAATTAGGCAATTAAGTAATCCTTGTTAACGTGCCTTTTGTCCTTTCATTATGATCAGGTGTGCTTGTTTGGCATGCGGCTTCCTTGTGGCTATGTAAACCTTTTCTTTTAAGTTGGTTCTGTTTGATTGCGTATTTGTTCCTCAGTGTGTTCTGCATTGAAACCCATTTTGGTGAAAACAGTTGTAATGTATTGTTAGGTAGTCCATCTGCTGAATACATTAGTCCCCTGTATGCTGCTCCCTAATGGTCAGGACCACCACAGGTCAGAGAGTTAGAGCTTAATTACTAATGGAGTACTTGCAATGAGTCAACCACCATCTAAATAATACCTGATTTGAGATGGTTCTGTGAACTGTGGATACACTGGAGAAATGTCCCAGCTCTGATGCTCAGGTGCTCTGAGCTTTTATATGCTCAGTTCTGGGAGTGATCATTAGTTCTGCAGGTAAAACCCAGCAGTCTTATTATTGTGACATTTACCGTTAGGGTGGCACGGTGGCTTAGTGTTTAGCACTTTCGCCTCTCAGCGCTAGGGATTCCCGGTTCGAATCCCCATCTGGGTGGAGTTTCCATGTTCTCCCTGTGTCTGTGTGGGTTTCCTCTGGGTTCTCCAGTTTCTTCCCACAGTCCAAAAACATGGATCGAGTCAATTAAATTCCTAAAAAATTGCCCCATATAGAGTGTAATTGTGTGAGTGAGTGTGTGCCCAGCGATGGATTGGCGCCCTGTCCTGGGTCTTTCTGCCCAGCGCCCAAGACGTTCTCCCCTGGATGGGCATGGGGAACCCCACCGCGACCCTAATAGAGGATAAAGCGGGAGATAATGAATGAATGAATTTACCGTTACTTAACTGCTTCTTTGACACTTATTGTTAATTCAGCATTTATTTTTTAGTTATTTTCATATTTTTAAAAAAAGAAGAAAATCTACAAGTTGGTTCAAGGTGATGAGGAGGCTCACGTTTTCTTTGAGGTATTACGTCAATTTTAGGGAGGAAACGGTGGCGTCAGTCTGAAAGGTTTGGTTCTGGACGTGTACCAAACATTTTGGTGCATCATGCAAATCATTTCAGAAAACAGCAGTTTTACTGACATGCTGCAACCAGATCCTGTAATAATGGTTTTATGCCCTGAATAAAAGCTGCTCCAGACTTTGATGATCCTGACGATTGAATGCCTCGTCTAACGAGCAACATGTAATTCAAGTCTGTCTCACCTGCTGTTTTTTGTACCTACATGCCCACACACCCGCCTTAATCCATATTCAGCTGTTAAGCAACATCATAATTGTGTTTTAACCAGACACATGACCTAAAGGATGGAGCATACTTATGGACAGTCCAAAAAACATGAATTCAAAGTGAATCAACTGCTCTTAATTTCCCCCATCTAAATTGCCCATATGTAGTGTATGTGTGAGTGTGTGCCCAGTGATGGGTGAACTCCCTGTCATGGGTGTCCCTGCTACGTGCCTGAAATGCCCCCCCCCCCCCTAAAAATGACAAATGTAGTTGTACAATTTTTTAATGAAACCCACATATAAATGATGTCACTTCTAAAATCATTTCCAAACATTAGCTGCATAACCTTTTGCTCAGATCTTTAAAGGACTTTAAAAGCAAAAAACATAAATAGGTCTTAATACTTTTAGTGCTAATGTTATCTGGGTCTCATACGTCATGTAGACATGATGCCCCAACATAAGACTCTGTATTGTCGTGCATTCCCATTGCAGCCCATTTTAAATAATATTTGCTTGCAGTTACATACTTTGAACACAGAGGTCTCCAAATCCCCAATGAGTTCTGTACTGTAGCTTCAAATGTTTAACAAAAAGAGACAAGCATGGAAATGTGGTGAGCCATGTTATTCTTAAATCAGTAGGGCTTGGTCCTGATCTCTCGATCCAGGAAATTGTTCTACAAAGAATCCTCTTCAAAAACAAATGGGTGGGATTTTCTAAATGAATTGAGTCTCCCTTAATCTCCATAAATAGAATATAATTCGTCTCCTGTAATTCACACAGCAACACACCCAGCAGGTAGAGGCTGGCACAGAGCTACACATGCGCTCAGGTGCCGGAATGCATTTAGAGGCTTCAGAGCACACACACACACCCGTCTGCTGAGCACCCAGAGGCGCCACGCTGCAATTACGAGGGGAGGGGGGGTGTTGCGTGATCTTAGCACGCAAGGCCCATTAACCCTTCAGATCTCCACATGTGGTTCCACAGGGGGAAGTTAGCTTTGATGAAATGAATCCTTTTGGGACTTGGTTTTGATACATGACACCAATGTGTATAAACTTTATTAAATGAGGAGCTACACGATAGGACACTCGCAATGTATATCTCTTTTGAAGGTCATAACATAAGGTCACTGCTCTTTTAATGTACTAAGCACCTCCCTGTTTTTCTGCACAGACGATAGAACTGTGGGAACATGTGTAAAGAGTGTGTTCCTGTTTGATGATACAACAAGTGTGAGTCATCCGAAGAGCATCTGATAGAAAAAAAAAAAAGATCTGCAAAGATGATATATGCTGTAAGTATGTCGCATTGTCGGTGCATGTAGTCCTGAATGATGACGGTTCTTAAAATACCTTGTATGCTTTATCAGAAAATACACGAGTGACAATATTTATGTAAGGAGTATATACACAAAAGACACACCCAGGTAGCCTGCATATAAAACAGTGGCTGGGCTCCACTGTGCTTCAAGAACAACCCGTATAAATCAGACGACTGTTTTGGCATGGTGTGTTCGTATCATCCATCACCTGCAATCGATGTGTTTTAACCTGTTGGAGAAAGCGTGCTGCTGTTGTAGGTTCTGGGGCATTTGCACAGATTGATGACAGCTGATGGCAGAGCGTGAAAGTCGGCCACCCCCGTGTTACTGCGCTCCTAATGATCCGCCTGACCTTTGCTACATAATATGGAAAGTTGGCAGGAAATGAAGACAAATCTTCCACACCGTTATCCTACTGTAAATGTTTTGTCTACCGCAAGTGGAGTTTGGAACGAACACATGTTCTACATTTAACGCTCACATGGCACTCGGCAGGTCAGGAGAACCTCGGTGAGGGCCATGTGTGAACACATACCGGGTGGATTGAACTGATTTATGAGGGCTCTAGACTGTGAGTATTTGATGCAGATCCAGTGTCTGAGGTTTCTTAGATGCAACTGGGCTGGAGTTTGTTTAAATAGGAAGGAAACCCCTCAATACAGAGCCTCCTCAGATCTCCTGTAGAACCTCATTCCATGCGTTTTTATTTGAGGTTCATTCAGATCATACAGTGAAATGTCTCATACGGACAAAAGTCCACACAGTCCAAAAGATCAATTATTTTATCTGTAATTTGTGTGATCGACCATTTATCCGCGTGATTGCATGTGTGTGGATGTTCTTCTGCGGCCCGACTGTTTTGGTCCTATGTTTGCTGAATGGCACATGGAAGCCACTGAAGCAGGTGATGTTCCGTGAAAAATCCCATGATCTTAACCTAATCAAAAACATTTACAAATTTTAAAAAAGCCCTTTTCAAGAGAAAAGGCCACCATTCATTCAGGCTTGATTGATCATTCAGGCCAGTACGATTTGCGTGTCGATGTCTCCCCCTTGTGTTCAATCTGTGTAACTGACAGTAAACACACCCAAGAACCGTTTGTTGAAAAATATATTTAATTTTTATTTTTTAACATTTATTTTCACTGCAAATATATTTATTTTTACACAGATTATCGTTTGCTTTCATTTAGAATCGTTAAATAATAACAATAATAAAAAAACATGTTAAAAACCCAGTAAATTTTTGGTTTGTTGCATTTCACATAAATGACATTTACAAAAAAAATTAAGATTTATTTCTTCATTTCTTTTGTTTGTATGTTGTATATTTAGTCCATAGGTTTAACGCAGGTAGTTTCTATTAATGCATCAATTCAGTGGTCAGTTTCCAATACAACACATACAAAAATACATTTCCTTTAAACAAACTTAACTTTTAAACAACTTAAAAAAATGCTTTTGTTCTTAGATGCCTACAAAAGTGCAAGTCTTACTTTTATTTATTTATTGTGCTGATTTTTCAGTATTCGTGTCAACCATTTCAGATTAAAGCTAATTCAGCAAACGGACAAAGTTATTGGGACTCCTGCTCATCACACATCCCGTTGCAATTCACTCTTCTTTTTGCAGCTACAACAGCTGCTGCTTCTTTGGAATTATTTCTACAAAATTTTAGTTGTGCGTCTGTGGGAATTATTGCTGAAATATCCAGGAGGTCGGTTTGATAAGAGGAACTGGTTTACTAGTTCATCCCGAAAGTGTAATTTAGGGTAAAGTTCAGGGTTCTGTGCAGACCATTCAGGCTTCTTCACAATAAACTCAGTCATGCTGGACCAGAAAAGGGCCTTCCCCAAACTGTTCCTTTAAAGCTGGGAGCATACACTTGTCTAAAATGCATGGCAGCGTTTTATTGTTTTTCCCCAAAAATGTCAATGCACTGAATTTGACCTCTGAATTTTATGACTAGGAGGTGAGTTCCAATAGTTTTGTCTGTCAAGTGTAAATAAAGTTCTCAGACATATTGGCTACATACTATACCATGCTCCAGTTTTTCCATTATTTGTTATTTCCAAAGTCCATTTTATGATCGTATAATGACATGATTATATGTTACAACATCTGCTTCATGGATCGGAAACGAAAAAAAAAATTTAAACCCTTTTTTTAAGAGGTGGGTGGCTCTAATCGCTTGAGGCAGACAGACACGAGGTGGTGGAACTCAGCCGGTTCTTCTTGAGGTTCCTCTCCTGACTTGGCGGACTGGTGCTCAGGTTCCTGACCCTGTTGAAGCTGTTTCGCAGGCTGCTGTGGCGGCTGACGGAGGTGCTGGACGTCTCCTTGGACACGGCGCTGCTGGGGCGGCAGATGCAGCAGAGCAGGTTCCCGATGGCCCGCCGCAGCTCCAGGCTCCCCAGGGAGTAGATCAGCGGGTTGACGGCCGAGTTGAGGACGGCGAGCGCGATCACCCACTGCGGACTGAAGAGGGCGCTGCAGAGGCGCGTGTAGCAAAAGTAGTCCACCAGCAGGAGGGCGAACAGAGGCCCCCAGCAAAGCACGAAGGCCCCCACGATGGAGACGACGGCCTTGAGCAGACGCATCGAGCGCTTCTTGGTTTTGGTCACGGTGTTTCTGCGGACGTTCCAGTAGATGGCGCCGTAGAGGCCGCCGATGGTCAGCAGGATGATGAAGAATATGATGAGGGCGAAGAGGATGTAACTTTTGGAATACAGGGGCAGCAGCGTGGAGCAGTCGCTCATGTTGCACACGCAGTTCCAGCCCAGGAGCGGCAGGAAGCCGATGACGAGCGCCGTCGCCCAGCTGAGCGCCACCGTCGCGTAGATGCGGTAGGTCTTGCGCTCAGGGTTCGGCCGGTCGGACTTCATCATGGTGGCGTAGCGCTCCACGGCGATCAGGAGCAGGCTGAACACGGAGGCGGCCAGCGCCACGAACAGCAGCCCCTCTCGCAGGAGCCAGAGCACCGGGCTGAGGCCCAGGGTCCGTCCGCCCGACATGCAGATGTTGACCACGTAGGCGGCGCCGGTGAGCAGGTCGCTGAGGGCGATGTTCGCGATGCAGATGTTCAGCCACCGCTGGCGCTTGCGCTCCCGGCACAGGACGGCCAGCAGAACCAGCAGGTTCTCCAGCACTATGAGGATGCAGAAGCAGAGCAGGACGGCCGAGGCCGGGCTGAGGTTGCCGCTGTCCGGCGCCCTGTTCCTCAGACGCCCGGTGTAGTTATAGTGCAGCTGGATCACGCTGGCGTTGCGCCACCTGTAGGTCAGGGAGCAGGATTCGGGGGAACTCAGGGCATGCAGGAACTCCATGCTTGTTGAATGGGACTGATTGCGGGATGGAGGTCGACTTTGGTTTTAAATCAAACTGCTTCGTCAATCAGAACGTTGTCCTGCAGGTTCATGCTTTTCTTATAGCACCCTGATGGAGAGACAGGGACACGAAGGTGACCAAAGTGACAAGAAGTCAACAAAAATATCTAAAATGACATTCAGTCACAGAAAGTGGGGAAGAAAAAAGCCCAGCCATACATCACTACTAATACAGCTCCTGCAGCTTCAATGACACCCTGTTCGAAAGACTTTCTATAAGAATTCGGAGTGTGTAAGGATTTCCATCTATTCATCCAAAAAAGCCTTTGTGAGGGTCAAGCACTGTTCGGCTGTTGTTCGGCTCACGGTCTCAGTTCTTATTCATTCCACATGTGTAAGCTGTGCACAGTCCACACCAAACTCACCCCATCATGCTTTCAGGGACCTTGCTTTATTCAAAGGGGCAAAGTTATGCTACAAGAGATAAAAAGGCCTTCCCCAAACTGTTCCCACTAAGCTGTAGGCATGCAGTGGTCCAAAATATATGACTTATATTAGTATATTGTAATGTACTTAAACTAATGTACTGAATGCAAATAATTTTAGTGCTTAGGTTCTTCTTTAGAAAAAGTGAAATCATTACATGCATTATAGATCACCAAAGTTCAATGATGTTGCTGCAGATTTCAGTTTAATTAAATTTTATTTATTTTTAAAAATCCTTTAAACTCTAAACTGCTGTGCTTGCTGCCATGCTGCCGTTGCACGTGGACTGCGTTTAAATATCTGTAGTTTCAGTAAAACGCTTGTGGTTATAGGTGGGGTTTCCTTTACAGTTTTTAAAAGGTCTCGGTGTGTTTTGCAGAGCATGCGGCTTCATGGTGGAATTTAAATGACCAGACAACCTGCATCAGATGCGTGCTGCATAACTATGCACGAAATACACATGGATAAGATTTACACAGGTTTAACAAACACCAGGTTTTAAAAACAAAACAAAAAAAAAACAAAATAAAAACACATAAATCATGTTGGCGCTCTGCAGAAGTTTAATATCTGAGAGATGTCTATATTTAGATTTTTTTTCACATGAATAATTAAAATTGTTTAATTGGAATATATGCAGCCATGTTAAAAAATTAACCCCGATATATTTTCCTAGTTTTTCTATTTTTCCAGGTTTTTTGTTCACAAAAGAGCAAAACTTATTATAAAAAACTATTAATAAAGTATAATAATTGTATATCATTAATAAAATAATATTAGCATTTTAAATATATACATATATATTTATATTTATTTGTGCTAATAGTTGTTGCTGTTCAGAATGTAAGGTCCCCCTACCTTATTTGTGTGATGCTGGAGTGTGTGCAGCCATCCATCCTCTGATCTGACCTGCTTTCAATCAGCTGCATGCAACTCGAAAAAGGAAGGAAGAGCACAATCATTTAACAGATTTTGACACACCCAACGCACAAAGCAAGAAACATGGCTTTTTTTTAACCATCTTTGAGAGTTGTGACATTGACAAGGACAATGTACATGTCATGGCCTGTGTTATGTCGTCATGCCGGAGGATGGGAAACAGAATTTAATGCATCCTGCTGTTCAAAAGCCATGTTTCAAGCATTATATTTAAGTTGGAATCGTGCATTCAGACCATGTGTTAATTTTAACACCTGCTTATGCTGATTTGGGGTTTGGGGAGGGGTTTGGAACCTGGTCCAGCATGCACTAGGAGAAGGGCAAGAAAGCATCCTGGTTGTAAGTTTGTTGTAGGGCACATACTTTTGGATACGTCCACATAGTCTTAGACAAGTGCCATTTGGCATTCCCATCCTTTCAAACACATGTACCTTTGGATACGTGCTTCAGTGTCCAGGTACACAAGTCCACATTTTTAGACACTGTCCACATACTTTTGGACATTTGTCCCTGGTTTTCAAAACGTATTTTGACACATGTCACTAGGAGTCTTGATATTTTTAAACGAATGTTTCTGGACGCTCAGGACTTTCAGACACGTCACCGGATGTCCACATACATTTGGACACGTAGCTGGGTGTCAACATAACAAGATTTCCTTGCTGTGAGGCGTAACTCATCCAGTTGAATCAAATTGGCCCTGATTTAGGATTCTGGTAAAAATGTTTCGTGCAGTATTTTGGAACAAGATTGCAAAGTGTTGTCCATCCACCGTGCGACTTTGTGTAACCGTGTGAACCTGTTTGCACATAGTTTTGCAGTCAGGTTGTTGAGCAGCATGAGGTCAGCGCCGTTTGCAGGATCTGCAGTTCTCATCGGACAAGTGAACAAAAATTCAGACTACAAGTCTACAAACATATAGAATTAAATGAATGTGTGCTCTGATATACTGTACATTACTGCAACAATGACGATTCCGAGTCAGTCACTGTGCAGCTTCCTGCAGAACTTCACCAGCAGGCAGTACGAAGAAGAAGCGCAGATGTACAAGAAGCTGACACCACCAAAAACCACCAACACTGCATCTTCTCCATCTAGCTGTTACCATTATTTGGCGCCACAGCAGATCTTTATTCTTTATATTGCCCTGTCCCTAGAATCTGTCTCCATCACTTTAACCACCTGCATGTCCTCACTCACCACATCTGGAAATCTCAGCATCCTCACTACCTCCATTCCCAACATGTAATTGTGTACAATTACTGGATGGACAATTAGAGTCTCCAATTTACTCAATAGCACTTTGGAATGTGGGAGGTATCTGGAGTGCCTGGATTAAACCCTCTGGTGTACAGGGAGGACATTCTTGCCCCTGCATTCATACTGGGTTCTGCTTACACCTTTGGAAATGATATCCTACTTGCAGTGAAACTCTGCTCATGTATTTTTTTTTAAATGTGTTTATCCCCGTGGATCTCTGCTAGGTTCTTTTATAAAGTAACGATATCCTAGGAACCTATTTCAAGTGTGTAGAACTAAAAGTTTCAGCATCAAAAACCTTCCAGACTTTCTGTAAGTGTCCCAAAAATAGATCTGCATCAGCACTTCTTTATGTTGTACTCCACTATGCGCTGTTGTAATATTTCAGAAACGTTGCGATAGACATCAAATAGACCCAAATTATGCCATCTGGCTTACAAAAGCATCAGCAAAATAAAGGTTACCCAACATTTCACAAACGCCAAACAGGAACTCCTGAGGACAGGACCTGTATGGTGGCCTCCTCCCTTATTTACTTCACAATGTGAGTGAGACAAAGTGAGAGACTCATGCCAACCCTTATCACATACACCAAATACTTTGCAGCTCATCGTCTCAGACGTAAAAAAAAAAAACACGCATCGGTTTTCAGTCAGTTTGGTGTGGTCCTACAGTTCACATCTGATAAATCACAAAAATAAACTCTGCAGCTTCTCCTTTTCAGTTATTTGAAGAATTAAATGCATATTTTGGAGGAAAAGTATTTACAAACACATATACACACACACTGACACAGACACACACACATATATATATATATATATATATATATATATATATATATATATATACACATATCACCTTTTTTTTTTTAACAATGGAAAGACTTCACGACTGAAAGTACCACATCCTGAAGAGCAACACCCTTAACAGTCACCTTTGACTGAGTGTGATACACCCTGCTACTTCAGCTCTTGCAAAGCTGACTGTAAAACAGACTTTTGGTTTATACATCTTTTAGCCGGATATTGCAAATGGTTTGCTGTTTTGTTTTTTGCTTAAATGGGGATGCTGAAGTGAACGGTCTGCTGAGGTTTTTAAAATTTTTTTTTTTTTTTACTGTAATCAGAAAAGAATTCAAAACACATAAAGGTCCCTGATGCATGTTTTTTATGTTTACATTGCAGAAAACATATCATAAGCTTTCACATTACACTTAAGCTGCAGCAGTTTGCAGAAGCCTCTGTTGTTTTCCAGCATCCAGATCCATATGAACGTGATTTGTCTCGAATTTAAACCCATCTTTCTGTCATCAGTACCTTGGACCAGTATCAGTTCCCTTAAAATGCTCTGTAACCTTCAATGTGTTTCTCTGCGTGGGGCTTTCCACATGCAAATGTTACTAAAAATGAAGTAACAATGGGATTAGAACAGACCCTGTAGGCCACTTGTACCAGAAAGGCTTTGCCACAAAACGTGACTAGGGGCTGGCCTTGAAAATACCCTTGACTTCAGATATGAGACTTAAGAGGGGATTTTAAAAATACGGTGTTTGTAGGTCATATTTATTTTTATAGAAGTATTCTCAAGATTTTCTATTGTGTTTTGTTAATGCCAAAAAAAATTAAGAAATAAATTAACCATGTAGTTTATTAAAGCAGAATAAATCTCAAATAACTGGGATTGCAATGTGCTCTGATTTCTACCGGCCAACATTTCATGAACTGGATGATTTGTGGAGATTAAATGAAGGGAAGGGAAAATTGAAAAACATTTTTTCCCCCATTATCTTCATTTTTAACATCTTTAACACCCGCTTCATCAACCACATTACCTACTGTACTGTACTCTGCAGTAATTCCTGTGTCATCCACATATTTTTGAAATGTATTTATTACTAGCTGTCTCATCTGCAGGGTTTGGGGACAGATAAAATCTGGCATCTTTTTCTGGTGCTGAATTATTTATTATGTAGAAAGTTTCTATAAACCACATGTCATTATCTCCAGAGCTACACCAAAAAGATTTATTAGTAAAGTATTTAACTGGATCCAGAGACCTTTTCTCAGAATCTATTTAACCACCGTTTCCAAATTCTATATTAAAAAAAAATTTTAAATGATGGAGTGTTCCTGGATTTTTGAGTGTTTACCACTTTGGAAATGCATGCCAGAGTCTGAACAGTGTTGCATGAATGTGTTAACAGAAACTGAGCGGCTCTGTGTCTAATATACAACATGTAGGTGTTTAACATCATTATGTATTCATTTAGTAGATTAGATTATACAACACTTTCATATTGGGGGGGAGTGTGATTGGGAAACATATTTATTTTCTTATAATCCAGACCTCCATGAGGTTCTTATTTCCCTCATGATTTTGGCAGAGAGGACAGTGGAATAGAACCATCACGTTGCAATAAAGTTTAAAGGAATGTCTTTCATAAAATTAAAAAGCCACATACTTATTTCATGCTCCACACATCACAGTCTTTAAGCCACAGACTCCTCGCTGACATTGAATCGAGTCTGATCAGAAGCCTGTTCTGTAAATTAATCGAAGACATGTCTGACATTTAGTGACCTGAAGCTGTGTCTATGAGCCACTGTGGTTTTACAAAGAGCTCGATGGCACTGAACCCATAAATACATCCACACTGACATCTATGTGTGGTTCGGTGTAACTACATGCTGCTCCTGTCCGTGAGGTATCACCGTTTTATTCTTATTGGTGGAAGGCTGAAAATGCATGTGCAGTTCATCCATGTGGCCAACTATTAAGTACGGTATGCTGTTATGATGTGACATAATGCATTTGGAGCTACAAAAAAACATCAAATCAACACAGAACCACGTGATTCTGATGATAAAATAAATGCAGTTTAGACCAGAGAGGATCTTACTAAACAACTAATTATATAACTAATTATAATAATTATATAACTAACTGACTGACTGAATGAATAGATAGGGGCGGCGTGGCGGCATAGTGTGAGCATATCTGCCTCTCAGTGCTGGGAATCCAGGTTTGAATCTGGGTTATGTTTCCATGTTCAGGGTGAATTGGCTGCTCTAAATTGCCCCTACCCAAGGGAGAGTGTGCCCAGCGAATGATGCCCCATGTTCTCCACTGGATGGGCATGTGGCACCCCCGTGCGACCCTATACTCTAGTTTAGGAATAAACAAAAAATGATGAATAAATAAATAAATAAATTTAAATATGAGTGAGTTTCCATGTTCTCCCCGTGTCTGCGTGGGTTTCCTCCGGGTTCTCCGGTTTCCTCCCACATTCCAAAAACATGGATCAAGTCAATTGAATTCTCAAAATTGCCCCATATAGAGTGTGTCTGTGTGAGTGAGTGTGTACCCAGCGATGGATTGGCGCCCTGTCCTGGGTCTATCTGCCCAGCGCCCGAGACGTTCTCCCCTGGATGGGCATGGGGAACCCCACCGCGACCCTAATAGAGGATAAAGCGAAATATAATGAATGAATGAATAAATCTGAGTGAGACACGGAGGCTTAGTGGTTGGCATGTTCTCCTCTCAGCACTCGGGATTCCCAGTCCCGTCCGTCCCCCGTCCCTCCGGCTACTGTTGTAGAGAATAAAGCGGAAGATAATGGATGGCTGGAGTAATGAAGTGATTGAAAGAATGAACTTCCCTGTCTGCCCGCACGGGGTCGCGCGTGTACCGCGCGCGCGTGCGGCGCGCCGTTTGGTCCCCGCCCCCTTTTTCCACCCTGAGAGCGCGAGACTGGAACCGTCGACCATCGGGGCTCCAGCCGCGGCCGCCGGAGGAAGTGCGCGCGCGCCCGGCGGTTAAAACGCTGATTAACGCTTATTTTTCCTTCTTCTTTTCTTTCTTCTCGTTTATTTCGCAGCCGCTTCATTGAAATCCCCTCGTTTTTTTATTTTTTATTATTATTTTTGCTGACTCGTGGATCCCGCCGTCGGGATTCGAACCGTGTCGTCCGCCGCGGCTTCGTGTTTGGAGTTAGAACCGTGGAAGTTGCGGCTGCGGAGCGCTCGCTCGCTCGCCCGGTTAGCGCCGCCGCTAAGCTCAGCTTTATTGTTTGGGATCCGCGCTGAAGCCGAACTTTCCGTCGGAGCCGCGTCCGGGTGTCCGGCAGCTCGGCGTCGGCTCGGGGATTTATTTATCTGCGGCACCGATGAGACGCTTTCGGCTCAAAGAGGAGGTTTTCAACCGAGGTAAGGTTCAGACATCAGAGCGTCACCTCCATCTGTCACCGCGTGAGAATTCAGCTGCTTTTTAAACCGAAATAATGGCTGAAAACAAAAGCCCCGACACGCTGAACGAGTCTGTCTGGCTTTTGTTAGCTTTTTGGCTAAATGTCTGGCTGCCATCCATCCATTCGTCCATCCATCCGTCCATTATCTTCCGCTTTATCCTCTACTAGGGTCGCGGGGTGAGGGGGGGGGGGGTTCCACATGCCCATCCAGGGCAGATACACCCAGGGCAGAGGGGGGCAATCTATCGCTGGACACACACTCACTCACGCAGACACATTCTATATGGGGCAATTTGGAGAATTCAATTGACCTTGATCCATGTTTTTGGACTGTGGGAGGAGACCGGAGAACCCGGAGGAAACCCACGCGGACACGGGGAGAATGTGGCAACTCCACCCAGATTGGGATTCGAACCGGGAATCCTTAGTGGTGAGAGGAGAACATGCCAACCACTAAGCCACCGTGCCGATCCCGTTCGTCCATTTATCCATTATCTCCCGCTTTATCCTCTATTAGGGTCGTGGGAGGGGTTCTCCATGCCCATCCAGGGTAGAACGTTTCGGGCGCTGGGCAAATACACCCAGGACAGGGCGTCAATCCATCGCTGGGCACACACACACTCACTCACTCACACAAACACACTCTATATGGGGCAATTTGGAGAACTCAATTGACCTTGATCCATGTTTTTTGGACTGTGGGAGGAAACCGGAGGAAACCCTCGCGGACACGGGGAAAACGTGGAAACTCCACCCAGATTGGGTTTTGAACCGGGAATCCCTAGCGCTGAGAGGAGAACATGCCAACCACTAAGCCACCGTGCCGCCCGCCATTCGTTTATTGTTTTTAAATGAGCTGTTGCAACAAGAACAAAACATCACGACACATGATCTTTATTAATAAGAAACTCGGGACTGAATCTTCTCCTTTTATGACGTGTTTGGAGTCGTATTTTTGATTTCTGTTGTATTCATTGTTGTGGATTGATATGAAACTGTATGGGAGACTGTGACCTTACTGTTCGACTCCCTTGTGTGAAAAATTTTTCATCTAAGTCAGCCGGAGTGACTGAAATAAACCAGCAGCCCGAAAGGCGTCGGCTTCTTTTCAGCAGAATGATATCGTGAGGTCAGGACCAGCTGAATCGCAGGCCAAACCACATCTCTGAGCGTGGGACTCTGGTCCTGTGGGTGCAAACACGAGTCACACCTATGAGTGATGTGAGAGAGACTCACAGGAGGAAGGAGGACCGTTGCATGTTGTGATGGGGTTATCATACTGCTTGATCACCAATTAGTAGGATTGAGGACGGGCAGCTCAGTGGTCATGGCGTTGGGTTATCAATCTGAAGGTTGGGGGTTCAAACCCCAGGTCCACTGAAGTTACCAATGTGGGTCCTTGACCAAGGCCCTTAACCCTCATTGCTCCAGGGATGCTGTATTAACCCTCGCTTTGTAAGTCACTTTGGATAAAAGTGTCTGATAAATGACCATTCATTCATTATCTCCCGCTTTATCCTCTATTAGGGTCGTGGTGGGGTTCCCCATACCCATCCAGGGGAGAACGTTTCGGGTGCTGGGCAGATAGACCCAGGACAGGGTGCCAATCCATCGCTGGCCACACACTCACTTACACAGACACACTCTATATGGGGCAATTCAATTGACTTGATCCATGTTTTTGGACTGTGTGAGGAAACCGAAGAACCCGGAGGAAACCCACGCGGACACGGGGAGAACATGGGAACTCCACCCAGATGGGTATTCGAACCGGGAATCCCCAGGGCTGAGAGGCAAAGGTGCCGACCACTAAGCCACCGTGCCACCCGCTAAATGACCAAATGTAATGTAATGTTAGTAATCTTTGCAGTAAGGGAGCCATTTTGCTGCCAGATGCAGCATTAATGTGCATATGTCAGCATTGCACTGACCTCAGCTGCACTGCGCATGCTTTGACCTGTCACCTACATTTACACTAAATTTGGTCATTTAGCAGACGCCTTTATATAAAAGGGACTTATAAAGTGAGGTTGGCCAGCCACAGCATCCCTGCAGCAATGAGGGTTTAAGGGCCTTACTGAAGGATCTACGCTGGTAATGTCAGTGGACCTGGGATTTAAACCCACAACCTTCAGCTTGACAGCCCATCACCTTAACCACTAAGCCACCACGCCTCTGTTACCTAAAACAATTGATGTATTGTAAGGGATTAGATTAGTGATGTCATGAACCTTTTCCACATTTTCCCTGCACACGACTTAGAGGACCTAATGGGGTCATGAGGTTTTACTCTCAAAATGATACAGCGATAACATGATCTAATTTGCCTACTGTACTTGCACACAGAGGGATTTAAGCCATCCGTGCAGTGCAACATCCACACACACTTAGTGAAGTGAGTACATGTACCTTGAGTGGTGGGCAGCCCTGTATACAGTACCTAGGGAGCAATTAGAATTAGGTACCTTGCCCAAAGGCACTTCAGCTAGAGCACTTGCTGGGACTGTAAATAGAACTGGGTCGCCATGCTGGTCCCTTAACCATAAGCTTACAACTGCTCCAAAATATCAAGAATCTTGTCTTATCCTCTCATTATATTGTACAAAACTCTATATAAATACAACAGAGTTGAGTTACGACTGATGGCTTTATCTTAATGTCTGTAAGTCCGAAGTGACTTACAGGGGTTCCAACTTGATAGTTAGGGCCAGATAACAGGATTAGCCATGATACAGCTGACCTGTAGCAATGAGGGTTAAGGGCCTTGCTCAAGGACCCACATTGGTAACTCCAGCAGACCTGGGATTTAATCCCACAACCATCAGATTGACAGCCCAACACTTACCACTGAGCCACCAGTAAGTTTAGGAAAAATCTTCAATGTCTGTGTAATGTAATTCATATGAAACATTATATAGACTGTATGCTTAGATGTAGTCCGGTATGCTACATCCGGTGTGCTCAGGTGTAGTTTTGCAGGTACCATCCAGGAGCAGATGGCAGACTTGTTGATCTGATGTGAAGAATTCTTCTGAATGTTGCCTGGCGCTTGAAATTGAGAAGACTCTGTCTCTCCTCCTCACTGCCCTAGTTTTATTCCAGGCCCAAAGTACCCAAAATCCTTGCCATTACATTTATGAGTTATGACTAAGTTGTGGAAAAACTGGTTCATAAAACAGGGGGGAAAAACGAGAAGGAAAGACGAAATTAAAGCCTGTTCGCTGAGTTTATTCCACATTGTAAGATGTTGGTTAATGAGAAGTGCAGCAAAATTTTTTTAGTTTAGTTAAGAATTTTAACAGTAGCTCATGATGGGTGTGTGTATATAGAATTAAAATGATGTTTGATGTCAGTCGCTGATTATAGTGGACTTTAGAATGTTTATCTTAAGTTTTTTTAAAAGTAACAACATAGCATATCGTATCAATGCTTTTATTGATGTTGTGCCACTTTGCGGGCGTGTGATGACGTTTCCTGCAAATGGTGTAAACATTCATTTACGCGTAATTGGTCACACTGCACTGTTAGAATAGCAATCCACAACGTCACGCTCCTAAAGGGAACGGCAGGGGATACTCTGGTTTATTGCACATAATGCCCAAAAACACAACCATTAGTTATCTCGTCATGATGGCAATGACCTACAGACATATCCCAAAGACTTATTAAAAGGTCGGAGCATTTTCGTTGTCCTGGAAAGACAATCCATTAATGGACGCAGGTGATTTACTACATTGAGAGACTCAGCTGGCTTCATTTTATTGTGTAAATTTATCGAACCTCATTCAGACTCACCGAAACAAACCCAGATCGTCATTAAGCATTTATATTGGCACCTTTTTTGCAGGAAACATATTTATAAATATGAAGCCGGACGTGAAGTCACCAGTCATAAACTCCTCATGCTTAGGGGAATGGTAGCTCAGCTGTTGAAGGTGTTGGACTCTCAATCTGTAGATTCAAACCCCAGACTAGAGCAAAGGATGTCAATGTGGGACCTCATGCAAAGCCTTTAAAACCTCTAAACCCGTATTGGGGCAACCCTGTGCTCTCATCCCAAACATCAAGTTGGGTTATTTATAAGACACCATGGATAAAACTCTGCAAAATGTCTTCAGATATGTTTCGGTCTTTGTGTAAACAAACGCACTTCGGTTATAATGTGCCCTACATACGTATGTGTTGTTTTAGGAGTTGGGATGTTTGACTATTTGGATGCCGTTGTGAAACCGATCCTCAGCCAGAAAGTGAGTTTTTGCCAAAGTCAACCTGATGGAAAGTTGCAGCCAAAGCATTAAACCCAAGCCTTACAGCCGAGACATAATGTGAACAGTATGTTTTACGGCGTTATATTTCATGTTTAAACCATTATTGCATCAGAGGCCATGCCCCTTTAGTACCACAGAAACTGTGAGATGCCTAAAGAGTCCAGGCGAAGCCCCAGGCACACGCCATACGCTGGCAGCAACAGGAAATTGCTAATTCCCTCAGATGTGTAAAGCTGTTGGAAAATTGGTTGGAATGTATGAATATATTCAATTGTGTCAGAGGTTTAAACCCTGCGGTCTGGTTGGTCGACCAAAGTGAGATGAGGTGAAGTTGCTCTGTGTGGTCAGTAAAACACTCCCGTTATGCGTCTCGCACACGTTTAGGATCATATCAGTGTAATATTCGCATCGGGCTGTTGGTTTTATAACCCCCCCCCACTCTTACTTAAAATAGGGTTTTAAATAAGCCTCTGGTGGTGCGTTCATAAGTCCAAATGTAGTTAAAATTCTCACCGTGGGCAGTCATAGCCAATCCATAAAGCAAATCCCCAAAGATTCACTTGTGCTTGTTAAACCTCTATTTAAACCTAAGTACTAGCACTTGTTGTTCTGTGGCGAAGAGAAGCCTTTAATCCAGAAGCCGTCTTAACGCGGCCCGACGTGGATGCTGAAGGGTGTGTCCTTCACAAAGACAACAGCAAAAGGGGGAAAAAAAACGTCCAGGGCATCAGATTACAGACCCAGCTGCGTCATACATGTAGAGAATCGATTAAGTCCCAAGTGTTGGCGCCCTCCTTCCTCCATTGGGTTGCTTGAGGCCTAATTTAAAGAGTATGAGAAAATAATGGTATTAATGATAATTAGCCTTTTTTTTTGCCCCTCCCCCAGAGTGTAGTTTTACTGAGTGGCTCGAGAACCACCCTCTCTGACAGGGCACTCTAATTCCCTGGACGTCTTGGGGATTGTCCGCATGGTGCACTGAAAATTAAAACAAAATAAGTATATACCAAATATACAGATGACCTAGTAGTCTGCTTTAACTTCAGGGATAAATTCAGGGGTCTTTCTGATGTCCTGCTGGTACGTTGCTTTTACCTCATGACGTGGCGGACTGGACCGTACAGGCTTCGGTTTGGATCCGAGCGAGTGCGATTGAAAATCTGGCGATCACTCTGCGCTGTCGGCCAACAACCAGTAATCACCACCCCCCAACACACACACACTTTGTGTAACACTTTACTTTCTGCCAAGACCGAAAACTCTGATGGGCTGCTTTTCATTTCTTTTATTTATGGCAAAGGGAAGCCCCCTCCAAGGCCCCTGTCTCATTTTCATCAGGAACCTTTGTTCCCACAGATCAGATAAACCAGGAAATCATTTTAACATGTCTTAAATCATACGAGGGTCAGTGTCGGGCTTCAGAGGAAAGCCTGTGGAGGGGCCGCACTCTCTCGACTGCAAACCAGAAGTCGTACAACCAACCTGTCCGTACGCAAGGATGACAACGATCAGACCGGCCATGTGTTTTACATTTACATTGCATTATAAGAACTCGTTCTGCAGATGCTTTAATCCAAAATGACTTACAAGTGCTCCATCGTGATGATTGATATCAGAACAAGAGGTCATTCGTGATGCAGCACTTCTGGAGCAATGAGGATTAGGGCCCTTGCTTAAGGCCATATGTTGGCAACTTTTATGGACTCTGGGTTTAAATCTCTAAATTAAGATTTAGAGACCAACGAGCTGGGGCGTGGTAGGTCAGTGGTAGGGTTGTTGAGCTATTAATCTGAAGGTTGGGGGTTTAAAACCCTAAGTCTACCATAAGTTGCCAGTGTGGGTTCTTAAGCAAGGCTCTTAACCCTCGTTGCTTTTGAAGTGTTCGGTGTTCTGACACCAGTCATCAAGTTGGAATAGTTGTGAGTCACTTTGTATAAAAGCGTCTGCAAAATGACGTAACGTAATGAAACCTAACCACTAAACCATCCTGCTCTTTTATTTAATTGTATAAAGCTTTAAGAAGAAATTGTCTAAACGAATGCAACCAATTTGACACTAAATATTCTACTTCTAGGAAAGCTTAAATATTACTATCCATCAGAAACAACGAGTCCCGATCGCCACTCTGCTTTTATTTATAGCCGGCAAAGGAGTTGAATGGGCTCCGTATATCTCAAACATGTCTGTTCCCGGGAAGGGAAGTCAGCATAGTAATCAAGTGGCTGGTGAAGGCCACTCATCTTCCTGTACAATTAACATTGATGTATGGTCTGCCATTGGTGATAACACATGGGGAAATTATAAGTCTGAAGGTTGCACTTGATGACCGAGTTACACCATGATTCAGTGCGAACCTTCATTCCTAAACCAGACTGTATTTACGTGTTAGCCAACGCTTTGTCACTTTATTAATTCACTGTTTTTCTGAGGTGTTCATTCGTGACTCGTAACGTCAACCTCCTCACTTTTTACTTTAGCCGCTGAGCTCATACGGGAAGTGACTGTGTGTGTGTGTGTGTGTGTGTGTGTGTGTGTGTGTGTGTATAAACTGTAGGCAGAATGACTTCAGTGCCATGGTCATTGTTAAATGCCTTCTTACCTCATCAGTAGACGGCAGACAGGCGTGCACACCGTTCAGTTTTTTTTATCCTATGGTATTTGCCATATTAATATTTTTGTATTGTGATTGTTGTTTCTTAAGTATTATAAGGACTTGAGCTTAACCTCAAACAGAACTCTCAGCTGTAGATACTGATGGCAGTTCAAGGTTAATGACTCGGGTGTTGTGACTTGACTCAAGTACTTCATGATATGAGTCTAAGACATTGTTTTTAAGATATCTGAACTTTAGTGGTGCTATTAAATACTCATTGACAGAAGAAGTCTGAGTTGCCTGTTTGTAGTTTGATGACATGGAAATCATGCATGTTACTCATTTTAAATCGGGTTGGAAGATGATTGGTTGTTTGAACGCAGTGTGTAAAATCTCTGCTTTTAAGCTATGGGCTAAAGATGGTTTGAGACGGCGTACTACTGTAAAATAAGTACTATAGTAATAAATAAAAATTAAAACTGAAGCCAAACTTGTTGTAGATTGTAGTCATGACAGCAGCATACTGTAGTCATCATGATGCCCATATATGGTACTCTGGGTCTAATTCAGAGAATTCAGTGATGCGCAGAAGAAAATGTGCACAGAAAAAAAACATCAGGTTCTGAACATTTTCACCACAGAATGTGATAGAGCTGATGTTTAACCAGAAATAAACATGACTAACAAGACGTTAACCACAGGGGTCTATAGTGTTGAGATGCTAAATGATGGAGACAAGAGTCACCAACTCGTTCTTGCTTTTACATTTAGCTTTTACCTCTTCTTTAGAACCTTTTGGTACAGATAAGATCAGACAATTTGGTTTGTGCTCATGTCGACGGTTTCTCGGACTTTGAGTGCAAACTTGCGCAGCTCATCCCAGCCGTTTATTTGTAAGCAGCAGTGCAAACATCGGTTCATCATCACTAAGAATGAAGTAAACACAACCAGGCTTCGTAAGAAGATTGTGTAAAGTTGTTTACCTTCATAATGGAGCGTTGACGTCATCGCCATTTCTGTTATTGTAAATATTTCAAGAATGTTACCCGAATTTTCAGCACATGCATTTTGAGAGGAGAACAAGTTCCAGTTAGAGGTTGTAGTGCTACTGTAGAACCACGGTGGTTAAGGATCTGTGCTTGAGACTGGTGGAGACTGGAGGCTGTCAGATGGGGGTCCTTCATTTATATTATTATTATTTTCTTGTGTCCATTTGCGCACCAGAGCTAAATCCTTCTATACAATGGTTGCCACATCTAGTGTACCTCTCTTATTAATTACGGTTGCCGCAACTACTGTTATTTCTCATGAGATGCAGTTGTTGCAACTACTGTAATTCCTCTTGAATAATGGTTGCCACAGCTGCTGTAATCCCTGGTTAATTTGTGGTTGCATTAATACCCAATACCAGGTCAACCAGCAAACTTATCCAGTTTAGTACCTGGATCCAGTATGGTACCTTTCTTGTAGGAGGTGATTTCGGACACACAAGCTATGTAGTGTTTAAATTGGTGCCTGTTTGATTCAGTCTTCGTGTTCAGACAGAGTCGGAGCTTTATATGCTCACATTCTTAAAAAATCGTCGGTAGGACTGACTGTAAAATGCAGATCCTACAGTTCTGTACATATCAACACTGTGTTCCGCACTCTGTATGTCATGAAATTAAATCTGATTCAAACGTCACATTAAAGGTCAAGCCACGGTGGCAATTCAGACCAGTGCTGGAATTCATTTCGGAACATATTTGGCATAATGAACCCCTCCCCCTTAGTTACAAGAAGAAAAAAAAAATGACAGGAGACGATTGAGTCGTGTTTGTGCTGCAGGCGCTGTTATTGGTCTGCATGTGATTTTTTTAAGAATCTCTGGTGAAGTGCCTGCTGCAAAGGACTGTGGGTTCAAACCTAATGACTGTCAGAAAGCCACTGCAGGGTATTTAAGCAAAAAACGTCACCCTCTGCTGCTCTATGCTTATAATAAATTTTGCTTCACATGCAAGTTTTTGTGCAAAAAAAAAAAAAAAAAAAAAAAAGGTGGTCATTAAACAGGACGACACAGGCATGTCAGCTGGAAAACTGATTTATTTTATTCTGTTGATCTGTCCCACAAACATTTCTTACTTTCTTCCTCATTTGGGCCGACAGGGCAAATAGAAACTACAGTCCAACTTGCAGAGCTAACGGTACAGGGTTCAGGTTCGGGGGAGAAAAGAGGGAGAGAAAAATTGCCTGGATTCCTTTACCTCCTTTTTTCCACCCTATTTGCAAGGCCTGTTAAAACAATAGCTATTTTTGCTCGCTGGCCTCATCTGGAAAAGAAGAAAAAGAGAAATGGTCCATGTCGCATTAACCGAAAGCTATATGCGCAAAAGCCTGTAATGCAAGTTAATCCTGAAATAAAAATGTTCTAAAAAGGTGATACTGCGTTAAGGAGGCAGCACTGTTGTCGGTGCTGCTCCAGCATCTGCGTCTGCTCTGCAGGCGTCACCGAGAGTGAGTTCAGAACGGCAAAAGTAAGTCAGAAAGGCGAGGTCGTCCGGCGTGGAGATATTCCGTCGGCCTATGCCAGCTAATCCCAGAGCGCTGCGCTTTTCGAGGGCGCGGGATCCGCCGCAATAGTGTGTCATCCTCTGATTAATGACTAGAGCTGCAAGGTTAAAAAGTTTAAAATAGCAAATAAAGTTTGTTTTGCTGAGCAGACGCTAACCTACTTTAATAAAAGGCGGAGTTACGGCAGGTACTCCGTTAAATCCTCTGCTTTTACTGAATCATGACATAGATTTCCCCCAAATGCTTTTGGGATTATGCAGATCAATTAAAATCTGCAGTAAACATGTCGGGAAAACAAAATGTGGTTTTGTGATGTGTGTGTGTGTGTGTGTGTGTGTGTGTGTGTGTGTGTGTGTGTGTGTGTGTGTTTTTTTTGTCCATTCGTCCAGAAGAACATTCGTCTCTGTTCTGATTCATTTCAGTGGTGTTGGATCGGGTTGAGGTCGGGGTTTTGTGTAAGCACAGTCATGCTGGAAGAGAAACGGGGAGGCTTCCCAAACTGTTTTTCCAAAGTTTAGAATATAATTAAAATACCTGATTAAGTGGGTGGTACCAATACATCCATACAGGCGTAGCACCTGCTTTTGCCTGCATCAGTGGATTTGTCAATCAGTGGACACTGAACCTGTTCTTTAATACCGCCGAGCGTCTCCATGTTACAACGTTCTGTAAACAAATGTGTTCTAAAATAGCATTTTGCTATTTTTTGTTCTTGAGTGCATTCTGTTTTGATTGGGGTGAATTTCATACAGCTGAACATGATATTCCGCTCGGTCCTCGCAGCCTGTAGTGATTTATTAAAACCTTAACCGGCTGCGACATCTGCGAAGAGGCTAATCAATTTAGCATTCCGCTAACACGGTCCGCTGAGGCTTATTTTGGAGCCGGACGTGTAATGCTTGGGTTTTGAAAACACCGAATACCTCAGCCGAGGTTTTCATTGTTTTAAGTTTAAAGGTGATCGCCAGATTTTGGAATTTGATCTGATTCATCCTGCCATTTGGAATCAATTATTAGTTGTGATTTATTTTTATTTACTTTTTTTTTTTTTTTTTTTTTGGGCCGAGTTACGTTTCCCGAGTTTATTTTGAAGGACTGAGAATTATTGCCGAGAACTCGGAATGGTGGTGCATGTTTGCTTTTTAAAGCTGTTGTATCATCGAGCTAATGTTAGTATTGGGCATAGTGAATTGTCACTAAAGTTAAAAATAGCTAGACCAACTAACAAGTCTCTGCATGCAGAGTTAAATCATGTGATCATGCTAAAAAAAAAGCAAAACATGCTGGAAAGTGGGTGGTCGACTCCAATAACCACAAGAATAATAAAAAAAAGATTCTATCACACATTAAATCCTTTAACTTGCCTTTGTGCGTGAGAGGAACAGCGGTTGCCACAACTACTATAACATCTCGTTATGGTGTGTAGGTGCCCCATATATAATATATCTGATTATATAGTCTGTGGAATTATGTGGTCCCATGCCTCGGGTTTGTCTTTAAGATGCTAAACTGGAGCACATGTGTCCCAGTAGGAGGCCTGAGCAAAGTGACTCCTCGGTCAGATGTTTAAACGACCGGCAGTGTTTTATTGCGCTCCAAAAGTGGTGTCGTATTCTCGTGGGAGGACTTTGCATGACATGCTCCTCATTCATTCCATCGGCGGCGTCCAGACGTCTTCATTCAGAGCAGAACCGCCGTCAGGAGGGAAGCACGGCCTCAGATCCGTCTGAACTCAGCCAGCGAGTTCGCTATTGTTTCGGGCCGAACGTCTGAACGCGGCAACAGATGTTGCTGTATAAGCAACGGACAATATGCGAGAAGATGCAGGGCGCTATAGAATTTCTGTGTGACTGACCCTCCCATCTGCTGGACGACTTACGTCGAGGTGATCTTTAAACAAAAGCCCTGTTTCTTTTCCACCCACACATTCCTACACGAAGACAGGGGTTTTATTCCCAACAACTCCAGCTGCATCTGGGATCTTTTATTGACTCCGTTTGCTGAATTTCCTCCCCGTTTGTTTTCGTTTAGGGTTTTTAAGACGAATGCCAGACTACCTGTATCTCAGATCCCCGGTGCTGAGGTGTTGAGTGAAAGAGGAGATTGTAAATATTTATTGCAGAACTTAAACCTGTTATTAGTTAGTTCTGTCAATGGCTGGTAGCCACAGAGTTTTCGCTCATGTTTCTATGAGTTTTGAATATAGGCAGAAAGAGCTGTGATGAAGTCATTAGTGTGCGCCAGTTTTCCATACGAACAGTGCGACTCGGCTCGCTGCCTGCATTTGCATTTTCATATCGCTCGCTGCACTTTTCAGAGTGTTTTATGCATTATATGCAAACCATTTCCCATCTTGTCTGCACAATCTTAATTATTATGAGTCAATATGGCCTGTAAGTGTAGTGTGTCTCAATACTTCTCTCCATAGTACTTCATTGTCAGAGTTGAAATAATTAATTTAGCATAAAAAGCCCGTATGTTCTGCTCAGGTTGCAGCAAAACTGCATTAGGACGATCAGAAAGCAGATGGGATCATTACTGCCGTTTTTATAATTGATTAATTATTGATCCTTGAGCCTTTTCCCCAAGAAAACCATTAACGCTCAGCTGGCCGATTTGGTGGCTCACGTACTTCAAAGTGTTCTGATGTCAGAAATGAGTTTAAAACACCGCCGTCCTTTGATTCCATCTCCAGCTTTGACATTGTGGTTCTCAGAGAAGGAGAGACTTAAGCAGGCGAAACATTTCACATCGTAACAGAGCAGAACGACGCAGCCGCTTTTTTTTTTTTGGTTTTGTTTCACTGATTTCACTGTTGTGGTCCGGAGTTAAATTAAGGATGTGATTCACATCTATACGTCCACTTAGTTTTGAGAAATGCCACTGATGATGAGACTCTGGTTTGGTTTGCTGCATTATTGTTAATCAGCCCTCTGAAGTGTCGGTCGTTTATCATAAGTGTTCTGTAACGTCAGTGGACGTGGATGGAAAGCCAGACTTTTAAAAAGACCTACGGCCAGGTTTATTAGAAGGTGTAAACTCACTAAAAAGAATGACATGCAGTTGTTAAAATCTTATGAAATATCATTATTTATTTTGTATCAGGACGGTTTGCGGCTCTCCTCAGTCCTTCAGCATCTACAGCAAAGCTCACTTGTGAACCGTATTACAGTCAAAAACTGAAAAGCCCTGAATTAGAATTTCATTTCCTGAAACTTTCAATCCCCGTTTGACCCACTTTACCAATTAAACCATCAGAAAGTAACCTTTATTTTTTCCAATATAACCTAATCGAGTTCAGACCGCAGCTGCTTTCAGTGCGTGCTGGCAAGGAATGTGTGGTTTCATGTAAAGGACGGACTTTTGGTCACTCACCGGTTTAGTTTGCACCGTTACACTGAACCTGCCCAAGACGTTTCTCAATAATCTGCTACACAGATTCCAGTTATCTGTGAATAACTAAAACTCTGGCGGCATGGCGGCTTAGTGGTCAGCACGTTTGCCTCTCAACGCTAGGGATTCCTCAAATCCGCATCTGGGTGGAGTTTCCATGTTCTCCCCATGTCTGCGTGGGTTTCCTCTGGGTCCTCCAGTTTCCTCCCACAGTCCAAAAACATGTATCAAGTCATTTGAGTTCCCCAAATTGCCCCATATAGAGTGTGTCTGTGTGAGTGAGTGTGTGCTCAGCGATAGATTGGCGCCCTGACCTGGGTGTATCTGCCCAGCGCCCAAAATGTTCTCCCCTGGATGGGCACGGGGAACCCCCCCGCGACCCTAATAGAGGATAATCTGCTTAATCCTCTACTATTGTCTCTAACAATAAGCAATAATATGGATTTGAAATGATGTCACTGTCAGAGTTAATATAACAGTATTAAGTTTATCATAGCATAATTATTAGTGCCTCATTAAGTTGCTGGTTAATGGGGTTGGCTTGTATTTCATTTTCGTTCACTCTCATTGGCCACTTTATTAGGTGCACCAGCTTTTTATGACAACTGTTGTTGATTTAAAATTTTTTTTTTTCATTTGCACGTTCAGCTGCACTTCTGCTTCTGCCTTATGGCGAGACGGTCCGGGGTCCAATTCTTCTGCAGCAGTCCTCTCAGTATATTTTCTGCCTGTCTTTTTCTGAATGGGTTTTTGATAGGTACTCCGGTTTCCTCCCACATTCCAAAGACATGTTGATGACTACATTTGAAGACACTTATATTTCCCCCTCAACTACCGTTTTAGTGTGAAATAGCAGCCAATGCTGTCTGGTTACAGTCCAGCCCTGTAGTACTGAGGATTAAGGGCCTTGCCGAAGGGGCCCACACTGGTTAATTCAAGTGAACTTGGGATTTAAACACCTAACCTTCACTTTGATACTCTAAACCACTGAGCTACTCTGCCCCTAGTTTGTTGTAGTGTGTTATGCTGGTACAAGTGACTGGTACACTTCAGTGCTGCCTACTGAAAATAATCTACCACCCTCCTTAGATGTGGTTCAGCTGATGGACTGTATTATAGAACTGCACAGTGCATCAGATGATAAGTTCATAGAAAAAGGAGGTGATAAGTTACAGCTGAGTGCATGGTCACGATAACACTTTTTAAAGTCAACATTTAAATGCAAGGTGCGAGAGTTCTTAAAAACAGAACTTGACCCTGTTAAAGAGGAAGCTGGGCTTAAAAAGAAAAACTTTGTGACATTCGCTCGATCCGAATTTTCAGATTCACATGTTCTTCATTGGAATCCTCTCATTTCCCCGGTCGGCTTTTTTCCTATAGTTGTCTCCTTTTTTTTTTTTTTTTTAGTTGTTTGTGTGTCAGTGTATATGAGCGTGTATGACCATCCAACAACTTCCTGTTAAAGTTCTGAGTAAATTTCTGGGCTGAAAAGGAGAACTTCATATGGGAACATGGTGTGCAGTGATGCTCATCTCACTTTTCAAAGTTTTCACAAATGTAAAGAATAAACAACGAGCTGACGTTCATCAAAACCGTATGATTGAACCTAAAACCCCAAATTAGGAAGGTTTTGTTGTGAAGTCGAGCATTTTCTGAGCAGGACACCCGTTAAACCTGAGGTCAGCTCACGCTCTTCCTTTGATGTGGTGCTTTGTATGTCGGATGGAGTTGTGTGTGTAGAGGACTGCTGCTAAGAGACGGGGAGCTGGTTGAGTTGGGAATGACCTGTAACTCTGCTTATAACTGTTATGTAACGCATCACAATGTTGGGGAACATCTCATCTGGAAATCCCAAATAATCTGCAGAACTAATAATGAATTCACGTTTTTAAGACTTTATGGCTATGTTTACATGTTTTAATGCCGTATCACATCAGCTGTTTACATTATAGATCTGAAGACACAGTCTATCATGAGGACACCTCCTGTACCTTTTATAAACCTACAGGAGCTTAAATTCAACCCATTTTCAGGTGTTTCCCTTTTTGGAAAGGCTTTCTGCAAAAGTTTGGATTATGAGATATGGGGGGGGGGGGGGTCATTGCCGGTTTAACCAGCAAATCATTTGTGAGGTTGGACACTGATGATTGACAAGTGTGCTGACTCTCAATCTCTGTTCGAGTTCATCCCAACAGATGTGTACCTGGGGTTGAGATCAGGACTCAGGACTTCCTTTCCAGTTGAACATGCATCAGCATCAACGGGAGTCAATGAACCACCTGAATTTAATCAGTGGAGGCCCAATTCCCGTACTTTTAACTGTAGATCGTCTGTAATGATGAGCTTTCAATGCTTTATGACTTCGTACAGGGCGGCACGGTGGCTTAGTGGTTGGCATGTTCTCCTTTCAGCGCTGGGGATTTCCGGTTCGAATCCCAATCTGGATGGAGTTTCCATGTTTTCCCTGTGTCCGCGTGGGTTTCCTCTGGGTTCTGCGGTTTTCTCTCACAGTCCAAAAACATAGATCAAGTCAATTGAGTTCTCCAAATCAGTGTGTGCCCGATAGGTGTGATAGGTTGGCCCCCTGTCCTGGGTGTATCTGCCCAGCGTCCGAATCGTTCTCCCCAGGATGGGCATGAGGACACCCCCCCCCCCCATGCGACCCTAGTAGATGATAAAGCAAAAGATAATGAATGGACGGTTGACTCGTACATGTTTTGTTACAGAAGGCAAACCGAAAATTAAAGGCTTTGCGCAGTACGTATAAACTGTACACGGAACAAGCATCCTTTCCTTTAGAAATCATGTTGTCATCACTTCTTTATTCTGCTTTACCAGCCCTCTTTCATCACTGCATTTCAGAGACTGTCTCCACCCCCCCCCCCCCACATACTTCTTGGCTCTGTTATGAAGTAAGGAACACGGTTGCCATGTTAATGTCAATCCATATGACATCATGACTCTGTGGTTTTTTTCGTTGTATTTATAGAGTGGCAGTAAGTCGCTAGTGAGAATCAGACGGCTGATTCAGACCAACATACCGCCTGCAGCTGCACGGCTGCAGCTTCCTGCAGCTCTCTCTGCACCCGGCGTAAACATCAGCAGCAGCTTTTTGTGGAACACGTGGCATCCAGCTGATCAGAGCATGCGCTGGGTTGTTTGCATTGTCGAGTTATAATAAGTATATAAGTAATATAATAATAATAATAATAATATAATAATATATAAGTGTTATAAAGCAGGAAAACATGAGCCGGTGCAGGGTTACTCTCTCGTCTTTGAGCACCGCCGGGTCGCGTACTAATTAGGCGAGCGCTGACGAGGGATCAAACATTTCCGAAGGTCTTTAGCTGCTCGTTCGGCTGAATGAGGAGGGGAGTAATTGATGGTTGGGATTGTGGCGAAACGAGAGCACTTGGGAACATCACAGCGTTGTTTGATCAGAAGAGAGGTTGAAATGGATGGAGTGGTCAGTTTTGAGGTGTAAATGTGACCCGCTTTGATGTGGGTTCGTCACTGTCAACAGAGAGGGTTGGCTCACTTCTGCCCTCATGCCAACTGTGCATGTGGTTATGCCTTTTTAGTTTTTTTTTTTTTTTTTTTTTTTTTGTAAACTTGTACGTGCTTTTTTGACCCAGTTCTAAAACCACCTTTATTTTTGGATGCAGCCAATTTAATGACCTCCATCCACACAGAACGGTTTACCCTCGTGACGGGTAATTTCACATTTCACATAACTTACCCAACTGCTGTGATCTGTCCCTCAGGTGCTCGATGGTGAGGCGGGCGGCCGTGCAAATGCTGAGACGACTCGCCCGGAGTCAGAATGAGTGTCCCAGATGGCGAAGGCACAGCTAGCCAAGATGGTCGGGCCTACGTTCTACAGATCTACCCTCGTCTCTCCCTGAAGACGCCGCCGTCATGCGTGCTCCGAGTGCGCAAGGAGGCTACCGCGGCCACCGTCATCCAGGACGCCGCCGCCAGCCTGGGTCTGGACGCCGCGAAGCACTACGTTTTGGCTGAGGTAAAGGAGAGCGGAGGCGAGGAGTGGGTCCTGGAGGCCACGGACCTCCCGGTGCACAGGGTCTTGCTATGGCCCCGGAAAGCTCAGGAGACTCACACGCAGAGCGAGGGATACTACTTCCTGCTGCAGGAACGCAACTGCGACGGGACCATCCGCTACACGCACCTGCCCACCGTGCGTGGCGAGCAGGACGTGCAGCGACTGGTCGCCAGGGGTTTCCTGCCTCCGCGGCAGGAGGACTTTGCTGACCTGTGCAACCTCCCCATCCTCAATGAGGACACCATCCTGGCCAACCTCCGCTGCCGGTTTCGGAAGAAGAAGATCTACACCTATGCTGGGAGCATCCTCGTGGCCATCAACCCCTTCAAGTTTCTTCCCATTTATAATCCCAAGTACGTCAAGATGTATGAGAACCACCAGCTGGGAAAACTGGAGCCGCACATTTTCGCCATCGCAGACGTTTCATACTACACTATGCTGCGCAAGAGCGTCAACCAGTGCATCGTTATATCCGGGGAGAGCGGCTCGGGCAAAACGCAAAGCACTAACTTTCTGATCCACTGCCTGACTGCTCTCAGTCAAAAGGGCTACGCCAGTGGAGTCGAGCGGACCATACTGGGTGCAGGACCCGTTTTGGAGGTAGGACCCACGCTGCGGTTATTAAAACTTAAAGATTTGTGTTTTCTTCAGCTGAAAACCAAAATGTCACCACCATCAGCATATATATACATCAATATACTTCATTAATACAGGACCTGCCTTTGTTTGTCGTATTGATTTGGAAAGGCTAAACTATAGTACAGACAAATTGTATTCTGTATGGTGTAAATGGTGTAAACAGATTCCTGTCAAAGTCTAAACCTTAATTGTGACAGCATGGTGAATTACCACTTTATTAGATTCTACATTAATTCATCCATACAGTGAAACACACACATACTCTCTCTCACACACACACACACACACACACAATCACGCTGAGTGACGTGTGCACATGCCCGAAGCAGTGGCCACCCCTGTACACTGCGCCAGGGGAGCAATTGGGGTTAGTTGCCTTACTAAAGTGCTCTTCAGCCATTGTATTTGGTGGGACCAGGAATCGAACCTTCAGGTCACATGGCTGTTTTTTTAGCCACAAGCCTTGGACTGCCCTGTGTTGTTACTGATGATCAGTCACATATTTTTCAAAAGGTCAGTTCTTGGTTATTTGTCTGGTTCTTCTTTACCCAAATGGTTGCCACAGCTACTATAATCCCTAATAAACAATGTTTGATGTGACCACTATAGTCCCGCCCACAACAACAACGGTTACCGAAACTAGAGTTCTGCTCTTAGAGTTTGATCATCTGAAAAACCTATGTAAAAAAAAAAATTATAATAATTAATTATATATATATATATATATATATATATATATATATATTAATATTACGTCTTTAAATGTACTCTCACTTCAGTCATCTTGCTGAACGTGAGCGTAATTAAACGAGGTTCAAAGCGGACCTATAATAATACATCAGAAGAAATGTGGGCAGGAACACAAACACACGACATGCCTTTTGTTTTCTCTCGTGGATGTCGAAGACACCTGCGAAACGCCGCAGAGCGACCATATAAGGTCAGAAGTCTCACAAACGTGTCATTTTGTGCATCTGCCACTTCTTTCTGGTGTTAAGTTTCAAGTCTGCGTCCTTAAAATTGCAAGACGTGCAAAAAAAGCGAATATGGCTTCCATGTGACTGTCGCGATAGGAACGAACATTCGAGCTGTAGGTCTGTAATGGCCGCTGAATCATCTGTGGGGCTTCACTCGTCTAGTTCTGTTTGTCTTTCACAACGCAGTCGAGTCGAGTTTCCTTTTAGAATGTCTTTGTAGAAGATGCAGAACCTCTGTGTCCCTTCCCTTTCGAAGCATTTTTCTCGGCATTTAAAAACCGCAGAACTAAAAGTCGTTTTCCCTGTGTCAGCACAGTCGCTGACCCTCCACCGACTCGGCCCTGGTCTTTTTTTTTTTTTTTTTTTTTTTTTTTTTTTTTTTTTTTTTTTTTTCCCCCCCCCCCCCCCCCCCCCCCCCCCCCCCCCCCCCCCCCCCCCCCCCCCCCCCCCCCCCCCCCCCCCCCCCCCCCCCCCCCCCCCCCCCCCCCCCCCCTGTATCTGCTGCTGAGAATGTGAATTTCCCCATTTTGGGACAAATAAAGTTTTATCTCATCTTATATTATCTTATCTTAAAATACCTTCAATAAATGTATTAGATTTGAACAAAACAATTAGGATTATATGCAACATAGTGGCTTGGTTCATGATGTAGATGTGCACCACCACCACCACCGGTTCGAGCCGCACCGTGCCACTCCACAACCTCGGACTTAATTATAAGTCTTACGTGAGCAGAGGGTCATTTGGAGAATCGTTTGCTTGCGTGAGCGTCGCATGAAGCAGGCAATTAAATGCACATACTTTGCCTTATGACAGGGTTTGAGGGTTGAGTTGGAGAACCTTTTCATGCTCAGAAGTGTAATCTGGAGAAAATGTTAGTCTCATAAACGCTGTTTCAGAGCCGCTTAACTCCCTGCAGGTCAGGAAGACGCAGCAGACAGCCTGCAGGAAACGTGGCTGTACATGTACAGGATTGCTGACATTTAGAACGGTGGTGTGTTGTATGATAAGTGAGAAAACAACAAAAAAAAAAAACTTGAAATGCCAGATTTCAACCGTTCTTTTTATGTTTTGGAGGGGTGGATGGGGGCAAAATGACGGGGAAACATACTTTTACAGTGGACGTCTCATGAGTTCATGTCTAAACGAACTGCCTTCAGCGTCAAAGGACTATTTTTTTTCCGACTTTACTCAGAACAATGAACTGTTTCAAGTTGGACCTTGCAAAAAGTAAACGGGTTTCTCAACCTGGATGGGTGATGTGATCGATTAAACCCCACCCCTCAGGTGCATTTCATGGTGAAATTAGTTAAATTTAGTCATTAGTCATTCTGTGAAAGATTCTATCCGAAGCAACCTACAGGTGTCCAATCACGAGGTTTTGGGTCTGAGCTCAGCCATGATACAGAACCCCTAAAGCAATGAGAGATAAGGGCCGTGCTCGAAGACCCACATAAACAATTTGGTCGACTTGGGATCAAACCCCTCATCCATTGAACCGCCCACCAAACCCCGCAACTGCTAATCTCCCACTACCACACCGCTCATCTCACTTCCTCTTAAATCGAAGTATGCGGCCATCCAACCGGGCCTTGTTTTGCAACCTCGCTGAGATTGCTATCGTTTGCAAGTTTTCGGAGGCTTCACAAGCAAAGTGAGAAGTTACCACCGGTCCGCGGGTGGCTCGCCGGCAGGTTAGACGGGTTTCTCTTTATTTTCAGTTCTTGACTGAAGCTCACGTGCTTCGCACGGCCGTTTCGAGTTCGAACATAAATAATTCCAGTCTCTGCGACTGAGCTGACATTTCATCACCTCTCATAAAAACGTTCTTACGTTTGGCCTTCAGACCACAGCGTACTGAAGACCCAGGGCTTTTATTGTGTATTTTATCTAAATATTGCCTTTTGATCCGTCATGACTTCCAGTCTGCAGACGCGTTACTCTCGGGTTTCTTTGATCTGTTCTATGTGTGAAGGCATTTTTGCACAACAGGAAGTGGTGGCAGCTACTCGACACTTTCTATTGGCCTGACGGCTCATTGTTCCCCAGCAGAGACCCAGATTTGGGAACTTTTAGTTTAAGTTTTTTTTTTTAATAAAAAAAAAAAAAGTATTTATTTTATTTAAAAGACTATTATGCCATCGCTGGAGTTCTTAATGCCCTGATGATGAGGCGATATGTTAAATGGAGGGTCCCTGCTGAGCTTCCTTTGTTATTAAACACTTAAATAATTCTGAATTATTACGAAATTAATTTATCATCCAGTCTTTTTATTTTTTAAAGCTCGAGAACGCGCTCAGCACTTGACCTCGCTGTACGGCCGAAGACGGGGACATTTGGAGAAAGAATGAAGTTACACATGCTGCTTAAGATGAGAATGGTCAAGATATGGGCTTGAGACCGAATCGCTCCAAGGCAGATTATAAAAAGCGCTATAGTTATTAGTCATGTGAAGTCCTAATAGTCCTGTTTGTGGACTCCGCTGCCAGCTGATAATGGGATCTTTGTTACCCTGTGTCACATTGTACTTCGTGGTTAAGTCACAGATTTCCCTAATTTCCTAATGAAGGCTGGGGATGTCGATGCAGCAATTTCATAAGCATAATGCTGAATAGACGCAGATCTGGTAACCAGAATATAATTTTCACACTTTATGTTTAATTATAATGCGGCGCTTTGGGGTCAGCACTTTCACCTTTCAGTGCTGGGGATCCAGGTTCAAATCCCGCTCTGGGTGGAGTTCCCATGTTCTCCCCGTAATTGTTGTGGGTTTCTCCACATTGTCTGGTTTTCTCCAATAGTGGTGAGTTTGCTGCTTTAAATTGCCCCTAGGTCTGTGTGTGATTCCGTGTGTCACCAGCGATAGATTGGCGGCCTAAAAACGCCTGAGAAACCTACCTGCAACCCTGATGGAGCATTAAGCAGAAGATCATGAGATGAGATTTTGTGAGTGTGCTTGCCCAGTGATGGATTGGCACCCCGTCCTGGTTGTATCTGCCCAGCACCCGGTTATATCTGTTCTCCCCTGGATGGGCTTAAGGACCCCAACCCCAGTCCCTAGTGTAGAATTAAGTGAGAGATAAAGAGATAAGATGATGTGATGCAGATCAAAACACTAAACATGCCATGGTCAGGAACTAGTGTTGGATGTTAACCAGCAACACTGGACAGCAACACTGGACATTTATAATTACATTTATACAGAGAACAAAATATCTCATGACCGCCCGAAGGGATTTTCATCAGAGTATTTACTTCCTTTTATTAGAGTGTGGTACCAAACACATTCAGCTAGTTTCTTTACTGGTTTTGAGTGAGTTATTTTAATTTTTAAATTAATTAATTGATTTTATTATTTATTTTTGGCTAGCGACCGTTGAGCCGGACGCATCTCGGCTGTTCTCTGGGAAACGGGTCGACGCGTCAGTGCATGGAATCTTAATAAGGTCCTTGCCACTTTTCTTTGCCACTGAAACCTGCATCTAGGAAACCGCTACGTTCCCATCTTGGCTAGTGTGACTGACTGTTTAAGATGCACCCTCTTTGCAACCCCCCCCCCCTTTTTTATTTTTTTTTTATTTTGCATTTTGTCAGTAAACACTGATCTCTATTCAGGGCTCAAAGCCCACTGGCTGAGGCTGGCAGTAGCTTTTTGGGAGGTCAGTGCAGCATGGTCTCATTAATCACATTGGATCATTTAAGCTGCTTCTCCCTCCCAACTCTCTCTCTCTCTGTCTCCCACCCCCTCACTTTCTTCTTTCTTACTTCTTTTTTTTCTTTTTACAAACATCAGAAGTAGCTCATCCATCTTGTGTGTGTGCATATATGTATATAATATAAAGAATTTATCAGATTCGAATGTGGCTGATGCTCAAATGCACCGGTGCTCTGTGCAGGTTCTTTCGATTAGAACGAGAAAAAAATTCAGAGTTAATCATTCCTAACTCTTCGCTGAAACGTGGCAGTCGGGTTCTGTTAAAAAAAAAGAAAGAAAAAAAACTCAGGAAATCCAACTTGAGAAAGTAGTTTGGTATTAAACATGAGCTGATCCCATGTCTGAGCCCAAGTTCCAGTTCGTACCGCACAGAGAACACACAAACTTAAGTGATTTACATTCACCCTACTTTAAAATCATTGCTTTAAATATGTTTTATAACCTATTTATGACTTCAACTATGTTTTCTAAAGAATGCCCCGCTGCAGGATTGTGACTTTCTATGTGAACGTATGTCGACTTTACGTTCAGTCTTATCGAAACAAGGTTCACATGCCGGTTGCATGAACTCACAGCGAGACACGGACGTCAGCATTGCATCATTTTGACCGCACGTTCCCTTATCCTTCTGACAAATGGCTTTAAATGCTTTTATAGTCTTCTAACCAGCCAGCCGAAACGTCTTTTGAGTACAAAGATGAATAAACCGAGCGGCGTTGAAATTTTTTTAATGGAGTTACTCGAGTACCAGTTTATTTATGTAGAGATTTGTATAATAGTATTTTGTCCTAAAGCAGCTTTATTGTGTTTTTAGCCTAAACACTCGCAAAAAAAGAGTGTTACCCTCCACTGTCAGCTCAGCTTGTTCTTTTAGGAGGCTCAGCCTTAAAACCCAATAACGCTTCATTGAGACGACGTACCATTTGTAAAAATGTCTATTTATATAAATAAACTTGAACATAGTTGAGTGGCAGGCTGGAATAAACTGCAGGACGTGACGTAGAACAACTCACACATCAGGCATGTTTGCTCTGTAATCAGTTACTAAGTGCATGTGTCTGTACTGTATATTGGAAATGCTAAATGAGGATGCCATGTTTACATTTCTTAACATAACATTTCTTCTTTTTTTTTTCCCTTCTCGTCCCTTAGGCATTTGGAAACGCCAAGACGGCCCACAACAACAACTCCAGCCGCTTTGGGAAATTCATTCAAGTCAACTATCTGGAGAGCGGCGTGGTTCGTGGGTAAGCGGCGCATGTGTTTTGCATCGTTCGGCCGACGTGATTTCAGTTCATTAGCGGCACATTCGGCGGAGTCCGCTCTGAAAGGCTTTGTAATCGAACGCAGCTGGTGCAGCTATTTCCTTGGGTTACATGGCGGAGCTTTATTTTCGATGTGGTTTGTGTGATGCAGAGCATCATGGGAAGCCTTTTTTTGTAGGGTTTTTAACCCCCTGCATGCTTATTCTCTTTGAAACGAAATCATGTGTCATTTCCTCCCAAAACCCGGAACGAGAGAGCATGACTTAAAAACGGGAACAAATTGAGACGTGTGCAGCGGTGACGGTTCCTCTCCGAATAAACAGCGCCTGCTACGGCGTCTGTGATGTTGTCCCCGAACTCCGCACAGTTCTCAAACATGAGCTAAAGGCCGTAATGATGCAGACGCCTCAGATCGTTGCAGGAGATTGTCCTAATCGATGGTGGGAGACTGCAGATGGGTTGTGTGGTCGATATGCAGCTTCATGCTCAGTGCACCGAACTCTACAAGTTTCAAACTTGTGGGTTTTGGTCTGTAGATGGCTGATGAGTCAAAATAGATTGGTATTATTTTAAGAGGAAGTGCTGTGAAAGGGTCTGCAAATTGCAATACAGCCGTGTTTGTGACCTCTAGTGTCCTCAGGCCATTACATTGTGTACGTACTTAGAATATATGTGGATATATATGTATAGAATATAGATGGACTCTGTAGTTCAGTATTTACATTCACTTTACATTGAATCCATATTTTTTGACTGTGGGAGGAAACCGGAGAACTCGGAGGACTCTTATGTGGACAAGTGGACATGGAAACGAGACGGGATCTCCAGTGCTGAGGGGCAAATACGCTAACCACTGAGAGACCATGATGGCCCGTTCTCTGTTGTTTCCCCTTTTATTCTTTTCTCTAACAATGTTTACCACCACCATGGAGCAGGATCTAATTGGGTGGTGGATGATTCCCTGTGGATGAACCCTGCCGTGACACTGATGTATTGGTGGTGTTGGTGTTGTGTCTGATCTACTTGTACTAGTGCAACACACACTATGTCCACTCACTGTACACGCTATTGTACACATCCACCTTATTGCACCATCTTGTAGAGCTGGTGTTGGTCATCCTCTGATCCTTCATCGTTGATCCTGATGCTGGTTGATGGACATTTTTTTTGGTTGGTGGTTTGTATATCAGTTTCTCACTTTGTATACCTTCCATCCATCCATTATCTTCAGCTTTATCCTCTATTAGGGTCACGGGAGGGGTTCCCCATGCCCATCCAGGGGAGAAGGTTTCGGGCGCTGGGCAGATACACCCAGGACAGGACGCCAATCTATCGCTGGGCACACACTCACTCACACAAACACACTCTATATGGGGCAATTTGGAGAACTCAATTGACTTGATCCATGTTTTTGGACCGTGGGAGGAAGCCGGAGAACCCGGAGGAAACCCACGCGGACACAGGGAAAACATGGAAACTCCACCCAGATGGGGATTCGAACCGGGAGTCCCTAGCGCTGAGAGGAGAACGTGCTAAACCAATATCTTAAAATTTAAATGGACTTTGTCCGGGCTTATTGGTTCAGGTCTGATTTTCGGACGCGCCGCCGCCGCCACTCGCTTGCTGTCCACCAGGCATGGTGTTAATCAAGTGCACTCGCATGAAGTCAGACGGGGATTAGATCCAGCACAGAGGCTCAGCGAGCTGCTTTTGTTGCGCACGAACAGGTCATTCAGGGTGCAGCGGGCGCCTTTGTCCCGCTCCGGAGTCGGCGAGGTCCCGCTCGGACAACAATATGCGCAGCTGGCGTTGTGTGCGGTGCACGTGCGCAGTGCTCGACAAAGCGGGGCTGTTCCAGAGCCAGTACGGCAACCACGGAGGCACAATGAGCCAGAAAACAAAGCGGACAGCTTGAGAGGACGCTTTAGGGAGGATGCTTTCACGCACTTCATTGTTCGGCGCTTGAATGCGACCCCATGCAGTCGTCCCCTCTCTATTGATGATTTCTGAGTAAGTGAGCTGCGGCGTGTCCGTTGCCTTTGTTCCAGCGCAGGACCGTTTGTTGTCTTTCGGCCGCGGTGGACGTTTTTGATTTCCGACCCGGTTGTCACTTTTTTATTCGATGCAGTCCTTGATGTCCAACACTAACTGCGTTTGATCGAGAGTAAAGCGTGCAGTCAGGTGGAGACGTGTTTTTATTATCTTTAGCCATGCGACGTGCAGACGTCACTTCACCTTGAAAGGCTTTGTTCGTCTCGCCGTTTTTGTCTTGGCCATCTGCTCGAGCCGAACCATAACCCTCCACCGAAACCCATATCGACTCGATGTTCATTCATGATGTCCTCCAGCCAGCTGGATGCCTTTAGACAGCACCCTCACGCCGTTTGTTTCTCTCCACAGGGCTGTCGTGGAGAAGTACCTCCTGGAGAAATCCCGCTTGGTGTCCAGAGAGCAAAATGAAAGGTGGGAATACATGAAGTTGACTTCTTCATTACTGTATACTTATTCATGATTGGGTTCGTCCCTCAAATAAAAAGCCACCCTGTCTGTATCTCCTCATGTTTATATAGTGATAATGGCTAATTTTAGAGTATGACACCCTCCTCCCTGTATGGTGAGGTCACGGCTTATCAGTTCTGCTGTGGGAAAAAAAAAAAAAAAAAAAAATCCCGATTAGAACGTGAATCACACGAACAAAGCAGAACCAACATTTTGTCCCTCACACAGGAACTACCACGTGTTTTATTATCTGCTGGTCGGGGCATCCGAAGAGGAACGGCGGGAGTTCAAGCTCCTGCAGCCTGAAAACTACAACTACCTCAAGCAGGTGAGCGAAGCGCTGTGGAAATCACAGACCGTGCTGGTAACTCCCGATATTGTCATGATGTCAGAGGTGCATTGTAGAGGCATGCACTCAGAGAGCAATGGAGGAAGCCACGCCAGCCTCCCACACCGCCCCCTGCTGCAGCGTATTCCTGCGCCTTTGTTTTTGTTTAATGTGCACGTGATCCGGAGACTGGGTCCGCATTTCCATCTGTTCCCGCTTGATGAAATCGAATCGAAGCATCCAGCCGGAGAACGCTTCATGACTTATGTTCAGATGCACATTTGCATGTCAAAGCTTTAAAATGAGGAAGCGTTTGAGTCTGGCGTGCCCACCGAGCCGTGGTGCGCGGTGCGAGCGCTTCTGTGCTCTGCTGGTTTTCTATTATCGGGGCTTTTCCCAGCTGTTTTAGACAGGATACCAGAACGCAGGTGGATTATAGAGCCTCTTTGCATCCTGAACTGTTGTTAACGTGCAGCGCTGTATTATTCGTGAATACTGTGTGCTCATTATCCGTTCTCTCCTCCCCGACAGCAAAATTTTATTATAGAGGATGCCGACGACCTTCGGCACGACTTTGAACGGCTGCAGCAGGCCATGGAGATGGTGGGCTTCCTGCCTGCCACAAAGAAGCAGTGAGTAGAGTGTGCATCTGTTCTGTCTGCCAAATGAAATACAACCTAATGGGACTGGAGTCGGGGGGGGGGGGGGGGGGGTTCCCCCATGCTCATCCAGGGGAGAACGTTTCGGGCTATGGCCAGATACACTCCCAGGACCGGGCACTTGCACACACAAACCCACACTATATAGGGGCAATTTTAAGCAGTCGATTTACCTTGAATTCGCGGCACGGTGGCTTAGTGATTTAGCACGTTCGCCTCTCAGCACTACTGATTCCCGGTTCGAATCCCCATCTGGCTGGAGTTTCCATGTTCTCCCCATGCCCGTGTGGGTTTCCTCTGGGTTCTCCGGTTTCCTCCCACAGTCCAAAAACATGGATCATGGTCACTTGAATTCTCCAAATTGCCCCATATAGTGTGTGTGAGTGCCCAGCGATGGATTGGCTCCCTGTCCTGGGTGTATCTGCCCAGCGCACGAGACATTCTCCCCTGGAAGGGCATGGGGAACCCCCCCCGCGACCCTAATGGAGGATAAAGTGGAAGATAATGGATGGGAGGATTTACCTTGAATTCCTTTTTTTTAACTATTATTATTATTTTGGGGAAAAAAAGTTTTAATAATCATGGTGGCAGCACGCTGGCTTAGTGGTTTAGCATGTTCTCCTCAGCATTAGGGATTCCCGGTTCGAATCCCCATCTGTATGGAGCTTCCATGTTCTCCCCGTGTCCGCGTGGGTTTCCTCCGGGTTCTCCGGTTTCCTCCCACAGTCCAAAAACATGGATCAAGTCAATTGAGTTCTCCAAATTGCCCCATATAGAGTGTGTGTGTGAGTGAGTGTGTGCCCAGCGATAGATTGGCGCCCTGTCCTGGATGTATCTGCCCAGCGCACGAGACATTCTCCCCTGGATGGGCATGGGGAACCCCCCCGCGATCCGAATAGAGGATAAGGTGGAAGATAATGAATGAATGAATGAATGAATAATCATGGTGACGTCTTACTTCTCATGCGTTGTGCACGCTGAATCGTTGTGTTCATGTTGGCCCGCCATTTCTGTGCACGAGTTATTTAAGCTGATTTTAGGATTTAAGCGGTGGCTTTGGTCTGTGCAGGATTTTCTCAGTGCTGTCTGCCATCCTGTACCTGGGAAACGTCACCTACAGCCGAAAAGCCACAGGCAGGGAGGAGGGGCTGGATGTGGGTCCACCGGAGGTCCTCGCTAACCTTTCAGAGTTGCTTAAGGTGATGATTTAACTTCTATATAACTTAAATACGATTTGAATGAGATTTCACCGTGCATGAGGAAAATAATGAATGTTGTGTGTGTGTGTGTGTGTGTGTGTTGGTTTCAGGTGAAGGAGGAGCTGCTGGTTGAGGCTCTAACAAAGAGGAAAACGGTTACAGTGAACGATAAGCTGATTCTGCCCTACAGTCACAGCGAGGTACAGTCGACCTCAACAAAGGAAACCATACGCTTCTTTTTATTTATATATATATATATATATATATATATATATATATATATATATATATATATATATATATATATATATTCATTCATTCATTCATTATCTTCCGCTTATCCTCTATTAGGGTCGCGGTGGGGTTCCCCATGCCCATCCAGGGGAGAACGTCTCGGGCGCTGGGCAGATAGACCCAGGACAGGGCGCCAATCCATCGCTGGGCACACACTCACTCACACATACACACTCTAAATTGGGCAATCCCCCCCCCCCCCCCCCCCCCCCCCCCCCCCCCCCCCCCCCCCCCCCCCCCCCCCCCCCCCCCCCCCCCCCCCCCCCCCCCCCCCCCCCCCCCCCCCCCCTTGTTTTTGGACTGTGGGAAGAAACCGGAGAACCCGGAGGAAACCCACGCAGACACGGGGAGAACATGGAAACTCCACCCAGATGGGGATTCGAACCGGGAATCCCTAGCGCTGAGAGGCGAACGTGCTAACCACTAAGCCACCGTGCCGCCATATATATATATATATATATATATATATATATATATATATATATATATATATATATATATATATATATATATATATATATATTTTTTTTTTTTTATACACAGTTTTATTTACTGCTCAACCTGACAGACTGGTCACTCACAGGCTAGTAAAGAACTGTCTTGTTCTTTCAGGCGATAACAGCCCGGGACTCCATGGCGAAGTCTCTGTACAGCGCCCTGTTCGACTGGATCGTCCTGCGCATCAACCACGCTCTGCTTAATAAAAAGGACATGGAGGAAGCCGTTCCGGTGAGAATTCCTGCCCCGTCAGAGAAAAAGCCCGTTTTGTATCCACTAAATTTGTAGCCCGTCATATCCACTAAAGATCTGTGTGCTGTAAAGAAAGCAAAGGCTCCCAGGTTCGATTCCCAGTCCCACCAAGTAATACAGCTGAAGTGCTCCCCGGGCTTCACTTAGTGTGTGAGTGTGAGTGTGTGTGTGTGTGTGTGTGTGTGTGTGTGTATACGTTTCACTGCATGGATGGGTTAAATGTGGAGGACTCATTCCTCTGTGCACACTCTTTCTCACACACACACACACACACACACACACACACAAATGTACCTTGTTTTTTTTTCTTCTCTAGTGTTTATCAATAGGCGTGTTGGACATCTTTGGCTTTGAAGACTTCGAGACCAACAGCTTTGAGCAGTTCTGCATTAATTACGCTAATGAGCAGCTGCAGTATTACTTTAATCAGCACATCTTTACATTAGAGCAGGTACTCTTTTGTTGTCTCTACTTCTGTGTAGTCGTGCAGCATTTAAACCGGTAATGTTCATTGTTGCTGTATTATCTCTTATTATATTTGTTTCGTGTTTTATGCTTTGAACTTTCAGGCGGCAGTCACTTTAATTATGGCTTAATTATTCACGATGGTGATCATTTATTATCTTGCATATTGCAAAAGGCTTGTTTTGGCGTGGAGACTGAGGCTTAATTGCAGCAGCGTTTGCAGGATGGTGAAAACTATCTAGCAACTGTCTATCTTGACCACAATGTGGCTTTTTTTTTTTTTTCCTATGTGCAGATAAATTTAGTACACACCTGTAGCCTGTAGTCTTCTGCTTGAGTGCTAAAGAATTTTAATTTCTGTAATTTAGACAAGATGTCGATGAGATGTGATTGTCATTTTGTGTAGGAGGAGTATAAGGCTGAGGGCATCACATGGCACAACATTGATTACATAGATAACGTGGGCTGCATTCACCTGGTCAGCAAGAAGCCCACTGGTCTGCTCTATTTACTGGATGAGGAAAGCAAGTAAGGCCCTCCGTATCTCCACACTGCTCTCAGAAGCATGATGCAGTCTGAAATGTGTACTGTACCGTGTGTGTGTGTGTGTTTGTGTTTTCTGCAGTTTTCCTCATGCCACAGATCACACCTTGCTGGCCAAATTCAAACAGCAGCATGAGAGGAACCCCTTTTTTGTGGCCACCCCCGTGATGGAGCCGGCCTTCGTCATTCGCCATTTTGCTGGAAAGGTCAAATACCAAATCAAGGTAGTAACAAAAGATTCTTCCATTGACCTCCTGTCATTAATGACAATAACACACACCTCTGAGCGCATCGATGCGTGATGTACTATACATTATTTTAAATCATAATATACAGATTACTACATACAGTGAGCCGGTTCCCCATCAGCAATAAACCTGATTCAGCTGTTGTTTATAAATTGGCCACTAGATGGCAGAATTTGATTTATTACAGAAACCGGAATTCTGTTAATCAGCGTCCACGTTAAAAACCGATTAGACTAGATTATGTCGCGGAAAACCAGATTATTAAAGATTTTGCTTTTAATAAATGCATTTCTGAATCCAACCTTGTTTTTTTTATTTTTAATATTGTGTGTTTGTAAGCACTTTATTAAAGCAATAAGACACTCGAGGTTGTTTCTTATTGTGAATAAATCTCGTAAAGAGGTGGAACTGGACTCCGCTACACGTTGTGCCCAATAACATCTCTTTCCCATTATGATTTATAATAATGCCCCGCCCTCTCGTACTTTATTGGTTTTGTTTAATTGGTTTGAAACTTAATTCTTTCTCTTCTTTTTACGAACAGGATTTCCGCGAGAAGAACACGGACCACATGCGTCCGGACATCGTGGCCCTGTTGCGCAGCAGCGACCGGGCCTACGTACGGCAGCTGATCGGGATGGACCCGGTGGCCATGTTCCGCTGGGGCATCCTGCGGGCCGCCGTGCGTGCCCTCGCCGCCTTCAACGAGGCTGGACGCCGCTGGGCTGCCAAAAGTGCTGGTGCGTCCAAGGGATTTTGATTTCTAAGGCAGATTACTTGCAAAATTTGGGGTTATTTTTAGCTCACTCCTGAGAACCTGTGTGTGAGGTGAGAGTCTGGATTTAAGGTGATTAAACACCCTTGTGGGAGGGAGGGGTTGGTTCATACACAGGACGTATTGTTTTAGATGTCTGAGAAATGTGAATAAAATCCAGTTGTACTTTTGTGCATGTGATATAAACTGAGTGTGTGTGTGTGTGTGTGTGTGTGTGTGTGTTGTTCCACGCAGGTGTGGTTCGGCCCGTTTCTAGGGTTCCACTCGGAGAGCTGCAGAGGTCCAACACGCCCATCGAGAGGATGTATCGGTAAGGCTTAAATAAAACCTTCGACTGGTGGGAGCGACAGAAAAAAAAAAAAAAAGCAGGAAGTGTTGGGAGGAACTTGATCTCTTCCTGCCCTTTGCTTTTGTGTTTGGTGGTCATGTGACTGACTGTCCTCCCTGAGGCACACTACAGGCAGGTTCTCACAAGTCATTCTTTTCGAGTACACACTGCTCACGTCCATTTAGAGCCGTATGTTTCAGAAGTCTCGGTGTAATTTGCCTGCAGTGTCCCCGTCCCCGGTGCATCGGTCCGGGTGTTGCTCCTGTAAAGACCTGGTGGGGGCCAAATGCACCTCTTATTTTAGCATCGTGACGATGCTTTCCTCTTCTATATTGCCCTACGCGGGCAAAGGCCGTTAATTTACCTAAATAAATCTGTCTTCATGTTTGGCTGGTAATGAAGTTCGAGCGTCCTGTTTTATTGCCTCCTGCCACGGTAGTGCAGTATAAGTTATTGCCTGTGTGCTGTTTCTCCTCTACAGCCGTACCTCTATACTCGAATTCTCCTTTGATCTCTCAGAGGAGCGCCCCCTCGAGGCTTTCGAGGACATCTTTGCTAGTTATGAGAATAAAAAGTAAGTGGAGGTAACTGGACAGAGCTAGGGGGGTCAGGCAGGACGGAGAGCTGGCTGCAGTGGGACGAACTGGGACTCACACCCTCATTTAAACAAGATTCAGGATCAAGCTCACGGGACGGGTTACCAGCCATGTGGACAAACCCTCCCCTCCCGAAACTCTGACTGTCAGAGGAAATGTAGAGAACATGCAAAATGATCTTGCTGGAACTAAATGTCTGTACTAAAAGCATGTAGGCATCATGCTACAAAGAGCACTAAGTGGCATTATGCATGTGATTTGGGACGCAGCCTTGCACCAGAATAAAGGCGCATTGAGTGAGATTTAAAGGTCCGATCCAGGCTTTTAAACCACGGATCAGTGGGATGTTTTTATAAAAAAATAAATAAAAAAAATTGTTGCTCTATTTTTAAAGTCATAAATTGTTAAGCAGGGTTTTAACTCGTGGCTGGAAATTGTATTACCGGCTGATATAATATCTACTCAAGGTGATTAGATTAAATCACATGCAGCCCTCTGATTTATATGCTTAGATTAATAAATCCTCATGCCACCCGTGATCTTTTGGAGTGAGCTGGAAAGGCGCAGACGCCTCGCTCCACCTTGTGGCCGCAGTGCTGTTAAAGCGGCAGTACGATGGTTTAGTGGTTTAGCACATTCTCCTCTCAGCACTAGTGATTCCCGATTCGAATCCCCATCTGGGTGGAGTTTCCATGTTCTCCCCGTGTCTGCATGGGTTTCCTCCGGGTTCTCCGGTTTCCTCCCACGGTCCAAAAACATGGATCAAGTCAATAGAATTCTACAAATTGCCCCATATAGAATGTGTCTGTATGAGTGATTGTATGCCCAGTGATGGATTGGCGCCCTGTCCTGGGTGTATCTGCCCAGTGCCCGAAACGTTCTCCCCTGGATGGGCATGAGGACCCCCCCGCGACCCTAATGGAGGATAAAGCGGAAGATTATGAATGAATGAATGAATGAATGAATAACACCAATAATTGAACACGAGCAAGAATAAAATATATAGGTGTGCATGAAGCCCAAAGAATTCAGGGTTTTTTCGTTCATTCATTATCTCCCGCTTTATCCTCTATTAGGGTGACGGGGGGGGTTCCCCATGCCCATCCAGGGGAGAACATCTCGGGCACTGGGCAGAGAGACCCAGGACCTGACGCCAATCCATCGCTGGGCACACACTCACTCACACAGACACACTCTATATGGGGCAATTTTGAGAATGAATTCAGGGTTTATTAATTTATATTTATAGCTATTTAGTTGAATCATTCAAATGTAAAGACTGTTCCTCCGTCCCTCTCCAGCGTGTCCTGTTTGACCTCCTTGGGTTCTTGCCAGTGTTAGGATTGTTAAGTGCATGGACCACCAGACTCTAATCAGTACTGAGAGTAACACTTGCATGGACTTTCTCGCAATCACTGTACTTACACGAGCGCGGTTCAGTCACGAGCCCGATCCAAAGCGAAAGATGATTCGAATCAAGGTGCGAGTGTGAGACGTGATCTGTGCCAGCCTCTGGTGTGTGTCTCTGTGTGTGTCTCCGTGGGTGTGGGTGTGTCTCTGTGGGTGTGAGAAGGTTTGATTCACATTGCAGTAAAGTCTTCACCTGCATTACTCAATGATCACTCAATGGGGGGGGGCATACTGGTTTTTGTTATTTTCCTTCTGTGTAACGAGTCTGCATCCCAATTTGGTAATTAGCACCGTTTACATCTGGCTTCGCTGCGGTGTGAATCATTCCGGAGTCTTCACCTGCTGTCTGTGGTGGAGGAATCATTTCTGTGTTAACATTCTGTTGAGTCCCTGTCCTTCTCTCCTCACCCTCACCTCACTCCTCTGTGGCCTTCTCTCCTCCCCACATCTGTTTATCCCCCCCTCCCACGATAGTGACATGCATGCCCAAATTATCAGCTCCATTAAGGACTTGCAGTTGGATGGCGACGACCCGCGCAAGCTACTTCAGTCCTGGGGTCGCCTGCGCTTCCCACGCCGCCTTCTCCAGTGAGTTGGCCCAATGAGACGCCGTAACCCCCCCGAACCCTCCCTGGCAGCTGCTGCATCCTACTACATAGTGATTGATGCTCTTTAGCCCTCAAGCTTGTCACTTTTCACAAAGCGCTCGTAAAACGGTCAGGTCGCGCGGCACTCCGCCGAGTTCTAACTCCGACGCTGACGTTTTTTGGCGACGATTTGTGCCCGGGTTGCAGAAACGCAGCGTTTAACGAACTGCGAGCTGAGCTTCGTTAAGGTGCAGCAGCACCTGTTTGCCTGGCACGCTTCTTTAAGAGTTCGTCTTCTCCCGCTGATACCAGAACTGTATTAACTGCTAACAGTTGTGTTCAATTAAAAAAAAAAAAAAAAAAAAAAAAGGCTTGGTTGCTTACTTGCTGCATGGGTTAGCTGACTTACCCCGGATGCCCGGCTGCTTCCTACTTACCCCCAAGATCTGATCTGAAGTAGGTGGAATTAATATCACACGGCAAATTCCCCCCAACCAGGTAGTTTAGAAAATAATCACATTTAATTAAAACGTTCATTTATTTATGTATTAAATTAGAGAAACCGGAGTCTTCAGGAGGTTTTAGTTCTTCGGCTGATGCTTTTATTCAAAGCGACAACACTCACAAGTCTGTGCGTTAAGGCGGAACCAGCTGCAGTGTTATCAGCCCTGATCATCTGATGATCTGATTTTAATACACATATAGTAACAGTCAAAAGCCAGGACACGCCCCCTGCTGGCTCCATCAGCTATTTCCTTTTGTAGTTTTACAATCACAGACTGTAGTCCATCTCTGTTCTTGTTTCTGTTGGTTCTCTGTGTTCTATTGTTCAGGAGCATCACAGAACAGGTATCTTTTGGGTGGTGGATTGCTTATTGTTAGTTCTGCAGTGACACTGATGCTGTGAGGGGGTTTTAGTGCAGCAGTGTTGCTGTAGTTTTATTTCTCCACCTCCGTGACACTGCTGGGATAGGAATAATGCACTCACCTAATACTCCCTGCTCTGTAGTGATACTATTGGGGTCCTGACCATTAGAACAGAGTAAGGGAAGTTTAAACATTAAACTTCTAATGAAACCTAGAATATAAAGAATCTTTTAATATTCCTAAAAACAGAATTTTCTTCATGTATATATTCATTACGGTGCTATATAACCTTAAATACGAATTACATTGTGTTTTATATAGAAGGTATGCAAATTGGACTTTAGAATTTTTTTTACCACACCTCACAGCGCTGTCTCAGGGTCGCTATGCTTCAAAAGCCCCTCGTCTTCCTCGTCATTGCATGGCTCGTTGTAATTGCATGCACTAACCCCTCGCCGTGTCTCAACACCCTGTCAACCCGCCTGTTTCTCTCTCCCTCTTCTTCCTCTTCTACAGAAAGAACAAGCCCACCAAGAACAAGCAGCTCATCCCGAAGGTGAAGTCACTTTTCTCTAATGTTTCTGAAACACACACCTCGTTCTTAATACGTCACAAATGTCCCAGATGATTAAGAGCCACGGCTACAGGGATCATTGCCGTCCTAATGTTTTGCACAATTTTCTGTAGAATTTGCTGGACTCTCGCTCGCTGAAGTTTATCGTGGGTTTGCATGACCGCACCACCAAGTCCCTCCTGCATTTGCACAAGAAAAAGAGGCCTCCCAGCATCAGCGCTCAGTTCCAGGTGAATTCACAATACGAGACGTGTGTCCCTTCATACAACGTGTAGAATTATACATGTACATTATGCTCGATGCGAGGGTTGAGATGTGATCAGAAGTAGGATGTGGGAATGTTAACTCAGTGGTTTGGGTGTTGGGCTATCAATCTGAAGGTTGGCGGTTTAAATCCCAGCTCCACTGAAGTTAACAGTCTGGGTCCTTGAGCAAGACCCTTAACCCTCATTGCTCCAGGGATGTTGTGATGAACCCTGTTCTCACTTTGTAAGTCGCTTTGTAAGTATATGGACACCTCTCCATATTGGTTCTTTAGGCTGTAGTGCTGTCTGGTTTTCAAAGTAACAAAATAGAGGAAACTCTTACACTGTAAACACTGTCCGGCTCCTCCCACTGGGCCTCGGTCATCACTTAAGCAAACACCAGGGGAGTGTTTTTTTTTTTTTTCTTTTCTTTTTTTGCTGACCTTCCTCTTGCTCTATATGCATGTACACACACACATGATAAATAGACTAAGTGTACTAATAATAATACTAAGTATGTAATAATCAGTGTAGTTCTGGGTATAAAGAATAGTGTCAATAGGTCCAGTGTGTGTTCTGTGATTGGTGGTGTCTTCAGGTTGGGAGTCGTGTAGTGGTTCATGAATGTAGTGACGTGTTCAGGAGTGTGAGGAGTCACACTATAGTATAAGTTTTCATTTAATTTTTACTAACAGCCGCCACAGATCCGTCACATCATAAATAAATCCATCCAGTGTGTCTGGTTCCTTTACGATTCATTAATATTGTTACGATACTAATTACACTCAGAACTGAGGATTGTTATAAACTCGATTTTGTCTCTTCTCCTGCAGACGTCTCTTGGTAAACTGCTGGAGACTTTGGGAAAAGCCGAACCCTTCTTCATCCGCTGTCTGCGTTCCAACGCTGAAAAGGTTTTAAACCTGCCACGTTCCTACACTCACACATCACCTTAAAAGTGCTCTGAATGCCTTTAGTTTCATTGTAGAGGGCATGATGATTCAGTGGTTCAGGTGTGGGGCCTAAAACTCTGGAGGTTTTAACCCAGAGCCTGTTTAATCAACCCGACCCTGAATTCTAACAGCAAGTTACGAGACTTTTAAGTCAATTTGGATAAAATCGTCTGCGAAATGACTTCATGTGATGATTGATCATTTCTTAACATCAGGCTGATCGTCATTCCAATGCAGGCTGAGTAAATGCATCAGTATGTGTTTGTGGTATAGCTCTTTGGTCGTCACCTTCACCACGCTGAGCCAACGTTTCACTTTCTTCCATTACTCAAAAACACATGCCGACTTGCATCATCTTACTGTTGATTATTTTCTCACCCCCTGCTGCTTATACGCTGAGATACGAATGCCGTCCAAAAGTAAATAATACAGAGTCCACAGAGGAATAACGTTAAGAATAACTGTGAGAAATGAATCATGGCTTGTAATGATGCCTTTCAAACCCTGAACCAGTTTTCCCGTCTGTGTGAGCAGAAGGAGATGTGTTTCGACGAGGCGCTGATCCTGCAGCAGTTGCGTTACACGGGCATGCTGGAGACGGTGCGGATCAGGAGGTCGGGCTACGGAGCCAAATACACCTTCCAGGTAAATAACAGCTGACTTTTCCCCATTTTATTCATTCTTGGTGCTATTATCAATGGTGTTTAGAATACATAATAAACATTTCTCTGTATATTATTATATCAAATGTGTTTTAAAGTGCTGTCTCAAAGCTAAAAGGTTCTCTGGCTTTAATTCAAACATGCTGAAAAGACATTATCCATTAAGGGTGTAGGTGCAGTGCCTGTCCCAAGTCTGGGTAAATAGGAGGGTTGCATCAGGAAGGGCGTCCGGTGTAACACTGTGCCAAGTCGGATATGCAGACCTTTCTCTCTGCTGTGGCGCCCTCTAATGGAAAGAAGTTGAATAAAGAAGAATAAATGTCCTATAAACTCAATTGAGTTATTTTATCGATGTGACTTTTTTTTTTTCTTTTTCGACCTCAGGAGTTCATCGAGCAGTTTCGTGTGTTGCTGCCCAAGAACGCCTCTGCTCCTGAAGAAATATCTGCCCTGCTACAGAACCTTGTTCTAGACCCCAAGACCTACCAGATCGGCAAAACTAAGGTCAGCTTCCTTCCTGTCTATTCAGAACTAAAACGAGATGGGCATTGTATACACAGGGCTCGAGCACAGACCTGACCCTTCTGGTATGTTAGAAATAAATACACCATATTAAAAGGTACCGGGTTTGGAATATACAGTGCATAACTTTTAAATACAGTTCTGTTTGGTATGTTTATCATTTTAAAAGCTCCCTTATAAAACAGTATATTGCAAATTGAAACCTTCTCATAATCAAAACAGAGTCAGATTGATCAGATGTCTGAGAAGTCTGATCTACTACAAAACTCTAGGTGTAGGAGGTTTGAATGTAGGTACTATTTGACCATAATAAGCTGTAGGCTGTGAAAGTTCCATTCATCAAAAACATAATGTTGAAAAAACCTCACCTTATTTCTACAGTAGCCACTTTAATTAAAGGGACAGTATGTGAAATCAGCCACCGTATTGGTCAGGGGAAGAGGTTCACAGTGAGTTGCAATCTGCAAACTCGGCAATTAATGCCCCTAAACATACACATAGCCCCTTTAAGCTTTGAAATGACTCTGAGACTGGCTCATACAGATTCTACAAAAGTTCCTGCTGTTTCTTAGCCTTAAAATAAATAATAATGTAGCATCAGTGGTTGGCTGAGCCGATGAATACCATTCTGAATGGTTAATTTTACTTTTAAATAGTATTAAATTATATTTTAGGACAGCAGTCACACAAAAATGTGGCTGTAAAACGTCCAGGGTATGTTCAGTATGTTCAGGTGAGTCTTGTTCTCAGATATGCGGCCTGTTTGTTTTCTCAGGTTTATCTGAAAGAGCTGGAGAGGCAGAAGCTGCAGGACATTTTGCACAAAGACGTCATGCACAAAATCATTTTCCTGCAGCGCTGGTTCCGAGCTACAGTGCAGAGAAGGAACTTCCTTCAGCTGCGAGCGGCAGCCATCTTTGTCCAGGTAAGCTGTGCTTGGTACATCTCGGTTACATCGTTGACACGTTATTAGACTTGTCGTCATTTTGGGTTTTTATAATAAGCTGGGTGATACAGTGGTGCAGCGGTTAGGGCATCCGCCTCACAGCAGGAAGGTCCTGGGTTGGATTTCAGATTGGGGTGAACAGAATTTTTTACTGTATGGATTTTGCATGTTCTCCCTGCGTCTGAATGGGTTAACTACAGGTACCCCAGTTTCCTCCCACAGTCCGAAGATGGATGGATGCTGATGAACACAATGAGGAAAATATCCAGTAATGATGCTGCCTCAACATTAACCACCCAAATAAACCAAACCGCTCTTTAGAAAATTCATTCATTCATTATCTTCCACTTTATCCTCTATTAGGGTCGTGGTGGGGTTCCCCATGCCCATCCAGGAGAGAATGTTTCGGGTGCTGGGCAGATACACCCAGGACAGGATGCTAACCTATCGCTGGGCACACACTCACACACACATACACACTCTACATGGGGCAATTTGAAGAACTCTATTGACTTGATCCATGTTTTTGGACTGTGAGAGGAAACCGGAGAACCCGGAGGAAACCCACACGGACACGGGGAGAACATGGAAACTCCACCCAGATGGGGATTCGAACCGGGAATCCCTAGCGCCGAGAGGCGAACGTGCTAAACCACTTAACCACCCTCTTGAGAATATTATTTATTTTATTAAATCTTATTAACTGTAATGAAGAAGCTAAAGCAAAACGAACCTGATTTTTTTCCCCCTGCGCTTTTAATTTCTTCTGCACGAAACCCTGCAAGATATTTTTAAAGACTTATTTAGTTATATTTCAGTTTATGAAACTATTTTCACTGTGTGTTCGTTTACATTACCTACGTTGATGTGTTTGTTGGTGAACAGCGAACATGGCGCCGATGCCGGGAGAGGAGGCGCTACAGTGCAGCTGCCCTCATCCAGGCCGCATGGCGAGGATCCAAGCAGAGAGCAGAATACCGACGGCGGCGATGCTCTGTGACCAAGATCCAGGCTCTCGCTCGGGGGCGCTCCGCCAGGCTGAGGTGCGCACCGCTGTCTTGTACATGACCAAAAAACCTGTTCCGTGGTGGTGTTTCTAGCAAGCGGTAGTGTAGTTCAGGCCCAGTTCTCACTGGTTTTACAGTAAAATATTTAGATGTTTAATTAGAAAATAAATTATAAAGGTAAAAGTCTTGAATAAACTTTAATGGTTGGCTTGTCAGAGTGTCTGAGGTGGAATTGGTGTGAGATTTGTCTGAGGGGAACCTTTGTTAGTATTATTCTTTCCCTTTAAATTGCCTCAAATGATTGGCTGAGGTAATAAATATGCTTAATTGTCCACTGCCCAGACACTGTTCTCTCAATTGCTTCAGAAAGCGTAAGCAGCTTGTACAGGGATAGGTCCTACCATATACTATCACCTATAGATACAGTTCATGACTGCATGCTCATTTGGAGCTGTGTGTACTGCAGATTTAATTAAGTGATAAACGTTTTTTGCATTAATAGCCTTTAGAATGTTTTGCAGCTCTTTTCAGGAGTGTGACTCAGCTGAATCTCTCTCTGTGTGTTAGGTATCTGTCTCTTAAGGAGGAAAAGAAAAGGAAAGAAGAGGAAGAAGCTCGGCGGAGGAAACAACAACAAGAGGAAGAGGAGGAGGCAGCCAGACGAGCCCAGGAGGCAGCCGAGGCAGCCAGGAAAGCGCACGAAGCCGCAGAGGCAGCCAGGCAGGAGAGGGAGGCAGCTGAGGCAGCAAAAAGAGCTGAAGAGGCTGAAGCATTGCGAAGGCAACGAGATGCCGAGGAGGCTAAAAAACGAATGGAGGCTGAGGAAGAGGCGGCCAGGATCAGACTCCAGGCACAGCAACAGGTCCTGGATAAGGAGGAGGAGGAGGAGGAGAAGGCAATTCAGCAAGAGAGCGGGCAGGATGATCATCGGACTTCTGTAGAAACGGAGGCAGAGCGAAGCCACCAGACCGAGGCTGGACCTCAGCCTGAGAGCAAGCTTGAGGACGTCCGCAAAACCAATCAACACGAGGAGCCGGAACCTGCGCGGAAGCTTCCGGAACATACCAAATGTCCTGATCCAAAACCGACTGCTCCGGCAGAACACCCCGAGGACGGCCTGCACCCTGCAGCGTCGACGGTACAACACGATCAGGAGCAGAACCGGGCTCCAACGCTGGGCAGGTCCAACCACTCTCGGAGTTTGGAGAAGAGGGAGCAGCGGAGGCAGCGTGGTTTGGAACACAGCCAGCGGGAGTGCGTGCGAGCGGCTTCGATTGGAAAAGACGAGGGCAGCAGGCAGCTGGACCAGTACAACTTCATCACCTGGAAAGAGGAGAAGCCGAAAAAGGACGCCGAGGACGACGAAAGGGGGAAGAAGGAGCCCAAAACAGCCATGGGCAGGCCCACTACCTTACAACTGGACGTACCCGCGCCCAGTGAGCCCAAAGGCACCCCCACCAAGGAAGGCGGCGGCGGCAAGGGGAAGGCGCAGAAGAGCAACACCCACCCTGATAACGTCCTGCCCGAGGAGAAGAGGACTAAAACGCTGCAGTATGATTCATTACGCCATGCTTCATTTCTCAGCTAATGTGTTCCACGTCAGTTTAGTCGTAGAACATCTGAGGTTCTCTGACCTTCATAGTCTTCCATCAACTGCAGATTTGTGTCAAATGCATGGAACATATTGAGAATATTTGTACTACGCATGCTCACCACTTAGTGTAGTCAAGGAGACCATTGGTCAAATCTTTACATAGAGCCTTTAAAAAAATATGAATTAAATATAGTTTATTCTGCAGTACAGTACGTTGTAAGGCGGTGTAAGAATACTTTAAAACTTTAGGTCTTTATAAATGTGTGTTTTTGTAGAGGCTCCCGTTCGTTTGACGACGTATACGACCTGAAGTCCTCGGAGCCTCCTGTAGCTTCACAGGTAACTTCTCAGACTGGTCTTCAATTTATAAACACGACCTCAGTTTTACCTTAAAATCGGGCATTGAAGCCGTGTCTCCCTCATCGGGGGTCCGCTTGGACCCGTCACATTCATGTACTTCTTCTGGCTCACTCAGGGCAATGTGCATTATCGGAAGTGTCCCCGGCGCCGGCATCGGCTAGGCTTTGTGTCTAACTGCCTGCACGTAAAAAGTGCAGAGATGGAGGATGTGGATTTCTCGTCTTTGACCTCCACATGCCCGCTCCAGGTTGTTTCGTCTTTGCGTGTCGGAGGCGTTGAGGGTTTCGCTTTGGCCGGCTGAATGAGGGCTGAGATGATTCCAACCTCCCGAATGTTTTCCGCAGCACGCCGTTATAAGCCTTGGGTTTCGAGTCGGAGTCGACATGTGCTTCCTCTTTGAGTGTCTTTAAAAATTCTTTAGAATTTATTGACACTGCTTCAAATGCGAGTCGTCTGCGTTAAATAATTGGGCCATTTATTGGACGCTTTTATCCAAAGCGACTTACAAGGTGAGCACAGGGTTAATCACAACATCCCTGGAGCAATGAGGGTTAAGGGTCAAGGACCCACACTGGTAACTTGTGGGTAACACTCAGTGGACCTGGGATTTGAACCCCAACCTTCAGATTGATAGTCCAACACCCAAACCACTGACCTAACCTGCCCCTAACCTGTGTTAACGCTGGTATAGGCCTATCCCAGCAGTTTAATGCGATACAGTCCCATAATAATGACACTTGGATGCTTTTTAGGGGCGGCACGGTGGCTTAGTGGTTTAGCACGTTCTCCTCTCAGCTCTGGGGATTCCAGGTTCGAATCCCAATCTGGGTGGAGTCTCCATGTTCTCCCCGTGTCCGTGTGGGTGTCCTCCCACAGTCCAAAAACATGGATCAACTCAATTGCGTTATCCAAATTGCCCCATATAGTGTGTGTCTGTGTGAGTAAGTGTGTGCCCAGCGATAGATTGGCGTCCTGTCCTGGGTGTATCTGCCCAGCGCCCAAGACGTTCTCCCCTGGATGGGCATGGGGAACCTCCCCGTGACCCTAATATAGGATAAAGTGGAGGATAATGGATGGATGGATTGATGGGTGCCTTTTAGATGATCGTTTATGTTGCTCAGCTTAAAATGGGATGGCTCCTTAAAACCACGAACAAGGCCCCGAACTGTGCACCTACTGCTGATGCCTCTCTTTAACCATGTCTCCCACAACAAACAGGAAGCACATACACCTCAGAGCATCTGAATTCCAAGCAGAACATAACCGAGATCATAAAATCAGACAGGTTTCATATCGCCGCTCTAATAAACAAGCTTGTTTACATCGGCGCTCTAATATCGTCTTAATCTCAACCCCGTTCTGATAAAATGAATTAAAACATCCTCCCCGCATGAAGTAGCTTCACCTTCTCATACGCCGCTCTGCGTCCTCGACCCGTGATCGATCTCCTAACACGTCTCTGCACGGCTGAATTACAAAGGGTTTGTATGTCCTACGTGCTGCCGACAGCTGAAAGGTGGTGGGTGTGGATGTGAACTCTGGGATCTCTCGTGGTGGTGGATTAACCAGCATTATTATTTTTTTAATATTAAGATTGTAACTCGAATTAAATCTGTTCTGCCTTGTGGTGATTGTTTCCCATGATGCTGAGTTTAAACACTGATTTGAGGGGATGGAATGGGAAGAGATCAGTGTTTAGGTTTCTCACCAGGCTGTTTTTCAATCTTCTTACAGCACACGTCTCGCGCCGTGGAGGTTCCTCACAGTGGACGACCGAGCAGCATACGGAAGGCCGCTCATGAGAGCTCGGGTCAGCAGGATGGTTCTCACACCCATCCTCCCACTCCGGAGAGGTAAGATCCACATGTGGACGGTCCTGCTGTGCTGTTTTAGAGGACGCAATAAGGGGTAAGGGATTTGCTCAGGGGTACAGTGGTGGATTTTGTGGACAGCGCTTTGAACCACCGACCTTCAACCCTCTTTACAGACATGTGCTGGTGTAATTCGGGTTGTTTTAGTAGTGATTGCAGATAAGGACACAGACTCCTGGAGACAATTATGTAGAACATGTCATCTCCACTTTGATGGGAAGCCTGACTCAGCAGGCTCATGGGACAGCACTAGTCTGGGCTCATCTCGCTCGCTGATGTTATGACATACAGCATGAGCGTTCTCATTTCCTTTTATGGAAGTTGGGTATGAGAACCAACTCAAGCCGTTGCTTAAATCCCCCCTGTCCTTTGCAATCGACTCGTCTCTTTAAATGTTTCTGATGCCTGGACTCAGATTTTGACCCCGTGTTACCATGAATCATTTTCTTCTGCTATTTTGAATGTTGACTGTACAGTCAAAGCAGCACGGTGGCTTAGTGGTTTAGCATGTTCTCCTCTCAGCACTGGGGATTCCCGGTTCGAATCCCCATCCGGTTGGAATTTCCATGTTCTCCCCGTGTCTGCGTGGGTGTCCTCCGGGTTCTCCGGTTTCCTCCCACAGTCCAAAAACATGGATCAAGGTCAATTGAGTTCTCCAATTTGCCCCATATAGAGTGTGTTTGTGTGAGTGAGTGTGTGCCCAGTGTTAGATTGGCGCCCTGTCCTGGGTGTATCTGCCCAGCGCCCGAAACGTTCTCCCATGGATGGGCATGGGGAACACCCCTCCCCCCCCCCCCGCGCGCGCAAATCTAATATAGGATAAAGCGGAAGATTATGGATGGATGGACTGTACAGTCTAAGCTGTAAATGGTCCGTTTATGGATGAAAGATGACGTGCTGATTAACTGTCACTGGAATTTTCCTTTTATAGTCATTTATTGTAATGAATGAATCACGCATCATGCAGAATGATGCATTTTAATAAAGGAGCCTTTTGTTTACAGATCGACCGGCTTCCTGAGAAAGATTCTGAAGAAACGTCCTCATAAGGAGGCCCAGACCCCCGAGGATGGAGATCTGACATTGGCTGGCTCTCTGTCTGAGAAAGAAGGTACATTCAGATCCTCCACTGGTCCACTAATGTGTATTGTTTTTATGCATCATCATCATCAGTCTGCTCTGACACACGGTCTGTGGTTGACCCCTTCCATTCGAACAGCCGTCTCTCCCACGCGTCTTCATCACGCAGAGCCTCCGAACGCACGCGTGACTCGAAACCCTACCATTAAGATCAGCCGGGCCACACGCGTCAGTGAACAGTGGAACGCCTCGCTGGACCGAGAGATCACCAACGCCAACGAGCTCCGGCACCTCGATGAGTTCCTGGGCAATCAGGTCTTAAGAGAGAGCGAGAATGAATATACAGATGACATCATGTTTACAGCGTGAGGCTGATCTGACGGATCCGTGTTGCAGGTGAATGATTTGCGCTCCAGAGGAAAGCAGCTGTCCGCAACCGAGCACATCTTCATCACGGCCACCATGCAGTTTAGGGAGAACATCAAAAGCATGTATTCTCTCCAAGTAAGTCCTCACAAATGAACATCTTAAAGGTGTTAAAATTCAAAGACCGTATAATCTTTTCCGCCGTTCCTTTTGCAGAAGCCACATATCGGCTATAAAAGTCTGATGAGGGGCTACCAGAACAAGGTGATCAGTTTAGCCAGCGAGCATCAGAAGGGAGAGGTTCAGCTGGTCGTCAACCTCTTCCAGTCTGTGCTGGACGGCTTCATCCGGGGAGAGATCAAGAGAGAGGAGGCTGAACCAGCGAAGGTGAAATCCCTACTGTACTCATGGTGGCCTTCCCCCTGTGTGTTCAACAGTGGGCGCTGGCGTGACCCTAATTAGTACAAGATGGTTAATGAAGCGAATCCATTGTAGATTGCACGAAAATAAAAGCTATAATTAAAGTGGAAAGTGAATGAAATCCCAGACTTGTAAACTTTGTTTTCTGTCTCAGCCTCCGAAAGGTCGCAAGAAAAGGCGGAAGAAGGACAAGAGTGTGAGTGGACGTTAACGTCATCAATGTTCTGCCTCAAAATATAGACCCCCGAGTAAATCTGTACGGCCCTTTTTATTTTACTTTTATTTATGAATTTATTTTTTTAGATGGAGAGTCCACTTGATCACAGGTTCAGCAACTTCCAAGTGAACATCATGCAGTCATGTGACCAGTGTGCCTCTTATATCTGGGGGATGGAGAAAGCGTACATGTGCAGTGGTCAGTATGTGGTTCATGGGCCTTTCATGAGGAAATGATCTGGAAATTGGCGGCCATTTAGGTTCATAAATATATATTTTTTATACTTATTGGAATCAAACCAGCCTGTCTGGTACCAACAATCATGCCACGGTCCAAACACAGAAACACACTCGTTCTGAAGCACATCCATTACATGATCCTTCGAGATCTATACTAAAGCAGTAAGGCTTCAGAGGGCATGCATTATTGTGAAAGAGGTGTTACACCTCAGCCAATCAGATTTAACTACCCGTTTTATAAAACTAAAAAACGTTTAAGATGAATGCATAAATTAAAAAAAAAGATGTATAGATGGGTTTGTCTCAGTGTTTATATAAATGTTTTTACAGATTGCAAACTGGTTTGTCACAAGAAGTGTCTGTCCAAAATCGTCACCGACTGTAACACATTCTGCTCAAAGAAGGTTGGACTTATATCTGCTATTTAAAGGCTTAATTACTTTTTAAATGCCCTGTTTATGTAAAGGGATGCATTAGAAATGTATTAGAGGTTTTTATCATTATTATATTGTGTGTGTGTGTGTGTGTGTGTGCATAAGCGGGTATGTATGACATTGTGGAGACCAATACCTGTTTACAAACTCATAGTTATGGTTAGTTTATGGTAAGGGGACGTCTCTGCAAGATGGATTGAAGTCTGTGTTGTGGAAGACCCCATGATGCATGAAAATGTGTACACACAAACACACTCACACACACACACTTGGTGATTAAGAGACTGTTATTCTTTACCTGACCCCCAGGTTTTTGGTCAATGCTATGCTCTTTTGTTTTTTCTGTAGAACGACGAGGACTCCTGCTCTCAGCACTTTGGGGTGCGAGTGTGCAGGCTGGTCAGTGACAGGATCCCGGTCCCTGTGGTGATGGAGATGATGCTGGAGCATGTGGAGATGAACGGCCTTTACACCGAGGGTATTTACAGGAAGTCGGGTTCAGCAAACCGCATGAAGGAACTCCGGCAGCTCCTTGAAACCGGTGTGTTTATGCAGATTTCTCACTGAATTCATAGTGCAGAAGACAGGGACAATTATTCAGTATGATATATCTGATTGTGGATGTATATACAACCTAGTGGAGTTCTGACTGTTGAATAAAAAGAACTCCCCAGCCTCAAAAAGAATGTGATGCTCGCTCAAACCTGGAAGCAAATGGCTGGGAGCAGGATTTGTATATATAAGCCGCAGATCAGACATGATGGTCTATTTGAGTGTACGGATATGAGCATTGTCCTCAAGATTCCTGGCAAACAGTTAGTATTTATACTTGAACTTAAACCCATAATAATTCACATTAGTCATATTGCCGAGCTCGTTTACAGACCCTGCTTAACGTCACAAGCTTTTACCCTGAACATTCATTCATTCATTATCTTCCGCTTTATCCCCTATTAGGGTCGCGGTGGGGTTCCCCATGCCCATCCAGGGGAGAACGTTTCGGGCGCTGGGCAGATACATCCAGGACAGGACGCCAACCTATCACTGGACACCCACTCACTCATACACAAACACCGCTCTACATGGGGCAATTTGGAGAACTCAATTGACTTAATCCATGTTTTTTGGACTGTGGGAGGAAACCGGAGAACCCGGAGGTAACCCACACGGACACGGGGAGAACATGGAAACTCCACCCAGATGGGGATTCGAACCAGGAATCCCTAGCACTGAGAGGCGAACGTGCCGACCACTAAGCCAACGTGCCGCCTTTAACCTGAACAGTGAAAAGAAAATGTGAATAACGATGAATAAATGGATTGATCGTCTGTTTCTGTCTCCAGACCCCAACTCCGTGTGTTTAGAGAACTATCCCATCCATACGGTCACTGGTCTGGTGAAGCAGTGGCTGAGGGAGCTACCTGACCCTCTTATGACCTTCAATCACTATAATGACTTCCTGCATGCAGTAGGTGAGTCTCAGCCTCGCTCTCATTTTCTGTGCATCACTCAGGTGTTCGGAATACGAGCGTCTGTGCCCTTCACCTCCACCCTCTGGATCTGTCCGTAGACTATAAAGTTTGGGCATTACAGCAGAGCTGCAATTAAACTACATGGGGTGCTTATTAATTCAACCTTTGACCTGCTTTACATATTGCTATTACAATAGTACATTGTCTTTTGCCGAAGTGACAGTGGCAGGGGGAAACTGTCTGGTATTTGTGTGTTTTTAAAGAAATAAACTTTATGAGGACCAAAATTTAACTCGCCCGCCTTGAGCGCCCTACGTGTTCACACACATTACTACATGTTTGTTTCAATAATCACTCTGTGAATGTTTCCTTTCTCATCAGAACTCCCCGAGAAGCAGGAGCAGCTGCAGGCCATTTACAGAGTAATAGACGAGCTCCCATCAGCCAACTACCAAACTCTGGAGAGACTTATCTTCCATCTGGTCAGGTAATCCTGAGAGTGTCCCAGATTTACACGTTCATCTTATTGGCGTGAGATGCTAACTGGCGGCGACGTCGCAATGAAATCGTGACGGAGAGTCCACCTGATAACTGCGAGTCTGTGCCTGCAGGGTGTCGCGAGAGGAGAAGAGTAACCGGATGACCCCTAATTCACTGGCCATTGTTTTTGCCCCCTGTATCCTGCGAGGTCCGGACAACGCCGACCCCCTCCTCAGTATGAAGGATGTTGCCAAGACAACCACGTACGTGCTTTTTATTGACGTTATGCAATTAGCTCTTGTCTTTGCACGCTCTACGCTGTTTCGTGCTCTGATCACACGTGTCTGCAGGTGTGTGGAGATGTTGATTAACGAGCAGATCCGGAAGTATAATGAGAAAATGGAGGAGATCGAGCAGTTGGAATACGCGGAGACGCTGGCTAAGAACCAGCTCAAATTAAAGAGGAGCAATACGGTGAGTGCATAGTGAGGATCCTCTGGGTTGTACCCTTGGGCCATTTTTTATTTATTTTTTTCCTTCTTTATTCTTTTCCCTCCTCCTTAACTTTGCACCTTCTGTTTCATTGTGTATCTTTGTCTCTCACTCTGCACCTGTGTATACACACGGTTATTGCCGTCAACCTCTGATGCCTTTTCTCTGCTCCTTGTGTGTTTTGTGGGTCTCTGTAGAGCTGGCCTTTACCTCTCAGGTTTACTTCTCCTTACAAAGGAGTAGCGGTATGTATTTGGTGTGTTTGTGTTAAAGATGCTTGTGTGTGTGTATTTGCTTTTCCTGGTTGCTTTCTGATTTTGCAGCATCCTTGTGGAATTGCATGATTTCAGTAGATGATCATCTTCATGAATCTGTGACGATGTTTGTTTTATTTATTTGTATGCAACGGTGATAAATGTTCCAATTTGTTGGTCAGGAATATTATAAATCAAAATATAACAATGTTATTAAGGTTACTTGTAACTATAACATGTACACTAGGGCTCGACTGATACAGGATTTCGATATTTAAAAAAAAAAAAAAAAAAAAGTTTAATCATACATTATGCTACGCATTAATAGTTTAGAAATTTTTTTAATGTCATGACATGGAGCGCCGATATCGACGCCGATTTATCGGTCGGGCCTTAATATGAACCGTATTGTATTGAAAACTGGTGAATGTGCTAACACCCATTAGCTCCATTGCATGAGCTGTAGGCCTTGTATGACCTCGTCCTTGTTTACTAATTGAAATGGATTTGCCGACGATGTACGCGGTAACGAGCGCATGGTTTGACGTGATGCCGTGACCTTAGTGGAGATGTGATACAGCGCCGTAGGTCTGCCCTTTGATTAACGTTTCCATAAACCCGTTGGTGACATCCTCTTGTGTTCCGGGGACCGTAGGTGAGGGAGAAGCCAACCTCGGATCTGTGCGCTGTTCCTGAGAACGAGCCACTCGACTCGGACACGGAAGCCGAGAGAAACCTGATGGAGCGAATCAAATCCATCAAACAGGAGAAGTATGGTCATTTTAAGATGATACCTCCGTTAACCAACGTTCTCACGGCGTGTGTTTGTACCGAGATGCTGCTCACGGCGAGCTATTAAGACCCAGTCGGTTCTGTTGCAGAGACGACTTGGCTTGCAGGTTGCCAGATATGGAGCAGCCAGGTTCAGACCAGGAGAATTTGGACTCGGAGGCCTCGGCCAGCTCGGAGAGCCTGCTCGACGACCGTGCCCTGTGTTCGGACACGGAAGGTCAGTATTAAGGTACAGAGCCTTCAGCTTTTTATTACCGTACATTCTAACAGCCTGAGAAGTCACCCTTTATGTTGTTTATGGCGCAGGTGTGGACCGGGCGCTGTTGATACCGTTAAAGAGAGTGGCAGTGCCCGCTGCTCTCTAGCAGGTTGTGATTTTACTGACTGTGTGTGGTGGGGGGACCGGTTCGGGGTGTGTGTGTGTGTGTGTGTGCATGCTAGTGGTAGTCTTGGCATGAGCTAGACTATAAAGCTTGACCTAAAGGGGGTACAGTCTTAATCTTGTGTTTCCTTTTTTCTACAAAGCAGGTTTCAGACTCCAGACCTGTCGTCTTTTATTTATCTTAATAATGCTCATTAATCCTCTGTTGCGTCACACAGGGTTCTAAGGACTTAACCATGACTCAGGGGTGTTTGTTTGCTCTTATTATATAAAACTGACTTTTTAGAACTTTTGGTTTTATTAAATTATATTTCTATCAGACTCCTTTCGCTGGTTTTTAGTTTCTGTTCTGGAGCTTTTCCTCATTCCTCATCTCGGTGTCATTCATTCATTTATTCATTCATTCATTTTTTCCACTTAATCCTGTATTGGGCTCGGTTCTACATGCCCATCCAGGGGAGAACATTTCGGGCGCTGGGCGGATACACCCAGGACAAGGCGCCAATCTATCATTGGGCACACTCACTCACACAGACATATACACACAACCACACACATACTATACTGGGCAATTTGGAGCATTCAATTTATCTTGAATCTATGTTTTGGACTGTAAAGAACATGGAACCTGCAATACGTCGTTGTCCTAATTTATGTAATATATATATTATATAATATTTTTTTTTTATATTAATATATTTGCATGCTCTTGAAATTGTGACTGACAGGTTGTATATGTCAGTGCATGGTGGCGCAGGTGCATGGCTCAGTGCGTGACTGAATCGTATGTGGTGCTAACCATGTTTACTATTCCAATATCCGAACGATTAATAAAACAAAAAAATATATTTATGTTTATATATAGTTATGTTTTCATAGTTTATTTTTATTTATTGATTCAATTTATTATAAAAATTACAGTTAAACTGCTGTTGGTGGCAGATTCATGTAAACGGATACTGAAATGCGTTCGGATGTTTGAATAGCACCCCCCTCTGGTAGCAGAGGCGTTGTTTTTATTTTATTGTGCTTGTTTCTTCTTCTTATATAAACTGTGTGATGTTTTTTTTGTTGTTGTTCAGGCAGAATGAGTGCAGTACCGAGAGTACAGACCCCTGCTTCCCATATTTCTGCCCCCTCACCCTCCCTGTCCACGTTCCACTGCTCCCTTCCTAGAACTGCGAACCTCTCAGGCTCCTCCTCCCTTTCCGAGTCTTCCCCCAGAAACCAGCTCCAGCGCCGGCATCCCATCATCCCCTGCACACTGCGTCTACCGCAGGGTGTCTTCACCTTGGTGCAGAGGCGGCCGCGGCCTGGCCGGCGCAAGGACAGCATCCAGTCACTCATCATCACCTCGGGGACGGATTTTGAATTCTTGTCCTCAGCTTCCTCTGATCCCTCCATCACGGAGAGCTGTCTCCCCTCTCCCAGTTTCCTCTCAGAACGCGATCTTGCTCATATTACAGACGCCTGATGCCTCATGGGAGTTACAGTTTAGCCTGATCGAGGGTTCACCAAGCACTTTTTTTTTTATTGCTACTACTAATGCGGGGTTTTAATTGTTTTTTTAAGCCAGATTTCCATGGCAACCTCGGTTGGTGCTATCATTGAACCTTTTTTTTTTTTTTTTTTTTCCTTTTTTAATAGCATGATGTTGCACCTTTCCGTCTTCTTCATAGACCTATAAAACAAACAAAAAAAAAAGATAAACTGGTTTTATCGTGCCTTCAGATTCATGTTCGTTCTGTCGGTATTGTCTTGTTTGCAGTATGCAGAGAGTCGGGAGGGGGGGGGGTGCTCCACTGCCAGTGGATCGTTCTCTGTTTGATGAACACACTTTACATGCGACACTTTACCCTTCACCCGCTGCTGGTTTGAGAATCCTCCGAACCTTTTTTCTTCCGAACTGGCCCTGAGTCTCAGCGGATCACAGCACACAACTCACACTGCGACCTGGTGCATAAAGCCATGAGGGATTGTACACAGTGTGGGGGATTTCACAGATTGTACTGAACAAGAATGTTTTCTCTTTCCGCGCAAAGCGATTCGCCTTTAGATATTTGACTGAAACTGTACCCACTCAGTGGAGGCTTTATTAATGTTAAGTACATGTTTTTTTTCCTAATAATAGATCCTAAAAGGTCAACAGCAGCATTTCTTTTTTCTGTAATTCTTCTGTATTACCGAACATCGCTGTAGATGCTGCGCTTCCACTCAATTATCAGGGAAGCAGTTACATCTTTTTTTTTTTTTTTTTTTTTTAAACAATAGAACTGTCTGGAAAGTCAAAATGTTATAGGGATGCTTGATATTTAGGATACAACTTGCGAATCCAATATGTGTGAAGCAGTAATCATTTTAAATATATATTTGATATGATCTTGCACATCTTGGCATGCAACTTTTGTCGTTGAGATGTTGTGCAGCCCTAATGTGTGTCACATGAACGATTTCCTTAGGAAAACGTGTAATAAGTGCGAGAATATACAGTGATTTAGTCTGTTTAGCATAATAAATCCCTTTAGGATGATGCATATCTGCATCTTTTTGCATTGCAGTCTTTCATCATCCAACTCCACAGGTTCTTTTACATTCATGACCGAATCACTGTATGTTCTCCCTTTACATTAATAGTGTGGCCTCCATTCAGTCCAAAGCAGTTCTCAGCCAACAGACCACAGTGGCAATAGTCAATCTGCACATTTCTCTGTATGTAATGTTTAAACAGCCAGCAGGGTGTGTGTGTGTTTTTATGGGAGTTGTGTAAATATTAGTTTTATTCGTTGTACTGGAACAAAACGAACATGTAAACTGCAAACCAACCTGAGATTAAGCACATCTTCAGCATGCCTGAATCCCCCGAGACCTTCGTATCTCCTGATTCCTGATGGACTGTTTATAGCGGACGATCCGAACGCACCCCAGACGAATCGTTTTTTTATATTGTATTGAATCAGTTTCACAGATTCGACTCCTCTCGTTTGCATCTCCGAGTCGGTGGGACTGAGGATCTGTATAATTACTGTCATACAGTGGGAGAGCCACGTGTTTACTAATAATGTAGAGTGTTAATCCTCTGGTGTGTGAGCTCGTGTACGGAACGCATGTCCAAATGTCGGTGTGGCTGGTTAAGAATGAACGAATGAGTGATTACTTCGTATTAGGACCTGTCCTTGCTTTGTGCTGTATTTTGCATTATTGTGTTCTTGTGGTTCACCTTTAGTGGACAGATTCAGCTGATTATTTTCCTACAATACAGTTCGTACTTACTGCAGCTGATCAGTGTGAATCCTTTTGTTTTACTGACTGCATATGAAACGATTATGTTCTAATTGTATATAGATTTGTTTTATTGGTACTTAACACATGCTCACTTACTGTATGTCAAAATATACTTTTAATATTTAGTCCATTCACAATCACCAGCAGTGCAGGGTGCAGCACTCAGTAGGTTGAGGTCAGTGAAACACTCTGGACAGTCTTCAGTACATTGGGGTGAGACACATTCACACCTTGGGGCAATTATGAACTTGAACTTTTAGGTAACCAGGGATGGGATGAACCTACAAACAGTGAAAGGACCATGGCCTGGAGTTTACGGTTTTAAAATTAAAAAGTTTGTTCACACGTTAATAATTTTGGAAAGCAGAACCACATTTCAAATGACTTCATTTAAAATTTAAAATATGTTAAAATGTTTTTTCAGTTTATGCTTCTTGATTCAAGTTTACAGGTCAGAAGACGACCAGCCTCTGATTTTTATCTTCAGGCTGCTTTTTTTTTTTTTTTTTATTTTATCAGAAGACAGATCCCAGTAGAAATGCAAAATAATTGCACATTGCTCAAGTCAATGTCATCACAATTTAATATAAATATGAAAACAATTTGAGAATTAATTCAAATAAGTCCCGAGTAATATTTCAAGTAATAATTATTAGAATTGTATTAACTTGTTTTATTGAATTGGTACAAATTTATTATAGTGAGCGTTTAATACGTAAAACTATTGATTTGGGCCTAAAATGCTTGAGATAATAAAGCCAGTGCTTCGGTATTACGGAGAAAAAAAAAACAAGTTTTGTGGTGTTTTCAAAAAGCCACTCATATGAATCCAGTAAGCACTAACATGATGCTTTATCTATCCATCCGTCATCTTCCACTTTATCCTCTATTAGGGTCGCGGTGAGGTTCCCCATACCCATCCAGGGGAGAACGTTTTGGGCGCTGGGCACACACTCACTCTCACAGACACACTCTTTATGGGGCAATTTGGAGAACTAAATCCCCCCCCCCCCCCCCCCCCCCCCCCCCCCCCCCCCCCCCCCCCCCCCCCCCCCCCCCCCCCCCCCCCCCCCCCCCCCCCCCCCCCCCCCCCCCCCCCCCAGGGAACCCCACCGCGACCCTAATAGAGGATAAGCGGAAGATAATGAATGAATGAATAAATAAAAACACAAACGTCGTCAGACGGCCTTTAAACCGGGTTTTGTGTTTAAGGTGAGGTCACCGAACCGAATTCCTCAACCAACATGTCCGACAGCGAGCGCCGAATGCTCTCCTTCCGCTTTCGGCCGGCGTAGAAACGCAGGCACTTCCTGTTGGTTGTGAGCAGCATGGCGGCGTGCAGGCTGGAGATTAATTTGATCCGGTTGTTGTCGCGATGTGAAGCGATCGCTGCGGAGAAAAGATCAGAGACGGAGTGGCGACTGGAGAAGGTAACGAGGACCCAAAGCCCCGAGATCCGAACCCGCTGTCACTCAGCTGCAAGCGTGTTAACGGCTGCCACGTCACACCGAGAAGATAAACACTCACATCATTCATTCATCCATTATCTTCCGCTTGGGTCGCAGGGGAGAACGTTTCGGGCGCAACACCCAGAACACACACAGAGGCTATATGGGGCAATTTAGAGCATTCACTTTACCTTGAATCCATGTTTTTGGACTGTGGGAGGGCACCGGAGAACCCGGAGGAAACTCACACAGACACGAGGAGAACATGCAAACTCCACCCAGATCGGGGTTCGAACCTGGATCCCCAGCGCTGAGAGGAGAACATGCTAAACCACTAAGCCAATTGTCGCTCAGACTCGGGGCATTCATTTATTCATTCATTATCTTCCCCTTTATCCTCTATTAGGGTCGTGGGGGGGTTCCTCATGCCAGACCAGGGGAGAACGTTTCTGGCGCTGGGCAGATACACCCAGGACAGGACGCCAACCTATCCCTGGGCACACACTCACTCACACAAACACACTCTATATGGGGCAATTTAGAGAACTCAATTGACTTGATCCATGTTTTTGAACTGTGGGAGGAAAGCGGAGAACCCGGAAGAAACCCACACGGACACGGGGAGAACCTGCAAACTCCACCCAGATTGGGATTCGAACCTGGATCCCCAGTGCTGAGAGGAGAACATGCAGGCAATTGTCGCCCAGACTCAGATCAATGAACTGTTATTGATTACCTGATTACACTAACGCCTTTCACTCTTTAAAGTTTTTAAATGAACTGATTTTAATTCGCACCACATTTCACCCAAATTATGTATTTTAATTTTTTTGCTTATTTTATTTATTACTATTTTATTTGATGTACATTAGAACCGGTCGAAAGTTTGGCCACGCCCCCTACTTGCTTCATTCTCCATTCGACCCCACCTACCATAGAGATGGACTTTGTAGTTTTACAATTGCAGACTGTAGTCCATCTGTGTTTATAGGGGGGCAATTTGGAGAACTCAATTGACCTTGATCCATGTTTTTTGGTCTGTGGGAGGAGACCGGAGAACCCGGAGGAAACCCACGTGGACACGGGGAGAACATGGAAACTCCACCCAGATTGGGATTTAAATCAGGAATCCCCAGCGCTGAGAGGCGAATGTGCTAAACCACTAAGCCACCGTGCCACCATCTATGTCCTCCACTTACCATATAGATGGACATTGTAGTTCTATAATTCCAGACTGTAGTCCATCTGTGTTCTTTGTTGTTGTTGTTAGTCCCCTGTTGGTTCTCTGGTCTCTGTTGGTCAGGAGCATCACAGAACAGGTATCATTTGGGTGGTGGATTGTTGATGGTCAGTTCTGCAGTGACACTGATGCTGTGAGGGGGTTTTAGTGCAGCAGTGCTGCTGGAGGTTCATTTCTCCACCTCAGTCACACTGCTGGGATAGGACTAATGCACTCACCCAATACTCCCTGCTCTGTGGTGGTACTACTAAGGTCCTGACCATTAGAACAGAGTAAAGGGGACGTACACAGTATGTACTGTAGAACACACACAGATGGACTACAGAATGGAATTGTAGAACTACAAAGTCCATCTACACGGTCCATGGAACTGAGAACATGTAGAACAAAATGGAGGCGTGGCCAGACTGTTGACTGATCCTGTATTATCAATAATATTTACACTGCTGTTGCTTTTCGTTAATTTGGTTATCAGTCACTTTGTAGTTCCTGTGAATTGAATATTGTGGTTGATGTGTTGTAGTATGTTGGCGCGCTGGAGGAGATGCTGGTGGCGCTTAGGAAGAGTCCCAGGTTTGTGCCTTACGTTTGATCTTTGTTTAGATTTTTTTTTTTAACGCTGCACGTCCTGCATTCTGTCTTCATTCATTCATCATCTTCTGCTTAATCCTCTATAAGGGGCGGGGGGGGGGGGTGTTCCCCATGCTCATCCAGGGGGAAATGTTTTGGGCGCTGGGCAGATACACCACGAACAGGGCACCAATCTCATCCCTGGGCACACACTCAGACACACACACACACACACACACAAACACACGCTATATGGGGCAATTTAGAGCATTCAATTTACCTCTTGCGGCACGGTGGCTTAGTGGTTTGGCATATTCTCCTCTCAGCGCTAGAGATTCCCGGTTTGAATCCCCATCTGAATGGAGTTTCCATGTTCTCCACGTGTCCGCGTGGGTTTCCTCTGGGTTCTCCGGTTTCCTCCCACAGTCCAAAAACATGGATCAAGTTAATTGAGTTCTCCAAATTGCCCCATATAGAGTGTGTCTGTGTGAGTGAGTGTGAGTGACCCTAATAGAGGATAAAGCGGGAGATAATGGATGAATAAATGAATTTACCTCGTGTCCATGTTTTTGGACCGTGGAAGGAAACCGGAGAACCCAGCGGAAACCCACACGGACACGGAGAGAAGATGGAACATCCACTCAGATCGGGATTCGAACCTGGATCCCCAGAGCTAAGAGGAGAACATGCCAACCACTAAGCTACCGTGCTCTGTTTTATTAATGTTTTTTATTTTTTAAGCAAACCTTCTGCTGAGCTGTTAACTGAATACACTCGTAAAGTGGACTTTCTCAAAGGGCTTATCGAGGTGGAGAAACTGGTGAGTCCACAGGTCCATCGTGTGAACGTTTACTCATGCCCACTGTAAGCTTCACGACGCCCGTGTCTCTGCAGCCGACATCTACAGAGAAAGCGCTGGCCAATCAGTTCCTGGCACCGGGTCGGACGCCGACCATCTCCAGCGAGAGGATGCCCGCCACGAAGACCGTGCACATGCAGAGCAAAGCCCGGTGCACGGGGGAGATGCGCTCGGAGCTCTTCAGCACTGTAAGTCTGCGCCACATGCATGCGTTTAAAGAACATCATTTATGTTCGATTGATTTTGTTGACGTGTTAAAAAAAAATCATTCATTAGCTTTTTTTTTCTCCCCATACAGGGGAGAACGTTTCGGGCGCTGGGCAGATACACCCAGGACAGGGGGGCAATCTATCACTGGGCACACACTCACTCACACAGACACACTCTATAGGGGGCAATTTGGAGAATTCAAGTGACTTGATCCATGTTTTTGGACTGTGGGAGGAAACCGGAGAACCCGGAGGAAACCCACGCGGACACGAGGAGAACATGGAAACTCCATTCAGATGGGGATTCGAACCAGGAATCCCTAGTGCTGAGAGGAGAACGTGCTAAACCACTGAACCACCGTGCCACCGGTAAATAAAACTAACCGACCTAATTAAGCAGTCTCCCTCTGTGTGTGTGTGTGTATATATATATATATATATATATATGGCAGCACGGTGGCTTAGTGTTTGGCATGTTCTCCTCTCAGCACTAGGAATTCCCAGTTCGAATCCCCATCTGGTTGGAGTTTCCATGTTCTCCCCGTATCCGCGTGGGTTTCCTCCGGTTTCTCCGGTTTCCTCCCACAGTCCAAAAACATGGATCAAGTCACTTGAATTCTCCAAATTGAGGGAGTGTGTGCCCAGTAATAGATTGCCCCCCTGTCCTGGGTCTATCTGCCCAGCGCCCGAGACGTTCTCTTGTAGATGGGCATGGGGACCCCCACCGCGACCCTAATAGAGGATAAAGCGGAAGATAATGAATGAATATATATATATATCCCCTATATGTCACATTTATATATATATATATATATATATATATATATATATATATATATATATATATATATATATAGGTTTTATATATATATATATATATATATATATATATGTGTTTATTTTAACAGGCTGCTTCCAGCGCAGGTACCGACCTGAGACGCAGAAGGTAACCTCACGCCCCCTGGTTCCTCTTTTTTTAAAATATCATCATCTGTTCTGCTTTAATGAAATTTCTGTCCTGTTCCTCAGCGGTGTCCCGGGGGACAGTTTGGAGAGCGGGGCCGAGCTGGACGCCGTGCTGCAGCATCACCACAGTCTGCAGGAGAAGCTGGCCGAGGACATGCTCCACCTCGCTCGCAATCTGAAAAACAACACGCTCGCCGCGCAGAACATCATCAAACAGGACAATCAGGTCAGAATCAAAGTGGACGTTCCTTACACCTGATGCTGACATCACGGCGTCGTCTCCTCTCAGCTGCGCTGTGGACGGTTTGTATATATGGTGCATTGTCGTACTCTGACCACAGGAGGGCAGCCGTGTCTCACAGATGCAAAAGGAGAATCCGCTGGGGTTTTTTTTAAACAAACGATTAATTAAAGTTTTAACGATTTTATTAATGATGCACGTATAAGAATTACTAACATATTAAGGAATTGTTTTAAAACGAAATGTAAAATCACTAGAAATAGCGTAAACTTATTAAGCAAACTCGTATTTTCTGACCAGCCGACTGAAAAGCAACAAAACATTCAGTGAATTTTATTCATTTTAGCAAGAAACTTCTTTTTATTTTGACAGCTGACTCATGAAATATTAGCTAATTTCCCAAGTCCATCATCAGCGTTTTTAGGTGCTTTTAATGCATTTATTTCGGCAATATATTAGCATTTAAATCATTTAAAATGGTCGGAGCAGCAGTAGCAGTGATAAATTACGCAGATTAATGTCCTGTTTATATTGTTCATCTGATAAACTAATAATATCGGTTAAAATAAAAGTAATATAGACATTTGACATTAAAACTTAGACAAGATTGTTGCGTTTTCCGCCTCGATAGTCAACAGAAAGCTGACGCAGTAACGGGTTGAGTCCACGAGGTGGCAGCAGTGTAACGTCCTAAATGCTTACCGAAGGAAATCCTGCAGTTTCATAAACAAATGTTTTAACAATTTTTTTTTTATTGTTTTCGCCAAATGACACTGACGTCACACAAGTGAACGTTGTGAAGGTGCATCACAGTGCGCCGTAACATGATCGTCCTTAATATGTTAAAAAAATCACAAACGTTCAGTTTTAACTGTGAGCTTCAGTGTGCTGGTTTATAAAGGCGTTTCCTTGGCAACGAGTTCTGATTGTTAAATAAACGAGTCTCATTTCTCAATGGAACCTGATTTCTGTCAGCAGGAATCTCTGCTCGTCTGATACAGTTACGAAAATCCAGGTCTGAACTGTTCCTCTTGCATCCTGATTGGTTTGCAGACCCTGAGTCAGTCCATGCGTCAGGCGGACGTCAACTTCGAGCGGCTGAAGACCGAGTCGGAGCGGCTGGAGCAGCACGCCAAGAAATCCGTCAACTGGCTCCTCTGGCTGATGCTCATATTAGTCTCATTCACGTTCATCAGCATGATCCTCTTTATACGCCTCTTCCCCCGACTGCAGTGATTCGGACCGGGCCGCATGATAAGCCGAGACCTGCAGAGGGTCACTCCAGCATCCCGCTGTGACCGTAGGTTTGGTGCATTAACACGAATCCTCATAGAAAAACCTGCGTAAGCATCCCGAGCTGATGATGTCACACCGAAGAATCGAGTCACGAGTCGAGAGTGTGCATTATGAACACCCGAGTGTGGAAACGATTCACAGAATCATTCAGAGAGCTGATGGATTCAGACGGCTGCAGATCATTTCATGATGTGTTATATATTTTGGGATTCGGGGGGTTTGGGAAATCCGAGGGATGACGCAGGACGGTGTGGTGGTGCAGCAGTCGATGCTTCTGCCTCACAGAGAATCCATGATGCTGGTTCTTTGTGGGTGGAGCATGCATGTCCTCCCCGTGTCTGCGCAGGCGGACACGCTCATATGGAGGTGCTGGTGGTACATTGGAGATTCTAAATTGCCGCTCTGACTGCGTTGCCATCACCATCGTTGATTCCGTGCGGACTACAGAAAATTAAATAAAGATCTGAGACGATGGGACCTTCTTGTATTTTAAAGGACGCAAACTCGCAATCGACACTAAACACGTTTTTATTTCAGAATGGTTTTCGTGACGGTGCCAGCCTCGTCCCATCGGAACTCCGATCCAACACTGATCCCCTATAGTTCCCTTTAATCCAGTTTCCAAAATCCATTAGGACATGGCATTCCGTTTTCACCCCGCAAGCTGCTTTTAATCTGCCGTGCAGGGTGCCAGACCCCCGTTCCTGTTCATCCACCTAAATAAGCCTGTCTCGTTAGACTCGTTAGGTGGCTCTTTAATTAAAACGGACGAATGAATCCCTCGCAGTCCACACCGGCCGCCGCTCGGGTCCTGAGCCCGTGTGTACGTGGACCTCTTTCACGATCGCCAACGCCTCGGTGGAAGACAAACGGAGGCCCCGACCCGCCGCTCAACACAATGGAGAGGTCCGCTCTGGCTCTGAGGTCCGGCGGGGCCGGTTTGAACCTGCCCCCGCTGCGGGGCAGCAATCTGAGCGGGGCAGCAGGAGGGAGTTCTGATCCTCTTTAGAAGGCGTGGCTCAGTTGAATCCACTTGAATTCTGGAGCTTCAAGTCCGGTTTTAACGGCATGGTGGTGTAGTGGTTGGCATGTTCTCCTCTCGGCACTGGGGATCCAGGTTGGAATCCCAATCTGGCTAAAGTTTGCATGTTCTCCCCGTGTCCATGTGAGTTTCCTCCCACAGTCCAAAAACATGGATTCATGGTGAACTGGCTGCTTTAATTTGCCCCTATGATTCCCGGAGTCTCCATGTCCTCCTGTGTCCGCGTGGGTTTCCTCCGGGTTCTCCGGTTTCCTCCCACAGTCCAAAAACATGGATCAAGGTCAATTGAATTCTCCAAATTGCCCCATATAGAGTGTGTGTGTGTGTGTGTGAGTGAGTATATGCCCAGCGATGGATTGGTGCCCTGTCCTGGGAGTATTTGTCCAGCGTCTGAAACATTCTCCCCTGTTTGGGCATGGGGAACCCCCCTGCGATCCTAGTAGAGGATAAAGCGGCAGATAATGGATGGAAATTGCCCCTATGTAGTGTGTGTTGATGCTGTTCATACCTTACGACTGAACGGCTGACGAGCTGATGGAATTAAAAGCGCAGACGGTCTGCAGTGCAAACAGGTTCATGATGCTTCTGGGTCGCAACGAGTTGGTTCTTAATACCCCCACCACCTCCACCACCACCCCTCTTCCATTAATCAATGCACTGACACGAGTGCTTCTGGACCCCCTGCAGCTCGGCATTGTCGCGCCGCCCGATCGGCCCTTTGGTGAGCGCAGGTCAGGTCAGGGTTTTAATTTCTCTCGCACTGACTCTCCCGCCCCTGAAGGGCCTTAGCGGGGCGGCGGGGGCCGAAACGACGGCAGGTGCAGCCGTGTTCCTGGAAACGGCTCGGAAACAAAGATTAGGATTCGCCGAGGCTGCGAACGTGAAGGGCCCCGAGACCTGCGTCAAGGCCGCGGCGGAGTCTTGTGTTTACGTCAGAGATTTAAAAAAAAATAAAAAAAGACCTGACGCCGCAGGGCTCGTTTTATTTTGCAGGAGGCTTTTGTTATTGCGTTCCTGCCTCGGATTGGAGGCCGAGTCTGATATAAAGCCGTCATGTGGGAGGAGGAGGAGGAGGAGTATGTGGCATTCATGGTCTCCAAGGTCAGGGTTTGTGTGACGCTCGTTGTCCACCCTTGAGATTTCGACCGGGGGAATGCCAAGGTCCAAAAACAAGCGCTGAACATGACGCTGGTGTTCTCAAGGATGCTCGGGGTTTAGTCTTCATCACTTTTTGAAGTGAAGTCGCCTTATCCTCTATTAGGGTCGGGGGGGGGGGGGGGTTTCCCCATGCCCATCCAGGGGTGAACGTTTAAGGCACTGGGCAGATACACCCAGGACAGGACGCCAATCCATCACTGGGCACACACTCACTCACACAGACACACTCTATATGGGGCAATTCGGAGAATTCAATTGACTTGATCCATGTTTTTGGACTGTGGGAGGAAACCGGAGAACCCGGAGGAAACCCACGCGGACATGGGGAGAACATGGAAACTCCACCCCGATTGGGATTCGAACCGGGAATCGTGCCGCCCGATACACTTTATAAATAACTAAATATAATATATATAATAAATACATTAATAACTTTATCCTTAAAACAGAATAACATCCCCATGGTTCTCTCTTCAGAAGAGTTTTCTGGGTCAAAGCTTGAATTATTGGGTAAAGGAGATGAAACACACCAACACACCGCCACCACATCAGTGTCACTGCAGTACTGAGAATCATCCACCACCCTAATAACACCTGCTCTGAGGGTTCTGATCATCAGAGAACAGAGTGTGTAGAGAAACAGATGGACTACAGAATGAAATGGTAGGACTACAAAGTCCATCTGTATAGTAAGTGGAGCTTTGTGGGGGGGGGGTATAGAATGTCAAGGGGGTACAGAGCCGTCTATTTTTTGGGAGCGTCGTGTCGTCCTCAGGTTTCTCCGGCCGCTCGCGTTCGTGAATAAGTAATCAGTCGGGTGTTTGAAGTGAAAACAAACGGAGGCTCGGAGGGCAGAACCCTGTGGGTGTTTCTCACTCTCACCACCGGTGGCCTGTCGAAAGTTCAAGGCGGTGCTGCCAGCGGGAGATGGGAACGGCGAGGTCAGCAGGTTAGGAGGACAAGATCACAGGGAAGATGGAGATTCGGTCCAAAAAGATCACCCCCTGAACGTGGATGCATCTGTGGGGGGGGGGGGGGGGGTCAGTGGACTTCCAAAATCACCAACTGCCCGCCTCATGAGAGTGGTGAGTATGTCCGAATATGATGTGGGCATCGAGTACAGGGTGAAACAGTGCCATCCTCCCAATGTGACATCCTTTAAAGACAACTGACAGGGAAACAAGATGAGGGTGCTTCTGAATTTGTGGGAACAGTTTGGGGAAGGCCCTTCTCCATTGCAGCATGACTGTTTAGTATGGAAGAACCATGTGGAGGGACCCACACAGAGCCCTAAATTAATCCATCATTCCATTATCTTCCGCTTTATCCTCTATTAGGGTCACGGGGGGGGGGGGGGGTTTGGACTGTGGAAGGAAACCGGAGAACCCGGAGGAAACCCACGCGGACACGGGGAGAACGTGGAAACTCCACCCAGATGGGGATTCGAACCAAGAATCCCTAGTGCTGAGAGGAGAACATGCTAAACCACTAAGCCACCGTGGTGCCGCCCTAAATCCAACTAAATACTTTTGAGATAAAGACCCTCTCATCAGTGCCTGACCTCACAAATGTCTTTTTTTAAAATGTCCACAGAAAGCTATTAAAGCTCCAGTATGTAGGTTTAGCATGTTCTCCTCTCAGCGCTGGGGATTCCAAGTTCGAATCCAATCTGGGTGGAGTTTCCATGTCCTCCCCGTGTCCGCGTGGGTTTCCTCCGGTTTCCTCCCACAGCCCAAAAACATTGATTAAGTCAACTGAGTTCTCCAAATTGCCCCATATAGAGTGTGTGTGAGTGTGTGCCCAGCGATAGATTGGTGCCCCCCCCCCCCGTGACCCTATGGGATGGATTTGTCCATGTTGTTGATTTGTCTCTTACGCAGGACGGTGTGTGTGTTGGTTCCACTAAGTTTCAGAGGGAGATCTTCACCGTGCTGCTTTCGTACCGGTGTCTGTCCATGTAGAAGCTTCAGAGGTAACACCGTGATCGGTGCTTGTGAAGAAGTGAGGCGTCCTCACACCACAAACCGAACCTAAGGCCTCAGACGGGACGTGGTGGAGCTGTGAGCTGGAGGTGTGTGAGAAAGGTGGCAGATTCCTCAGGATGGCAGTGTGTGCTTTTAACAGCTCTGTGGCCCAGCTGACCCTCGTCTGTTTGTCTCTGAGCGCGTTCACAAAAAGAACAGAGAGTCCGAACCCGTTTACCGCTGCCAGAAATCAGCGGCGTCAACAGCAGCTTCACCCCGTGTCTGTCACTCAGCCACCTCGTCTCAAACGCTGCACCGGACCCGGCGGGGTTAAAAGCATTGCGGCCACGCGCCCTCCGATTCCGCTTGGTGCATCTTGAGGTCGACACATCTGAGCTGACGTCTGATAAACAGACACATCGTCCAGATTTGGAGGGTGAATAATTTAGTACGGCGGCACGGTGGCTTAGTGGTTTAGCATGTTCGCCTCTCAGTGCTAGGGATTCCCGGTACGAATCCCCATCTGGGTGGAGTTTCCATGTTCCCCCGGTGTCTGCGTGGGTTTCCTCCGGGTTCTCCGGTTTCCTTCCACAGTCCAAAAACATGGATCAAGTCAATTGAGTTCTCCAAAATGCCCCATATAGAGTGTGTATGTGTGCGTGTCTGTGTGAGTGAGTGTGTGCCCAGCGATAGATTGGCGTCCTGTCCTGGGTGTATCTGTCCAGCGCCCGAAACGTTCTCCCCTGAATGGGCACGGGGAGCCCCCCCCGCGACCCTAATAGAGGATAAAGCGGAAGATAATGGATATATGGATTATTAATACAATATAATATTATTATATTGTTATTATTTATATTTATATACATTTATTATATTTATTTTCATTCACATACAATTTTTTGGGGGTGGGGGGGGGGGTATTTTATTTTATTTTTTTATTTTTTTTTATTAATAAAGTTCGAGCCCCTGACTGAGCGCAGTGCTTGGGTGGTCCGCGCGGGATGAGACGCATTAATCCGGGCCGCCGACTTCTCAACGCGCGTCCTGCGCTCCTGATCCTCGGGAATCCGCAGTCCGGGTTTTGGCGCTCGCCGCAGATCGACCCGAGCTGACTTGTTTACTGCTGGAGGAGCCCGGAGAGAGAGAGAGAGAGAGAGAGAGAGAGACGCGGCCCGATCTCGAGACAACGACGCGTTTTACGAGCTCTTCCATCTACGCGTAACTTTATTTCCACCCCCCTCCGCACGGCGCGTCGGCTGGTTCGGCCCGGTTCCCGGTTCCTGGTCCACGCGCGCCTGGTTCCTGGGATTCGCTCCGGCAGCGCGGATTGTTGATTTCCGAGGCGGCGAGACGCGCACACTTCCAGCCGGACTGCCTTAACGCACCGCGCGCCGCGCTCACCCTCCCGGATAAAAAAAGAGGAAAAACACACACTCTCTCTTACACACGCACACACTTACTCACTCACTCACGCACACGCACGCACTGGACGCACGCGGACCTCGGCGGCGTTCACGCGCAAAGGGAGGCGCTTTGTTTTGAAACGGTTCCCAGCGGAAAGCGAGGGCGCGCGCCAGCCAGCGAGCAAGCGAGCGAGTGAGTGAGTGAGCGAGCGTGCGCGTGCTTGCACGGAGGGGTGAGAACGTGTTCAGCCGTCAAAACCCGTCTGCGGCGACGCCGGGAGGAGCCCGCTGAGCGCGCGCTGTGGGGAGGTTCTCTCCCAGGCTCCCGCTGCTCTGCTCTCTGCGCCTTGGCGGCGGCGGCTGGTGGACCCCGCGGCTGGGCTGGGCTCGTGCGCCGAGGCTGATGTGGGGACCGTCTGGCCTCGGGTTCGATGCTGCGCTGGGGGTCTCGAGCCGGAGATGACGCCCGCTGTGCGCTGCGCCTTCTGCTTCCCAACTGCGGCCCGGCGTTGGAATAAAACCGTAGAGTGAAGAGGCTTCAGACTGAACTGCTCATTTTTTATTTTTTTTTGTGGGAAGCTCTTTATTGACTCTCTTTTCCAGGACCGCAGGGTGTTTTATTATTATTATTTTTTTATTATTCTGGTGGATTTTTGTTTTTTCCCCCGGACGCGGCGGAGCCACCATGCGTGCGCGCCTGTCTCTGGCGCTCCTGCTCACGGTGCTGTGGGTCTGGTGTCAATGCGGATCGCTGCGGGCTGAAAGTAAGTATTTATCTCGCGATTATCTCGCGGCGTCGGCGGCATTGTCTCGTGTTCAACTGCGCCGCGGCGCTGCGCGTCTCTGAATCGGGCCTTCGCGCTTTCATGCCGAACTTTCTCACTCTTGAGTTTGGACTTTGTCAGGGGCCCCGGGGACGTGGCTCCGCTCCGCGGGTTCGAGGCCTGGGCCCTCATTCACGCTCCAAGCTGGGGGCCCCTAGTGGGAGGCCGTTCGCGTTCTGGGCGACACAACAGCGTCTGGACGCGCGGCGTTTGTTTACACGGGAACCAGGAGCAGACAAAGGGGCCGCGTCCCAAACCACACGGCTCCCTACTGCCCCGAGGGCCAGACGAGTGCCCCTGCGCGTTGCGCCTGTTTAATGAAACGCGCCCCGCCGGTATTTACAAACAAAATCCATTCTAATGTTCACCCCATTACAAAACAATCTACATGAGGACTGTTTCTGTCCCTCAGAGTATAAATAAAAGGTTCGTGTGAGTTCCCAAAGTGCAAGAAGGAGAACTGTAGAAAGTTCTGCTTTAGTGACCCCCAAAACCTTAAACACTCTGTGTGGGGACCTGCACTGTGGCGGTTTACACTGTGTTTCTGTAAAAACACAGCCAGCGTTTCCTTATTTTTATTTTCTTTTTATTGTTTACTGTGAGGGCGGCAGCGTGGCTTAGTGGTTTGGCATGTTCTCCTCTCAGCACTAGGGATTCCTGATTCGAATCCCCATCTGGGTGGCGTTTCCATGTTCTCCCCGTGTCCGCGTGTGTTTCCTCTGGGTTCTCCGGTTTCCTCCCACAGTCCAAAAAACATGGATCAAGTCAATTGAGTTCCCCAAATTGCCCCATATAGAGTGTGTCGGTGTGAGTGAGTGTGTGTCCAGAGATAGATTGGTGTCCTGTCCTGGGTGTATCTGCCCAGCGCACAAGACTGGAAGATAATGGATGGATGGATGTTTACTGTGAGTTCATTTCAAGCTTAAAAACTTGCACACAGTTGTGAAAATTCACAAGAAACTTACTGATACACTCCAAAATATTGTGGGAAGCCCACAGAGGAGTCGGTAGTGTTGTAAACATGTTTCTTTACCAGGAACATCCAACAAGCTCAGGGTGGACGGTCCCGCGTCCACATTCTTTTGGGCTAATGATCTGAAACGAAGAGCTTCTGTATGAGTTGTTTACGTCTGCGTCGCTTAATGAACTCGGCGTTTTTGTTGTTTACCTTCAACAGACCGTGTTCTCCGTCTGGGAGAGCGCACTTCCACATGCTAACTGCTTTTACTACATAGTGCTTCACCCCGGACTCCGCCCCCTCTACGCCCAAAACGGCTTTAGAGTAGCTTCTGTATGTTGTCCTGAGCCATGTCACGTGTGTGACTTCCTTTTTCAACAGACCAACCCTCCCAGACTCACTAATCAGGGTCTGTTTTCATGAAGTTAGGTTATTCAAATCTCCATTTTATCAGACGGCATTCAAATGACTAAATTATATCATCCAACATCGGTGCATGACCCTCCGAAATCATACCGGGTTTTACAGAAGAATAGGGAGAATTTAGAAAGGGGCAACCTAAACACTCCAGCGGCTGTCCTGATACTTTTGGTCAATGTATAAGCTGTTATTCAGAAGCGGCTCTGCAGGTTTATTTAATTTATGTGCACAGTGGTTCCACATTATATTATATTCCGCTGTTTTTAGAGGTTTTATTATAACGAAGCCTTCTGATCGTAAACAGTGGTGTTCGGTGGATTTTGATTTCGCCCTCATTCAGGATTCAACCCTGTCGTCAGTTTTGTCTCTGCCGTTGCTCCCGTGTCTGGGCTCTTCGAGTGCTTTGCTCTTTGGTAAGGTATTTCTCCCAGAATGCACTGGGTGTGGAATGTCTTTGAAGTGGCCCACCCTGTAGGTTCCCCTTTCTGCCAGGCTTTCGTTCTGTCAGCATTGCCTCATTCTTTTGACCTTTTTTCCTCTTCCAGGTCGCCATTTGCCATTTGTGTGAGTGAGAACCTGTGTGTGTGTGTGTGTGTGTGTGTGTTTTCTTATCAATGATCAGATGTGTAACGTAAGCCAGCGTATGTTAAAGATCCAGCCAAATGTAGGCCAGTAAACACAAAACCCGAGTCGTCAGTCTGTATTACTGAACACAGAATCAGATTCCACAGAGGAAACAACGAACGAATCGGATTCTATACTTCACCTTATACAGTTTTATTTACTATAGTATGCGTTTCATGCATTTGAAACACCAACATCGACCCAAGCCGACCTGATGGGTCACGTCCACTGCACTTTAGACGTCTCAGAGTGTTTTTTGTTCGGCCTTAGACGATCTAAATTGGGCATCTTGGTTGTTTTAATAGAATTCGTTTACATTTGTCGCTGCTGTAACTAATGGAAACTCCGTTAGCTTCACCGTCCTTGTGTTTTTGTTACTGTATTATTATATTTTCTTCGTAACATTAACACCTTAATATGTACATTTATACAGAAGACGTACATAATGAGGTCATAACCAGGTCATCATCTGTAAACCTGAATCCTGAGAGTCTTTCGATTAACAAAACCAGATATTGTGTTTGTCTTATTGAGATGATTGCTCTCAGAGGTCAGATTTTACTGGAATTGAAACAAACTGGGCGGCACGGTGGCTTGGTGGTTTAGCATGTTCTCCTCTCAGCGCTAGGGATTCCCGGTTCGATTCCCCATGTGGGTGGAGTTTCAATGTTCTCCCCGTTTCCGCGTGGGTTTCCTCCGGGTTCTGCGGTTTCCTCCCACAGTCCAAAAACATGGACCAAGTCAATTGAATTCTCCTAATTGCCCCATATAGAGTGTGTCTGTGAGTGAGTGTGTGCCCAGTGATAAATTGGCGTCCTGTCCTGGGTCTATCTGCCCAGCGCCCGAAACGTTCTCCCCTGGATGGGCATGGGGAACCCCACCACGACCCTAATAGAGGATAAAGCGGAAAATGATAAATGGATAGATGCAACAAACTGGTTACTTTAGACGAGTCTCTCAGTTTCTCTGTGAATTTTTGATTTGTTGAGTGGCAGTGATGGTGACGGTTTGTGTAATGTTACTGTTGCTGTGGTCCTTTTGAACGTTTTAAATTTGTTGATGAGATATTATTATTATTATTATTGTTATTATTATTATTATTAACAACGATGGCGGCACGGTGGCTTAGTGGTTAGCATGTTCTCCTCTCAGCGCTGGGGATTCCCGGTTCCAATCCAAATCTGGGTGGAGCTTTAATGTTCTCCCCGTGTCCGAGTGGGTTTCCTCCGGGTTCTCCGGTTTCCTCCCACAGTCCAAAAACATGGATCAAGTCAATTGAATTCTTCAAATTGCCCCATATAGAGTGTGTTTGTGTGAGTGAGTGTGTGCCCAGCGATGGATTGGAGTCCAGTCCTGGGTGTATCTGCCCGGCGCCCGAGGCGTTCTCTCCTGGATGGGCATGAGGGAACCCCCCGCGACCCTAATAGAAGATAAAGCGGGAGATAATAAGTGAAGGAATAATAACGATGTTCTAAGCATGCGAGCATTGAATTTAATCTGAGTCTTAAACTCTATTTTATTAAACACTGAAGATGCTTTTCTAAATAAAAAGGCCTTGAATTCTCACCAACACTCTCCAAAATCTTGTAGAAAGCCTTTTGAGCGCTGTGTAAGCTGTTCCAGGTGTCGGGGTGGTGGGGGGGTGTGAGGTGGGGTGTCCCAGTGCTTTGCAGTGTATCGTGCTGGCAGCCGTTCACCCAGCGTGGTTTTGTTTGTTTCGTTCCATTAAAACGAAACCACTAACATGTGAAAAGCAACAAAATCAAATCATCTGAAACTGCCGAATTAAGAAACGGGCCGCCGAGCGGGAACCCGCCTCGTGCTGAGGATCCCGCAGCCGGGAGCCGGTGGGCAGTGGATGCGTTTAAGAGGCTCGGCCTTAGATCTGGTCGGTGATCTGAAGGTGATTAAAACCACCGGCGGTCATCTGAATCTGTGTCGGAGAACGCCGTCCTCGCTCGCAGTGGCTTTTTTAAAATTTATTTTTATTTATTATTCCCATCGCACCGTCATGTTCCATGTCCTGGGCCTCCTGGAATCGGGGCGGGTGAAGAAAGAAACGCCGGTCGCTTAACTGGTACAAGATGCGCAAGAGATTTTCCTCAGTGAGAAGTCTCTGAACCGCTGTGATGAGTTTATAACGAGGTCCTTAACCACTTCTGTTTGTTTTCTTCTTCTTTTTTTTCTTCCCTCTTCCATTCAGTCGTTTTACGATCTTGTTTGTTAGAACGTGTGTGTAGAACCTGCTCGCCGTGGCTCCTGCAGTCCTGCGCTTCAAATACCAATTCATCTTTTTAAATCAGAGGCCCAGCGATAGATCTGGCTCCTGGGTGTATCTGCCCGGTGCCCAAAACGGTCTCTCCTGGATGGGCATGTCCCCCTCCCTGACCCTAGTATGGGATTAAGGGGAAGATAATCAATGAATTAATGAATGAATGAATGACCGGTTCAGAAGCGTTGCTGCTAAAAATGTCCGTGTAACTTAAAGATAGGATTTTTTCTCGTTAATGCTAATGAAGTGGGTCCAGGTTAACAGATGGGCTGCGTCCAAAATCACATACTGCCCACTACGTAAAAGGAATAAGCAGCAAACGACTCTGGAACAAATTCAGTAAAAAATTCAGAACCGTGCACCATCCCATCATCACACTTTGCTATCCAAAGATCCAAAGGAGCTAAATCACATGATCAAGCTGGCACCATGGTGGCTTAGTGGTCATCCGGGTAGAGTTTCCATGTTTCCTTTGGGTTCTCCGGTTTCCTCCCACAGTCAAAAAACATGGATTCAAGGTAAATTTAATGCTCTAAATTGCCCCGTACAGTATAGTGTGTGTGTGCCCAGCGATAGATCGGTCTGCTGTCCTGGGTGTATCTGCCCAGCATCCAAAACATTCTCCCCTGGATGGGCATGAGGAACTGACCCATGGCCCTAGTAGAGGATAAAATAGATGATAATGAATGGATGCCGCTTTCCCCTGACCAATATGGCCGCTTTGTTGGTTGATTTCTCAAACAACGGCGGCGTCTACATGCTTTTATACACACGAAGCATCTTCATATTTCCTTTTGCATCTATACAAAAAAAAAATATATATATATATATATATATTTTTTTTTTTTTTTTTTTGAGACTGGACTGTAGACTGACATCACTGTATATGAATCGCTCAGCAGCCTCGTGTTTGTTTCGAAGGTGAACCTTTGGACTTTTTAAGCGTGGAGCGCTCTGTTGACGAGCTCCGGTGTCGGTGTGCACGTAGCTGCCCGTCGTGCCAGGTCTGAAATCATGTCCTGACCATCTGAGCGATGATCTTGTTGCCATTCGGGGGCTTTAGCTGGAGATGATCTCATCGGGCAACATCCCCCGCTAAGTCGCGCTTGAGTTTCTGGTGGCCTGGATACGGCGTTCGACGGGTTAAAGGTATTTTTGGAAAGAGCCGTGTCAGAAGACTCGGGGAGGAGGTACGTCGGCTGGAGTCACAGCACTGTTTTTATCGGGCTCTTGTTGTTGACTTTCCTTCAGAAACAGACATGTGTTCATCGATTTCACAATCTGCTGCGTCGTTCAGCATGTGATGAGGCCGTTGTGTTTTCCAAAACATCACCCACCTCTGTCTTCCATTTGGGAGGAGGGTGCCCTGGACCCCTGTTTGCTGACACGCTGCCAATAGCCTTTTTAGGAGCCATCCATGTTTCCACTTGTTTAAGAACAGAACAGTTACATAAGCAGATAATATCGACCACGAAAGGTTCCAATTTTACCCTTTAACTCAAGAACAGAGTTTACCAGCCATGGTTTAACCCTTTAATCTCATGCAGGCGTTTCACTCACAGAGTGTGAGACTGTGGACTCAATATCGTTGTCATTGGGCTAGCAATCTGAAGGTTGGGGGTTCAAATCCCAGGTGCACTGAAGTTACCAACGAGGGTCCTTGAGCAAGATCCTTAACCCTCATTGCCCCAGGGATGTTGTGATTAACCCTGTGCTCACCTTGAAAGTTGCTTTGGGTAAAAGCGTCCAATAAATGACCAAATGTAAATGTCAGAATCAGAATCAGGTTTATTTGTCAAATACGTAGATATACATTGTACAGCCAGCAGTGAAATTCTTTCCTGACTTCTCCACATAAAGTTTAGATTTAAGAAGATAAGAAAAAAAGAGTAAAATTTAACTATGTAAAAAAAATAGGAGAGCTGTACAGTTATTACACTAACATTCATTCATTCATTCATTATCTCCCACTTATCCTCTATTAGGGTGGCGGGGGGGTTCCCCATGCCCATCCAGGGGAGAACGTCTCGGGCGCTGGGCAGATACACCCAGGACAGGGCGCCAATCCATCGCTGGGCACACACTCATTCACACAGACACACTCTATATGGGGCAATTTCGAGAATTCAATTAACTTGATCCATGTTTTTGGACTGTGGGAGGAAACCGGAGAACCCGGAGGAAACCCACGTAGACACGGGGAGAACATGGAAACTCCACCCAGATGGGGATTCGAACGGGGAATCCCTAGCGCTGAGAGGCGAATGTGCTAAACCACTAAGCCACCGTGCCGCCCTATTACACTAACAGATAAACTGAAATGGTCTTATAAGTTAAAAGTTAAAGTGAGTTGTGCTTTTGTGAGCAAATAATGCAGTGCAGGGTTAAAAGTTGTTTTAGTTACGAAGGTGTCGTGGGTGGGATTATGTCCGTTTAGTCCTGGTTCAGGGTCCGAATCGCCGTTGGGAAGAAGCTCCTCCTCATCCTCTCTGTGTTTGCCTTCAGGACACGAAAACACCGTCCTGATAACAATAGAGTGAAGAGCTTGTTGTCAGGATGTCTGAAGTCTTCCACAATCTTTTTGGCTTTGGACCAGCACCGCTTCCTGTAGATGGTCTGGAAGTGCTGCTCGGATGGTGCGTTCGGCCGAACGTACCACCCTCTGTAGTGACCGTCTGTCCAGATGGGTGCTGTTCCCGAACCAGGTTACGATGTTCCCTGTGAGGATGCTTTCGACGGTGCAGGAGTAGAAATTCTGTAGGACCTTGAAGGGCAGCCTGACATCTCGTAGACGTCTGAGGTGGTAGAGAAATGTAATTGTCATATAAGACCATCGTCCTGTTGCTTCACTCTGATTTTAATCATGAGTGGTTGTTTTTTTTTGGGTTGGACTAATCACAGTCGAATAAATCTGGCCTTTTTCTGCCTCATGCTGATCATACAGTAATAATTCGGGGTAAACAGCGTGAGGCCCAACCCGAGCGGTTTATAGTGGTGCAAGTCAGTGTGTTAACAGCCTTTTGTTTTGGTAATTAACGATGACCTGTCCACATTTCTACCTACTCCAGTCAGCATGATATCGTCTCCATGTAAATTTTGATGGGTCTTTCAGTATGAATACAGCGTTCCTAATAAAGTGGCCGGTGTTGCCTCAGTGTGCAGCTGCTGCACTGTTCCACACCAGCTGCAGTTAAGTGCTTTATTGGGTAATTCTTCACTGTCACTAAATGATTTGTAAGCAATGTCAGGCTGAGAATGTTAGGCCACGCCTACTAAGTACAGCTGCCCCTCCCACCAGGACAATAGCTGTGATGTCCACTACATACAGCGGTGTCTTTCAGGGTTCTGCTGGACGTGTTGGTGACGCAGGAAGGGTCCGATTTCAGTCTTTGGCAGCCGGTTGCAGGGGGGGGGGGTGGGGGGGGTGCTGTTTTACGTGTCGTGCGGCTACTTTACTAAAAAAAACTAAACAGAAATCAATTATGCTTTTACTAAAATACCCAAGGATGCAGGTCACATGGCCATGCATCTACATCGAGCATACCTGATATGCCAGGTAACTGCGCCGTTGAAATAGCAACCTACTTAAGTCAGACTGCATCTGGCTCTTAAAGGGAAGCGTGCTAATTGGTTTGTTACATTTTGTCTATAATTAGGAGAGCGGGCGGCACGGTGGCTTAGTGCTCAGCACGTTCTCCTCTCAGCGCTACGGATTCCCGGTTCGAATCGCCATCTGTGTGGAGTTTCCATGTTTTTCCTGTGTCCCCGTGGGTTTCCTCCCACAGTCCAAAAACATGGATTACGTCAATTGAGTTCTCCAAATTGCCCCATATAGAGTGTGTCTGTGTGAGTGAGTGTGTGCCCAGTGATAGATTGGCACCTGTCCTGGGTGTATCTGCCCAGCGCCCGAGATGGGCATGGATAACCCCCCCCGCGACCCTAATAGAGGATAAAGCGGAAGGTAATGAATGAATGAATTAAGAGAGTGTTTCAAACCGATAAAAGTTGTACTTTACCCGACGAAACAATAGCAAAGACACACTGACACGCCTGAAATCCACCTCAATCCCGCCTCCCATCCTTCACATGTTCAGTTTCCCGTTCGCTCGACCAAGTCGGACTTTCCACCTCAGACTTTGGATCTTTTTTAAAATTTCTATATGTTTAGTATAAAGCAGTGTTTTGGAGGTTTCAACAGAGCAGCAGAAATGCAGGCCATCGGTTTGGATCGGTGTTCATTGGTATGACCCGCTGAACAGCTGCGGCAGCGCATCACTCCCGGTGTCGATTTTCATAGTGAGGTTATTTTATATCGTTTTATGAGACAAACACAAAAGTCCCTGCTGTGAGAGGTGTGTGTGTGTGTGTGTGTGTGTGTGTGTGTGTGTGTGTGTGTGTGTGTGTGTACTTGCAGTTAAATGCTTCGAGCCACAAATGTTTTAATTTGCATTAAAATCCAAAGCACAAATAATTATACAATAAAATCTTTGGTGCAAAATGCAGCTAAACTAATGAAGGACACTGACATTAAAATGTAAAATGTTGATCAATTAAAATAAATTAAAATATAAAAGAGACATCAGTTCATTCATTCATTCATTATCTTTCGCTTTATCCCATAGCAGGGTCGTGGTGGGGTTCCCCATGCCCATCCAGGGGAGAACGTTTTGGGCGCTGGGCAGATACACCCAGGACAGGGCGCCAATCTATCACTGGACACACACTCACTCACACACACACACTCTATATGGGGCAATTTTAAAGAACTCAAGTGACTTGATTCATGTTTTTGGACTGTGGGAGGAAACCGGAGAACCCGGAGGAAACCCACGCAGACACGGGGAGAACATGCAAACTCCACCCAGGTGGGGATTCGAACCGGGAATCCCTAGCGCGGAGAGGAGAACATGCCAAACCACTAAGCCACCGTGCCGCCTTGAAACATCTATTAGAAATGTAAAATGTATTTAAATTCCAAATATACAATATTAAAATGAAGATGTGGGTGGGATTCGTGTTCTCCTCTCTGTGCTGGGGGTCTTGGGTTGGGGTTTGAATCCCAATCTGGGTGGAGTTTCCATGTTCTCCTCGTGTCCGTGTCGGTTTCCTATGGGATCTCCAGTTTTCTGCCACAGTCCAAAAACCTGGATTTAAGGTAAATTATATGCTCTAAATTGCCCCATATAGAGTGTGTGTCTGTGTGAGTGAGCGTGTGCCCAGCCATAGATTACCGCCCTGTCCTGGGTGTATCTGCCCAGCGCCCGAAACTTTCTCCCCTGGATGGGAATGAGGACCCCGCCCTTCCTAGTGACCCTAGTACAGAATGGAAATAAAGATGATGAATGAATGAAAAGAAGAAAAAATATGTACAGTGTCAGAATAAAACTGGCAACCCAGGTTTTTCATTTGTTGTCCCGATGTTTATTATTTCATGTGAATGAAATGAGATCTGATAAGTGATAAACTCCACCACCGTGCCTGACAGTTGGACGGGTTTGTGATGTCCCGTGTCCCTGGGTGTGATGATGTACACAGCAGTAGGGAATGTGCTGCAGGATGGAGATTTCAGTCATCGTAATTCGTGCATTTGCGACATTGAGTTTTCTAAAAGAGGGACGCACCAGTTTTCAGGTTGGTGGTGTGTGGACACACACACACACACACACACACACACACACACACGCTATGTTCCTATTTAACGTTTACGGCGCACCTGCTGCTTATCAGTAATGAGTATTTTTTTGCAGCAAGTGCATGAGCGTGCAGTCTGCTATCTCGTTCCCCCTTTAAGCGCACAGTATTTATGTGTGTGTGTGTGTGTGTGTGTGTGTGTGTGTTTCTCCATCTGCACTGAAGGCTGAAGCTGCGTGGCTCACGTTCAGAGGCACTTTTCAGAAACGAGTCAAAATACCACAGAATGCCAACTGCTGAAGCCGCAGCTCGTGCCGCTCCGGGAAGTGTGCCAGCAGAAACATAACAGCTTTAATACAACTGAATAAAACAATGCTTTACTACAGAGGAAGTACCGAGCAGCATGGATGCTCACACACACACACACAGACACACACACACACACACACACACACAGACACAGACACACACACACACAGTTGTACACGTGTGAAAAAAAAGACCTCGCTGGCCCCAGAGTGTTAAGAGAACGCTGCTCACGTGGTGTAAATCTGTCTCGGTGTAAAGCATGTGGTTGGTTCCGCAGACGCGTCCGCAGCATCGTCAGTTCGCAGTCTCTGTGCCGATTGTTTCGGTTCAAAGTTGATGTTCAGGGTGAAGCAGAGAAACGTCCCCACGGTGTGGAGGCTGCAGAGCCTCACGGTGTCCGTGTGCTTGATCTCAGAGATCTTTGGTTTGCAGGACTTGTTGGTTTTGAGCGCTGGCGAAGATGCTGGATGCTGATTGGGCAGACCACTTTGTCTTCCATCTTCAATCATGAGCACAAAAGTAACAAGAGACCCCAAAAGTCCAGAATGCCTCCTGATTGGTGCATACTGAGTTTACAATATAATAAACTTACTAAAACACGAGTGTGTCTGCGCTTATATGCTGTGATTGACAGGCGAGCTGTCTATTTCTTTGCCTTGTGAGTGCCGGGATAGGTCTCAACACCTGTAGTGACACGTTAACAGAGATCTTATATTTATTTCCGAAGCGAGGCGGTGTTATAGACGTGATGGCATTCCGTCCTGTATTAATTCTTGACTGTATTTAATTAGATATTACTTATTACTTAATTGTTTACTGTAACACGAACGCCTTAGGTTTGCAGGACTTGTTGTTGAACCCGTACCCGAGGAGCGTGTGTGTGTGTGTGTGTGGATGGCTGAACTTCTGTAACTGGTGTACTGATGACGTTTAGTTCAGTGGCCCGATGACCCCATGCACTTCATGGACAACGGGAGGCTTTATGACATCACACGGTAAACTGGCTCCCCCTTTGCGGCAGGTACGGCCTCCGCGATTCTGCGAATTCTTTGTGCAGGAATTCGGACTTTGCCTTTAATCCAGGGAAAGCAATTTGCGGGGTCGGACACCAATGGTGGACGAGTGACCCACAGACTGTTCTAATTCATTCCAAAAGTGCTTTACGAGGTTGAGGTTGGGGCTTCGTGTGGACCAGCCGGGTTTTCCCAGCCACGCCCTTAAGAGCCGTGTTGTGTTATTTTGTTTAGCCGTTACAAGAGCTTTGCATACTTTTGGTTTGATAAGTAAACGTGGTGTTTAAGACTCTGCTGCTTGTGTTACTAATAAATTCCGAGGTCCCTCTGTGTTCTGCTCGTCCGCGGAGCTGGGCCGGGGGCTCCGAAGGGCCTTTTATTTGTTTATCTCATTATTTCCTGTTTGTTTTCCCTTCTGCAGCTCATTATTCGCAGCCGTGTTACCTGGGATCTCCTTAACGACCACACGATGTGGATTCTGGGAACTTGTTATCCGTAAATTCGGGGCCCGCGCCACACGTTTAAGTGTTTTTCTGCCGCTCCACGCCCTGGTCCTGCGCCTGCCCCAGCTGCGCTTCGGGCGGCGGTGTTATTAGGATGAGTATACACCACGTGGGATCTGGTTTATGACCGGCGCTGGTGATTTATGTGAATCTGGTGGCCCCGGTGCTGGGGGGGGGGGTCCAGTTCACACGCTAGCCAAACTGATTGGGGGCCACGTTTACTTTGCACCTCACTGGAGGGTTAGAGTGTTGAGGCCTGGTGAAGATGCTGGATGCTGATTGGTCAGACCCCTTTGTCTTCAATGATGAGTACAAAAGGAATGAGTCCCCTAAAGTCCAAAACACATCCTGATTGGTGCATACTGAATTTATAATAAACTTACTAAAACACAAGTATGACCCTGTTTGCGTGTATACGCTGTGATTGACAGGCGAACTGTCTTTTTCTTTGCCTTGTGAGTGCCGGGATAGGTCTCAACACCTGTAGTGACACGTTAACAGAGATCTTATGTTTATTTCCGAAGCGAGGCGGTGTTATAGACGTGATGTCATTTCGTCTTGTGTTAATTGTTGACTGTATTTCATTAGATATTAATTATTAATTGCTTACTGTAACACGGCCGCCTCTTAGCCATTGGGATTCAGGTTCTAATCCCAATCTGGGTAGCATTTCCATGTTCTCGCCATGTCTGTGTGGGTTTCCTCCGGGTTCTCCGGCTTCCTCCCACAGTCCAAAAGCATGGATTTAAGGTCAATTGAATACTTTTAATTTTCCCATATGGAGTGTGTTTGTGTGAGTGTCTGTGCAGATTCGTGTCATATCCTGGGTGTATCTGCCCAGCGTCCCAAACATTCTCCCAGGGGGGCATGGGGGACCCCCCCCCCCACTGCAACCCTAATAGGGGATTAAGCCGAAGATAATGAATGAATCTGCACTGCACAGATTTGGGTGGCAGACCTATCCTCCTAGGTTTATATTTAATAAGTGCGAGTTTGTAGTTATTGCATTTATAATAATGAACCCGATGAATTGCGCATTACACATTAATGCGAGTCATTTTAATATGTCTTGTTCTCGCCCACCGGCTTCGTGTACGTGGCGGAAACGGCGTGCGAGGCGGCGTTTAATCGACCGTGTCGCTTTCTGCGCTCAGGCAACTGCGCCGTTTCCTGTTTTTCCCGGATTGTGTGTAGCGTTCTGTCAATAGAGCTTGACGGATGCTGTAAGATGACTCACTGTATTAAGATCTGTGTGTGTGTGTGTGTGTGTGTGTGTGTGTGTGTCTGGTCGTGTCACTTTCCCCTCCCTAATCACTTTCTCGCACTCGGAGGATAAGAACATCTGCTGAAGTGTAAGTGATGTGCTCCCGAAACACCCTCCTCAACCTCACTTTCTAGTAGTCGAGTCCGCCGGGAGCGCCCGGCTAAAAATAAGGCCTGCTCTTTGAAACGTGCACAGCGAGCGGGCAGCTGCCAACACGCCCTCCGTTGGGCCCTTTGAGCACTTGTTCTTTTAGTTGGCACTCGAGATGTTTGTTTTATTCTTGGATCGCACTTTTTTTTTTTTTTTTTTTTTTTCCCGGTTTGAAGTGAAATTAAAAGGAGCCCTGCTTCAGGATCAAACATTCAGGGAGGGATGACACCTCGTGTTCCTCGGTAGAGACGCCCCACACCGACTGAAATTTCAGGCCATGCCTCCTAATTAATTTAATTTGGTCATCGGTGCATGAAGTCCTACCAGGTTTGTGGGTTAGGTCCAGCAGGACAGTGTCAGTGTAAGAATCAAAATGTCTAGGCAAACAGTATAGGGAAGGCCCTTTTTTCTGTTTCAAGGTGTTCTGTTTCTCAGGAAGTGTGAGCCAGGTCATCGGGTCTAACATCCGCAGTTGCCCTCGTACTGATTGGACGAAAATGTTCTGTCTGATACATCTATCTGTCCATTTATCTTCCGCTTAATAAAAAAACATGAATAACTTTAAATACTAGTTATATAAATACAGGACTTTGCATATTTGTATGTGTGTGTGTGTGTGTGTGTGTGTGTGTGTGTGTGTGTGTGTGTGTGTGTGTGTGTGTGTTGCACAATTTAACGACTTTGCAGTGTGTTTGTCTTCAGGCTCCATTCCATGCTACGGCATTAATGTATGTCTTTATGACAGGATCATTTGCATGTTGCGTCCTTTAAAGGAAGTAAACATGTCCTAAAACCGAGCCTTGTGGGACCCCGTCATTACCTCTTATTTTCTACACTTTCATCTCCTCCCAGCAGCTCTGTTTACTTCACGTACCTCTTACAAATTCTTTCAATAGCGGCACGGTGGCATCGCCCCACACCCCACCCCGTCTCTGCCGCCCGTCCCACGGCGTTGCTTTCCACTTGCTGCAGGCTTTCCAGAGCGTAGTGTAAATACACACACAATTAAACGGGTGTTTGCTTTGATCAACTCCACGCTTTGCATTGAACAGGACGGTGCCGGTTCGCGTGGAGATTTGTGCGTTCGCACCTCGTGCTTTGCTCTTATTCGGTTATGTTGCTCATAACGTATAGGAGGGAAGATTAAAAAGGTTAGAGCTGATTAAATATTTAACGTGGGATCGTTTAATCTGGTGAGCTAACCACTGCTGCGGCTGAGAGCCGAGCTTTTAGCCCGAAGGTATTAGCCTTGTGCATTTTTTTATTTTTTTATTTTATTTTTTTAGCAGACTCTGTAGAGAACTCGCGTGATGTCTGACGTCCATACACACTCGCTACTGTAAACACTTTCTTGTGAACAATTAGAGCGTCCGCAATCAGCTACTACATACTACATAGTAGGCAGAAGTTCTTTCTAGCTGTTTACAGTGTAGCTGTCTTCATTTCTAACTGAACTGTGTTCTTCTTGTCTCCTCCTTCTCCTCCTCCTCCTCCTCCTCCTCTTCCTCAGTTTGCTCCAGCAAGGACATCAGGAACAACGTGAGCAACATGCATACTCTGGAGAACTGCACCGTGATCGAGGGCCACCTGAAGATCCTGCTGATGTTCGAGATGCGAGCCGAGCACTTCCGAGGCCTCAGCTTCCCCAAACTGGTGATGATCACGGACTACCTGCTGCTGTTCCGCGTCTACGGCCTGGAGAGCCTGAGCACGCTGTTCCCCAACCTGTCCGTCATCCGCGGCAACAACCTCTTCTTCAACTACGCGCTGGTGATCTTCGAGATGCTGCAGCTGAAGGAGGTGGGGCTGCACGGCCTGGTGAACATCACGCGCGGCGCCGTGCGCATGGAGAAAAACCCCGACCTCTGCTACCTCTCCACCCTCGACTGGTCCAAGATCCTGGACTCGGTGGAGGACAACTACATCGTGGCCAACAAAAACGAGCGCGAGTGCGGCGACATCTGCCCCGGAACCATCTCAGGAAAGATCACCTGCATCCAGACCACCATTAACGGACATTTCGGGGAGCGCTGCTGGAACCAGGACCACTGTCAGAGAAGTAAGTGTTTCTGATTGATTCAGCTCGTGATTTTGATTGGCGTCTGCTGCAGCCAGTAGGAAGCTGGGATTCGGTTCGATTCGATTCACCCTCTTGATTTGGGTGGTTAATGTTATGCTGGTGGTGGTGCAGTGGGTGATGTTCTCACCCAACAGCCTGGTGGTTTGTTTCCCTAGAGGCTCAGACAAATGGTGTTTTGTTGGGAATTGGCAGGTTCTCCCCAGGTCTGTGCTTTTGCTTACTATGCGTTATCTGATTTCAGACGCAGCCTCTTTCTGTATTTTGAATCCTTATGGTGGGGGCGTGTACGCGACGACGGTCCGTCCTGCGGGTTCAGAGACACTTGCGGCGGTTCTTAAATCGGACATTTTGCTTGTCTGCAGGCGCCGTGCGAATGGGTCTTGTGCTAATTAGCTGTGACGTGTACTCTGTGTGACATTTGGCGAGCGTGTCCATCCCCTCATTATCAGCATAACCTGTTCCCCTGGCTGTAAACACTGCTTTGCGATGCAAAGCGACTTCCCTGAGCTTCGGGATACAGACGAGAGGCGCAAAAGGGCGATAGAGAGAGAGCGCTCACGTCCGCAGAGACACTCGATCGTGGCGGTTCTAATGCAGAACAGAAACCCCGGCGGCAGCTGCGCCGCTTCGGCCAAGACTTAATAAACTCGTGTGGTTGCACAATGCGGCTCGGTCCCAGGATTCTCTTTGCTGTGGTCATCCTCTACACGTCTCCCATCCCTCTTGCCGTGGTGTTTGCGCCCGTCGCCGTAGAAACACCATGGAGACGGATTCGTCCGATGACATGTTGAGTTTGTGTGCTCGTACCTGCATTCGTATCCACGTCCACTGGCTTCTCGGACTCAGATTTCATTAGTTACAGTGTTTACAACAAGCTGCAGGGGGCTCAGACCCCCCCTCCCCCCCGCCATCGAAGTGAGGTAGAAGGTCCTGAGCCATGTGCTGGATTGAGACGAGACCCGGGCATACCATAAAGATGGACTGTGTAGTTCTACAATCGGTACACCACTGTGTGCTCTGTTCTAATGGTCAGGACCTCAATAGTACCACCGCAGAGCAGGGATTATTGGGTGGGTGCATTATTCCTATCCCAGCAGTGTCACTGAGATGTTTAAATGAAACTACATCAGCACTGCTGCACTAAAACCCCCTCACCACATCAGTGTCACTGCAGAACTGACAATCAACAATCCACCACCCAAATGATACCTGTTCTGTGATGCTCCTGAGAACCAACAGGGGACGAACAACAACATAGGACACAGATGGACTACAGTCTGTAATTATAAAACTACAATGTCCATCTATATGGTAAGTGGAGGAAATCGATGGCGGCACGGTGGCTTAGTGATTGGCATGTTCTAGAGATTCCGGGTTCAAATCCCCATCTGGGTGGAGTTTCCATGTTCTCCCCGTGTCTGCATGGGTTTGCTCCGGGTTCTCCGGTTTCCTCCCACAGTCCAAAAACATGGATCAAGGTCAATTAAATTCTCCAAATTGCCCCATGTAGTGTGTGTCTGTGTGCGTGAGTGTGTGCCCAGCGCTGGGTCTATCTGCCCCGCGCCCGAGACGTTCTCCCCTGGATAGTCCCCCCCCCCCCCCCCCCCCCCCCCCCCCCCCCCCCCCCCCCCCCCCCCCCCCCCCCCCCCCCCCCCCCCCCCCCCCCCCCCCCCCCCCCCCCCCCCCCCCCCCCCCCCCCCCCCCCCCTGATTGGAGAAGAGTCTGGGTGTGAGAGGAAGCCCCCCTCCCCTTCATCCCACCCCCACCCCCCGACTCTGTGGTTTACATCATGCTGAAGCGGGGGGGGGGGGTGTCTTCACCTCCGACACACTCTGCTTCCAGTGCGCGGTGCTTACGCAACGGCAGCCCTGCTTTTCGGGGTCAGAGTTCTCCGCAGTGCTCCTGTTGTCGTAACCGTTCACCCCGTGATCTCCACGCATTCTTCATGCCGGACTTTGGATCCGTTTCCGTCTCAGTGAAGCGAAAAACAACAATTAGGCCGGTTTATTAGAAAAGGGCGCCGATTTCCTGAAAATGATCCTGATCAGCGGACGCCGTCAGAGGATCTTTAATGATGTCGTTGTGAATAACATAGCGGCACGGTGGCTTAGTGGTTTAACATGTTCTTCTCTCAGCAGTAGGGATTCCCGGTTCGGATCCCAATCTGGGTGGAGTTTTCACATTCTCCCCGTGTCCGCATGTGTTCCCTCCGGGTTCTCCGGTTTCCTCCCACAGTCCAAAAACATGGATCAAGTCAATTGAGTTCTCCAAATTGCCCCATATAGAGTGTGTGTGTGTGAGTGTGTGCCCAGTGTCCTGGGCGCCCTGTTCTGGGTGTGTCTACCCAGCGCCCGAGACGTTCTCCCCTGGATGGGCATGGGGAACCCCCCCCCCGCGACCATAAAAGGATGGGTGGATGGATGAATAATGCAAACAAATTTTGTGTTCATTTAAAACACGTCAGGACACACGTGCAGCTCCAAACCATTTAAAAACCACGTCCCAGCACCGAGAATTAGGCTTTTAAATGCGATAGTAACAGACAGGTGAGCCACACCCACTTCACAATCGATCGTGGCCTCAGCGACTCCCCCTGCTGCTACAATCCGTATGACAGGCATGGATATGACGTTGTGCTTTCTTTTTTTTTTGTTAATATTTGATTTAATTTAATGAAGTCATGTTTGTTATGGGCGGCACAGTGACTTAGTGGTTTAGCATGTTCTCCTCTCAGCGCTAGCGACTCCCGGTTCGAATCCCCATCCTGTGTGGAGTTTGCATGTTCTCCCCGTGTCCGCGTGGGTTTCCTCCGGGTTCTCCGGTTTCCTCCCACAGTCCGTAAACATGGATCAAGTCAATTGAGATCTCCAAATTGCCCCATATAGAGTGTGTCTGTGTGAGTGAGTGTGTGCCCAGCGATAGATTGGTGCCCTGTTCTGGGTCTATCTGCCCAGCGCCCGAAACGTTCTCCCCTGGATGGGCATGGGGAACCCCACCGCGACCCTAATAGAGGATAAAGCGGGAGATAATGAATCAATGAATGAATGAATGTTTATGTTCAGTATAAAGTGTGTGTGTGTGTGTGTGTGTGTGTGAGGGTAGTGTAAGTTAATCAAGGCTGTGTGTGACGTTAATCCCCCAGGCATGACCACGTATGGCATGTTATTACCTCGGCCGTTAGCTTAGCGTTTGGGGAACTTGGCTCGGGTTCAAGACGTCATGAGGTCGAACCCAGCTGTTGGTTAATGCCACGCCGTCCTTCAGCTCGGGACGCGGACTCACTTCAGCGGGAGCGCTGCGGCAAGTCACTTTACACAACGCCTTCGCAATGCGCACTCGTCATGTGACCTGTTCGAATGGCAGCGCGAACGTACAGGGGACTGCAGAGGGTCCTGAGTTTGATTCCCAGAACTGAGGTTCATACTGTGTGATGTCCGCATGTCCTCCCTTTGCACACGTGGGTTTCACTCTGAATCCAAAGACATCGAGTTGAAAGAATTAGATTATTATTATACAATAAACGGGGCGGCACGGTGGCTTAGTGGTTGGCACGTTCTCCCCGTGTCTGCGTGGGTTTCCTCCGGGTTCTCCGGTTTCCTCCCACAGTCCAAAAACATGGATCAAGTCAATTGAATTCTCCAAATTGCCCCATATAGAGTGTGTCTGTGTGAGTGAGTTTGTGCCCAGCGATAGGTTGGCGCCCTGTCCTGGGTGTATCTGCCCAGCGCCCGAAACGTTCTCCCCTGGATGGGCATGGGGAACGCCCCTGCGACCCTAATAGAGGATAAAGCGGGAGATAATGAATCAATGTACAATAAATGGAGAACCTACTAATGCGTTCGTTCTTCTGGGTTCTGCCTGTGTGTGTTATTAACTTACACGCAGCGTGCTGATAAAATGTACAGAACGTTCCTGCGTACCGGCTTATCTGTGTGTTTTCTTCCTTTTTAAGAAAACAAGTACACTCCTTTTTCCAAAGAAAGGGCCCTTAGTAGTGTAGATAAGGAGTGGCTGCACTCTGCAATGACGGATCCTAAACGTCTCGAGCCCGGTTACCTTCTGTTCCCCAAATGATTTTATCATTATTATTATTATTATTATAATTATTATTATTAATAACTTTCAGTTGGTTCTATGTAGGCGGCACGGTGGCTTAGTGGTTAGCACGTTCTCCTCTCAGCGCTAGGGATTCCCGGTTCGAATCCCCATCTGGGTGGAGTTTCCATGTTCTCCCCGTGTCTGCGTGGGTTTCCTCCGGGTTCTCCGGTTTCCTCCCACAGTCCAAAAACATGGATCAAGTTAATTGAATTCTCAAAAATTGCCCCGTTTAGAGTGTGTCTGTGTGAGTGAGTGTGTGCCCAGCGATGGATTGGCGTCCTGTCCTGGGTCTATCTGCCCAGCGCCCGAGACGTTCTCCCCTGGATGGGCATGGGGAACCCCCCCGCGACCCTAATAGAGGATAAGTGGGAGATAATGAATGAATGAATGAATGGTTCTATGTAACCGAACACTGGAACCCCCCCAACGAGCCGCTCGGTGCGGACCCCGCTCGCGCTCCCCGCCGAAACGTCCCTGCATTTGGCCGAAACCGTACCCGCGTGCGTATGATGTCATCGCAAACCAGGCTTCCTGTTCGGCAGTGTTGGGTCTGTGATGTTCTAAAGGCAGCTGCAGCCCGATGTCTGCAAGCTTTTGAAATTCCGCAGAACTCTGGGAACCCGGCGCCGCGTGAACGTGAAGAACGTGGACGCCGACACCGGACGGAGACGATCTGAAGACCCGTGGTCGGTGTTCTAAAGGAGAACCGAAAATATGAATGTATTTTGAGTCTGTGAGGGTCGTGTTTGCAGTGGTTCTGTAAGGTTCTATGAGAAATGGGTGGGTGGGGTGGGTGGGTGGGGTGGGGGTTGTGTTTGCACCCTTGTAAGTATGCGTGTGTTAAGTGAGAGGCCGTGGTGGAGGAAGTGGGGGCTGATGGATTAGTGGGGCTCTGGGTTCCTCAGTTCCTCAACGGTGCAGACCTTGTGTTGTCTTTCGGTTTCCGTGAGGCCGGGGCGCCTGACCTCGTACCTTGGCGGTTGAATAAGGCGGCCGACGTCGGGCCGGGTGGATGGTGGTGCGTGTCACATGTGTGATGATGCGGCGGGAGAGCGCTGACCTGCTTCAGATGGAATTTGGATGGGAGGGTCGATCGTTTCGGGTGAACCGTGCACGCATGTGTGTGTGTGTGTGTGTGTGTGTGTGTGTGGCTATGGCCCCATTCATCAGTGCACGAGAAGCCCTGGGGGGAGGCTGGAGGCCGTGTTATCAATGAGGGCACTTTAAAAAGACAAATTTACAAAAGCCCCACGCCCTCAGCCCCCGCCTCACCTCGAACCCACACTTTCCTCTAATTTAGGATTTATTCCTAAATTATTAATTAATTTATTTATTTATTAGGTCATTCGTTGTGAGATCTCAGTGATCGGATGATGGAGGGGGGGGGGGCGGGTGTTGCATCCCTGACACCTTCAACCCGTCATGTCTTTGAGTGTGTGTGTGGTACGTGCTGTATGTGTGAGCAGTGAGCAGTACTGGTGGGGGGTGGTCATGGTGGTGGTCCGGCTGACGGGGGTTGTGGCCTCCCCCCACTCCATTGTCTCTAATCCTGTTCCCATGCACCCGCCCTCCCTCTGCTCCCTACCTGCCGGCCGCCTCTTTATTCCAACCTCAGCGGTAGGGTTTGTGTTTCCGGACAAATAAATGGATCAACATCTTGCTGATGATTAAGTCGTCGTCCACCCCCCCCCCCACACCCCACCCCGCCAAGATCCTGCTGAATGAGCTCAACCTGCCCAGCCTGTAAGTGGATTGGCTGCAACAGCACAAGCCCCGCCCATTGCCTGTGTGGTGGTGCAAACGTAGTGACTCTAGTGTGTTTGTTATTCACGTCGAGCCATTAAAATACCAAATTAACGGTAAACATGGCCGGGGCGGGGGGCGGGGGGGTTGTTAACTGCCCTTACAGGAAGTTCTAGGTCGTTGTTTGTGTGGCATCATTGTTTTTAGGTTCCCGTCGTCTCCTCCAGCTGTTGGTCCTCTGGAGCTGTTTATCATCTGAATGGTGGATTGGGTTCCGGCGCTCCTCCTGCGCCGCCGCACCGCGCCGTGCCGTGTGTGATCATCTGCTCCTCTTTTAGCCGCGGCGAGCGCGAGCTGTCCTTATTAAGAGCTCAGCTGGGGTTCCGCGGGCGAGCGGGGCCGTATATCACCCCGCATTCTGCTGACCTCTTGTTTTAGCGGGACACTGCCCAACCCGAAATAAGACTAGTGAGCTTGGCGCGAGAGTGCAGATGGAGTGAGTGGGGCTGGAATTAGGACACTCAGAATGGCCTTTTGTTGAAGGGGGTAAAACACCAGGGGGTGTGGTGTGTGTGTGTGGTTCGGGGGGGGGGCTGTTTTTTAAAAAGCTCTCGTTGTTGTTTTCATTTGTTTTTGACCGGCCGCTGCTGCAAATCAGATCGGTTTCACTTCTGTTCTAAGTGAAGTCATAACCAGGCATCACTCCTGACCAGCGAGGGCATGGCCCGGCGCGTTTCCTCCGAGTCTCGTAATGCCAACCGCCACATCTTTATCAGCTAACGTCCATTCAGGGGATAAGAGTGATCCCGCTGGTCTGATTGTTATGCTTGGATGTTGTGATTAATCCGGATGGGGCAGGACAGCGTTACCTTTTTCGAGTGTCCCAAATTCCATTTTATTTTAGCGAGTTACTTGCGCTTGTCAAAGCAAATAAACGAATCTTAATCCATAGGGTGTTATTACTGCAGAACAAGTAACCGTGATTAAGCTAGAGGTCTACTCTAGTCTACAGCCTATGATATGGAATGCCAATTCCCCCTGCATTTATGTTTTTGGACTGTGGGAGGAAACTGGAGAACCTGGACAAAACGCACAGAGTAACGGGGAGAACATGGAAACGCCACCTAGATCGGGATTCGAACCTGGATCCCCAGCACTGAGAATGTGCTGACCATTACACCACCGCGCCGCCTTTATGGAGTCGTGATTTCATAATAATATTTCTACATCATAATGTATAATAGTACTGGTGTTGTAAATGTAAAAAAACGGTAGGTTGGCATGTTCTCCTCTGAGCGCTGGGGATTCCCGGTTCGAATCCCAATCTGGGTGGAGTTTCCATGTCCTCCCCGTGTCCGTGTGAGTTTCCTCCGGGTTCTCCGGTTTCCTCCCACAGTCCAAAAACATGGATCATATAGAGGATACCCCCCCCCCCCATAGAGGATAAAATGGAAGATAATGGATGGATGGTAATAGTATCGTATCATGACTCTTATTTAATATTTTGTTGTTCTATCTGCTGAGTTTTGGGTGGTTGCACCTGCGCGGCGCCGTCGAATCTGCAGGTTTGGTGTCTTGATACTGGAAACGAGCCGTCATGGCGTGTGCCACTGGGTGGTGGCTCTGACTTTTCCCTCTCACACTCTGATGGTGGACAGACGGGCGCTTGTAATCCCGCGCGAGGAAAGTGCAACAGGAAAGGACCACACCAGTTCAGGAAGCAATCAGGAAGGTCACAGTGTTGAGCTCAGGAAGGCGACCATCAAAGCACCACACACACACACACACACACACACACACACACACAGCTCCAGCTGTTCCACTCTAATACACAGACTCTTTCTCTCCTGATAATAAACTGCTGAGTGTCTTGGTATTTTGTCATATTTAGAGGATGACGCAGGGGATTTCTATATTTCTATTTTTTTTTGCACTAGTTACCCCCCCCCCCCATCGCTGAGCCCGATCGCAAACCATCCATTCAAGCCCCATAATAAGACCCAAGTTGGTTTGTGCTCTCGAATAGGATTTATAATACAATTCTGAAGAGGCGACGGGATTCCATCCACGTAGCCGGCCGGCGATGTCGGCCTTCTGGAGACGCAGGACCTTCAGAACGGCGCATGCCTGAAATTCGTCTCGCGGTGATTCTCCATCTGCATTTGATTTATTTCATTCGGAGCGGGAGGTTAAGTCGTTGCTCGTTTTTTCAGTCTGAGACGGACTTCTGGCTGTGTTTGGAACCTGGAGCGTGTGTGTGTGTGTGTGTGTGTGGAGTCACCTTGCTGGGAATTCCCCTCCTAAATACACTGTGTTTGGGGAATTGCAGTGAAAATAGCCTGATGCTCAGCCATGTTCCTTTCAGGCTTGTGATTTCAAGTCAAACACACACACACACACACACACACACACACACACACACACACACACACACACACAGTCCAGTACCAGCGTCTTTTCAGCAACTCCAAAAAAAGCACTCTGGCACAGAAATACATGTAATCATTCCAGCTGCCGCCGCTCCGAGTGGCGCTCGAACAGAGCCGCTTTTAGTGATTCGGAAATATTTTTAGCCCCCATCACCACACACCCCCATCCGGGAGGGTCGCAGGGTTCGGAAAGAAGTATTTTCAGGTCATCATATCTTGTAAAAATACACGGCGGAGCTGTGACGACGGTCCACTGGTTCATCCCGAACGCTCGGGCTATTTAAGGTGCTGCGGACGGATTTGGTCGGGGGTGTGAGATGCCGGCCAGTTTTTGGCCTCATTATGTGCGGAATGTGACCCACAGATCGGCCTTCTCGTTTCGACTCACGGGGTGCAGGCACAGCAGGATGCGCCAGTGATAGAACTGTGGAAGAACGTCGAGGAAATGAGCGACGATGTCCTCTCAGGACTGTTCCACTGTGGACTGTGAGGGTGGACGACAGAGCAACCCAGAACGAGGCCTGCCTCACATTGCCCATGATTCACCTGAACGATTCCGAGTCGTTTGCTGTGAACTCGACTCCCTGCTTGTGTTTAGTGGTTCAGTGAATCATTGCATCATTTATAGAGGAGTCACGAATCATTGCCTGAATGTGATGGCTTGGCTTTTTAACTCGTGAATCATTTGGGTATGAACTTGATTCACTGTGTGAATAACTGCGTACTTGTGAAAACCAAAGCATCATTTTCTAGATGGATTTGATTCTCTGTGAACTTGACTCTCGACGCCGTGGGGTGAACGCTGACCTGTTGACCCGCTGACCCGCTTACACACGGTCACGGCTTTCTCCGTTGGTTTGTTCTCTGAGTCCCAGTGTTTCTAAGATTCAACAAATAATTTTAAAATTATTTAAAATACACCATTTAAACAAAACCGCAGCTTAAAGGTGAAGTTTGGCGCAAGTCACTAACGCTGTTCAGGAGGTCCGTGCTTCAGTGCTGTGAATCTGAACAGTGACTGACGTCCTGAGACACAAAAGGCTGGACCCGAAGCATTTAAACTGCACAAGAGTGACCTCTACTGGGCGATGCAGCTGCTAATTATTTTAATGATGGAGTGCAGAGAGTGACCTCTGCACCACCATTCGGTGGCGCCCTTGACACAGTTCTGTGTACAAGTACGATAATTCATTCACCATCTAAATCACTCTCTCTAATTAGAGTCCCTGTTTCAGAGCTCATAGGGCGAAAGGCCGGGGAACATCCCGGACAGGTCGCCAGTCCGTCGCAAGTCTGTCTGTTTGTGTGGACCCGTCCAGGGTTGTTTTTCTGATTTTCATGTTTTACCCAGTGAGTGACGGGATAGGCTTTAACACCCCATCACCCTGGCAAGACAAAGAGAGGTCCAGTTTGGAGCATCATCCAAGAGGTGTGTCCTCCATATTTAACCCATCCATGCAGGAAAACACACACATACACACACCCACACACACACAGTGAGGTGAAGTGAGCACACATGCCCGGAGTGGTACACGGTACATGGTAACTGGCAACCCTCAGGCCGTAAGGCGGGTTCCTTAACCACACGCCTATGACCCTGAGCTTCCAGACCGAACCTTTGTTGCTCGGGCTTCCTGAGATGTTTCTCCCTGAGATGTTTCTCCCTGAGATGGTTCTCTCTGAGATGTTTCTCCCTGAGATGTTTCTCCCTGAGATGGTTCTCCCTGAGATGGTTCTCTCTGAGATGGTTCTCTCTGAGATGTTTCTCTCTGAGATGTTTCTCCCTGAGATGTTTCTCCCTGAGATGTTTCTCCCTGAGATGTTTCTCCCTGAGATGGTTCTCCCTGAGATGGTGCTCCTTGAGATGTTTCTCCCTGAGATGTTCTACTTATGATGGTTCTCCTTGAGATGTTCTACTTATGATGGTTCTCCCTGAGATGGTTCTCCCTGAGATGGTTCTTCCTGAGATGTTTCTCCCTGAGATGGTGCTCCTTCGAGATGTTTCTCCTTGAGATGTTTCCCCCTGAGATGTTTCTCCCTGAGATGTTCTACTTATGATGGTTCTCCCTGAGATGGTTCTCCCTGAGATGGTTCTCCCTGAGATGTTTCTCCCTGAGATGTTCTCCCTCAGATGTTCCTTCCTCAGATGTTCCTTCCTCAGATGTTCCTTCCTGAGATGGTTCTCCCTGAGATGTTTCTCCTTGAGATGCAGTTTTAGAACCAAACGTGAATGCGCCCCGAGAACAAAGACGGTCGCGTTCCGGACGTTTTCTTCGCCGCAGAATCCGTTACTTTTGTCCAAATGCCTTCTCACCGTCCCTTCACCCCTGTCCGGTCCTGCCCTGCTGCCCGTGCGTGATCTCGTGTGGTATGCAGACAGGCTGGAATTTTTCAGGCCTCCAAATGATAGACCAAACATGTCGTCCCCGGCTCTGGTTACAGGAACAAAGATGGCCGTCCGGTGTCCGTGCTCGGGCTGAGCGTGGCTGTTCGCATGCGGGCGTGTGGGAGGACTCCGTGACCTCGGCGCGTGGTGCTTAGTGCCGCTGGACGGATTTCTCGACAAGCGTCCCCGCAGCCTATCCCGCTCTTTACTGGGCTCGTCACATTCCACATCTGCTGTTCCAATCCCCCCTTTCATTTCTCTCTCTCTCTCTCTCTCTCTCGCTCACTCGCTCGTTCCCTCGTTCTCTGCACGTGCACACTTCAACCTCCACTTAATGCTTTCCCCAGCTTCCTCTGCCCTGCTATTTTGTCATGGGCTTGGAATTAGAGGACTAACTAGCATGCTTGCACATGAGAAAGCCTCTCGCAGCCAGATGTTCTATCCAGGTCTGTCGGTTCTAGACACATTTCTTCACAGCTTGCGGTTCGGAAACTGCCGCTGATTCACCGTAGAGGTATTTGTTGCCCGTAGATGGCTGGATGGGACTCGCCGGGCGTTGCTTTGTTTAAGGTGACCGGCCCGCCGTCGGTCGATGCCGCTGTTCGGGCGTGAGAAGACGTCCATGAGACCACATCAGCACATCTCGCCTCCGGCAGGCGTTCTCCCAGAGAGCCATTTTAAAAAAACACACAAAACACACAGCCCTCACTTTTTTTTAAGCTTCAGAAACGCATCGATAAAGACAAAACGGCCCATAATGCATCATCCATAATGCACTCACTGGTTTACTTCTTTCTCAGGATTTGATTCGATGCTCGTGTTCAGCGTTTATCGGCTTTAAACAGTGAATCGTTTGCTGATAAAGTGATCAATTGAACCCATCCATATGCACACACACACACACACACACACACACACACACGAGTGAAGTGAGCATACTGTACATGGCTCCCAAGGAGCACTTCAAGTTCAAATAATTTATTTATATATGTTTTTACAACAGTACATCGTCACAAAGCAGCTTTACAGAATGAAAAGCCTTCAAACCCCCAAAGAGCAAGCCGAAGCGACAGCGGCAAGAAAAAACTCCCTGTTATGTTGTTATTTAAGGAAGAAACCTTGGGAGGAACAAGACTCAGTGGGGGACTCATCCTCCCAACCCCCAGGCAGCAACAACAGTGTAGGACAGCCATGTAGAGATATTTAACAAATGGGAAAACTCTAACAACTGGAGAACTATATGTAAGTCCATTAGGGGGCGTCCTGCAGGACCGCCAGTCCAATTAATATTCAGCACATGGGGTTAGGTGCCTTGCCTAAGGGCACTTCACTTGTTGGGACCGGGAATCGAACCGGGGACCTACAGGTCGCAAGCCTGGTTTTCTTAACCCCAAGCTTATAACAGCCTCATTATGAACTTGATTCCCCTCTTGTGTCTGAATCACTGCATTATTTGCTGAGTTACGATTCGCTGCTTTACACATAATGATTCAGTTTCCGAACCAGCGATTCATTTTGGACATGAATTTGATTCCCTGCTCATGAGTTAAGGATCGAATCACTTTATCATTTGCCATTGCTTTAATGTAATGGTTCGGTTTTTAATGAATTGTTTGTTATGGACGGCACAGTGGCTTAGTGGTTTAGCATGTTCTCCTCTCAGCGCTAGGGATTCCCGGTTCGAATCCCCATCTGGGTGGAGTTTCCATGTTCTCCCCGTGTCCGCGTGGGTTTCCTCCGGGTTCTCCGGTTTCCTCCCACAGTCCAAAAACATGGATCAAGGTCAATTGAGTTCTCCAAATTGCCCCATATAGAGTGTGTCTGTGTGAGTGAGTGTGTGCCCAGCGATAGATTGGCGCCCTGTCCTGGGTCTATCTGCCCAGCGCCCGAAACGTTCTCCCCTGGATGGGCATGGGGAACCCCACCACGACCCTAATAGATGATAAAGCGGAAGATAATGAATGAATGACTGAATGTTTGGCCATGAATTTGATTCCCCGTGTGAGTTGAATGGTTCAGTGTTGAATCAAATTCATGCCCGAATGATTCACTAGTTATGAATTTGATTTCTAAAAAAACGAAAAGACTCAGCGTTTGAATCTTCGGCGACGAGTTAAAGAGTCGCTGCTCCATGTGCCGTTGACGAAACTCTGAATGTCCTTCTTTCCTCTGGACCCTCAGTCTGAGCATGTTCTGCACGTCAGCGCGCACTTAAAAGTGTGCCAGAACAGAACAGTGCATTTTAGATTAGCGGGAACGAACCCGGGTCCGGCGGCGGCGGCGGCGGCGCACGGAATCTGGCACGACTCTGGGAAGTGAAGAGGAAATCCGAAGATTTATGTCGTTTTTTATTTGTAACTCTCAGTTGCCGTGGCAACAGAAGGAAAGCAGACTCGGGATCACGCCAGGGGGACGTTGGCCGGGCTTTGAACCCGGCGTCCAGACGAGGCGAGATGGTGAACGTTGATAGCGTCCGAGGATGCTCCCGAAAAGAAAACCGCAACCAAACAGTGGGACCGGGTTTTAGGAAACAAATCGCAGAACTTGCAAAAGAACGAATAACTGACTCCGTTTCATTCGTCTGTCTGTCTGTCTGTCTGGGCAGGATGCAAACGTGTGATGAGACTTGGACGCCATTAACATTCCTGTCCTGTGTTTATTTTGTGAAAGGTCCCGGGTTCGATTCCCAGACGAGGCAGAGCAGGACGTTACTCTTTGCATGCTCTCCACGTTCCTGCATGGGTTTTTTTCTAGGTCTCCGCCCCCCCCCCCCCCACATTCCAAAAACATGCTGATAGGTCAACCAGTGACCACCTCAATCTCACAGCTGCAGGGTCCCGGGTTCGGTTCCCAGGTGACGATGCACCTGTGGGGTGTTTGAGTGTGTCTCTTTAGGGCCCCACTTTCATCCCACATCTGAAATGTGTAAACTGCAGATGCCAAATTATCTTCGCCAATTAAGCGCCCGCCCCAAACCTGGATAAATTGCGGGGTGGAGTGGTGGGGGGGGGGGGTCAGGAATATTTAATAATATTAATAAATAAATAATTAATGTTTAATTCGGGTGGCATAGGGGATAGAACGTCCTCCTCGGCGCTGGGGATCTAGGTTCGAAACCTGATATTGGTGAGGTTTGCATGTTCTCCCTCTGTCTGCGTGGGTCCACGTGGATTCAAGGTGAATTAAATGCTTCAAATTGCCCCATATAGAGTGCATTTGTGTGTGTGTTTGTGCTCAGTGATAGATTGGCGCCCTGTCCTGGGTGTATCTGCCCAGCGCCCGAAACATTCTCCCCTGGATGGGCATGAGGACCCCCCCCCCCCCCATTGACCCTAGAAGAACATTAAGCAGAAGATAATAAATGGATGAATGTTTAATTCACACTAACTTTCCTCCGATGCTTCACTTGAACCCACTTACGCCATGTGACATCATATCTACAAAAGTATGGGGACACACCCCTCAGTCAATTTAGATGCTTCGTTAACCCCCCCCCCTTTCACATTTTGATGAACTCTGAAGCTGCAGACAGTGACCGTATATCTGGCGTGTTTACCCCTCATACCGCTGAAGGGAGTCAGCTGATCCCTCCGTACTCGGCTCTGTAGGTCGTCCACTCCGTTAATCTTCACTGCGCTCGTCCACTCCTGGCCCCGTGTTCACCCTCAACCGCTGGACCGAGGCTGGGGGCGAGCCCCGGTCCCATCTAACGACATCGGACATGTTTACCGCTCCTCTGTTCCAGCGTGGTTGATTATCCTGGTCGTGTTCCTCATCGAAAGCAGCGTTTTAATTAGCGCAACATCCTGTTCTGAATCCACCGACATCCCTGCACTTCCATTAATAGATTCCCCCATGTGGGTGCGTTTGTGTGTGTGTGTGTTGTGTGTTTTAAGTGCAGGTGGAAATAAAGCGGAGGTTACTGAGAGCGAGGCTCTGCTCAATGGTGCGTTCACTCGCTGCTCCAGTGCTTGTGCATTACAGGGTATTTATTGAATCATTAAATGGGGGAAAGCAGCTGGCTGTGATGAGTGCGACCCGCTGGCCGTGTGCTCGGAGCGGGGAGGGGGAGA
>JAFMOD010000139.1:724334-726834 GCA_019802435.1 Corydoras maculifer
GGTCGCGGGGGGGTTCCCCATGCCCATCCAGGGGAGAACGTTTCGGGCGCTGGGCAGACACACCCAGGACAGGGCGCCTACCTATTGCTGGGCACACACTCACTCACACATACACACTCTATAGGGGGCAATTTGGAGAACTCAAATGACTTGATCCATGTTTTTGGACTGTAGGAGGAAACCGGAAAACCCAGAGGAAACCCACACGGACACGGGGAGAACATGGAAACTCCACCCAGATGGGGATTTGAACCGAGTGCTGAGAGGCGAACATGCTAAACCACTAAGCCACTGTGCCGCCCATTCATTAGTTATATTGGATAAAATTAAATTGCATATGAAATGTCTGTCAGCAGTGGAGAGCACATTCAGTTCTAATAAATGAGGATTTTGAACAAATGAACCTGAGCTTCGGCAGAAAAGCATGAATCCGTTTTACGAGTCGGTCGCAGATGAGACGCTTTTAACGAGGTTTTGCTCTAAAATACCGTAACCTTGCGACAAATCTGACGGTTTCTGAGGAGCTGCTCTTTACAGCCAACATACAGTTATTACGGTAACTTTGCTCCTGCTACTGGTCTCTCTCTAACACACACAAAGCTTGGAAGCACAAACGGCCGATGGTGCCTCCATCGTTCGGTCCCGCTGCTGGAGGACTGGCTGCAGAGAAAGCTGCTGTCATTCGATCCGGGGCAACTGACAAAACACCCGGAGCTTTAGCCCCGAAAGCCCAGCTCTGACGACGCGCCTGGGGATTAATTTGTGCCTGTGGAACCCTGATGCCACTAGGTGCCAGTGATGATGATGATGATGATGATGATGATCAAAATTCAGCATCTTCATACTTTCATGGTTTTGCATCGTGCTCGATCTCATTTAAAAAGAACCTGCCAAACTCCTACAGTGTGGTGAAGTTTCTTAATGTGACGTGCCTTTATTCCACATATGCAGTATATATATATATATATCCTCGATCTCGTTTTAAGTTTGCTCTCGCTCGCGGTTATCTAATCGGGTTTCAGAGCCTGGCGCTGGCTCGTCTTGACCTCCGTTTGCCCGGCTGAGGGTTCGGCATGGGGGAGGCGAGACACCTATGGAGACAGATTTTCTGTTTCATTAACAAACATGTCTGGCTCCAATTGTTTACCAAACGCTGGACTGTGACATCACGGCGACATGACTGGACGTAGCCAGACTCAAGTGAGTTTATTTTAGATGATTCTTTCCAAAGCGAGGGAACATGGTAGCTCAGGGGTGATCAGTCTGAGGGTTGAGGGTTCACACCAACGCCCCTAACCCTCATTGCTGCCCTCATTGTATCCCGACCGACCCTATACACTTCAGTGAGGCACTTTGGATGAAATGACCTCATGGAATGTAATGGTCGGGGTCCAAGCACCAGGTCAGACATGATGCAGCAACTTTTGCACCAATGAGGGTTGAGCACCTTACTCCTGTGGATTTGAGATTTGCTCCAAACACCCGAAACCACTGAAATCCGACCCTCTAACCTCCCGGCTGGATGGTCGCCGTGGAGATCGGCGGGTCGGCGAGCAGATACGGCCTGCAGCGTGTCCTTGTGGGGAGCGGGCGTGGGTCGGGTGCAGGGAGCAGGAGCGTTTTGTTTTGGATACACGCTGTTATGGTATTTGTGAATCACTCGTTTCTCTCACCGGTGATTAATCACACGCAGCGCAGGGAAGCTGGCTCTCTTTTCCGAGCGGTGAACTGCAGCGTGACGGCTTTGTTTCTACTTGCTTGCGTTCCATTTTCCTTCTCGCCGCTTTCGGCTCTGCACCCCGCCGGCCCTGCACACGAGGCAGAGCAGGACGGACGGGTCCGCGACGCCGACGATACGATTGATTTCATCGTGATGAACGCTGTGCCCTTACACGAGCTTTAACGGCAGCTGTTTAACTGTTTCCAAAATTATGGAATGTGTAGTAGAGATGAGGGCGCCATGGTGGCTCAGTGGTTGGCATGTTCTCCTCTCAGCACTAGGGATTCCTGGTTCGAATCCCCATCTGGGTGGAGTTTCCATGTTCTCCCCGTGTCCGCGTGGGTTTCCTCCGGGTTCTCCGGTTTCCTCCCACAGTCCAAAAACGTGGATCAAGTCAATTGAGTTCTTCATATTGCCCCATATAGTCTGTGTGAGTGAGAGTGTGCCCAGTGATAGATTGGCACCCTGTCCTGGGTGTATCTGCCCAGCGCCCGAAACGTTCTCCCTTGGATGGGAATGGGTACCCCCCCCCCAACCCTAATAGAGGATAAAGTGGAAGATAATGGATGGATGGATAGTAGAGATGAAACTATTTTGAAGCGTTTAGTTGCGATAAATTCCATAAACGATTAATCGTCTCATCCCTAGTGTGTAACGACTTTTATTCAGGGGAGCGCTCGAGGTCAGACCCCGATGCTGGCTCACGGATTTATTCCAAAAGTCTGTAGAGTGGTTGATGTTGTCTTAATCCTTCACACCCTCCCTCACAACATGAACGTT
>JAFMOD010000139.1:731834-769221 GCA_019802435.1 Corydoras maculifer
AACGCGCCGACACTTAAAGCTCTAAAAAAGCTTTTAGGAATTACTGTTAAATCATCAGAGCCTTCAGCCGCTGCCGCGCGTTCATCATCAATCACCCGGCGAGCGCCGGGACAGGATCCAGCGCCCCTCTGCCCTCTGCAAAATACATGAATCAGTTTATCGGCCGTGTTTTTCGCCGATATTATTCTCTTCATTGATCGGTTTATTAAATGGATCAATCGCTGGATCATTGCCGTTGCCCCGAAATCAATAATGACATCATCAGACGATCACGACCCAAAGATATTCATTCACTTTATTTTGGTAGATTAATAAAATCCGAGACTGACTTCTGCGTTATTTGAAGATGAAGCAAATTATTCAATCAATCGTGCTGCAGTTGTTTAATGAGTCATTGATAGATTGATTGATTGATTGATTGATTGATTGGTTAGGGTTCTGTCCGGATTACAAATCTTTGTGCTTGTATGTGTTTGTGTGTATATTGCAATTTATTAATAATATAAATATAAATTGGGTGGCACGGTGGCTTAGTGGTTTAGCATGTTCTCCTCTCAGCGTGTTCGAATCCTCATCGGGATGGAGTTATCATGTCCTCCCCGTGTCCGCGTGGGTTTCCTCCGGGTTCTCCGGTTTCCTCCCACAGTCCAAAAACATGCATCAAGGTCTATTGAATTCTTCAAATTGCCCCATATAGAGTGTGTTTGTGTGAGTGAGTGTGTGCCCAGCGATAGATTGGCACCCTGTCCTGGGTGTATATGCCCAGCACCCGAAACGTTCTCCCCTGGATGGGCATGAGGAACCCCACCGCGACCCTAATAGAGGATAAAGCGGAAGATAATGGATGAAATGAATGAATGAATAAATATATTTGTGTGTATACTGCAATTTACCCCCTGAGATATTATTAATAAAGTATTCTGATTCAGATATAATTGCATGTGTGTGTGTGTGTGTGTGTGTATGAATGTGTGTACACATACATACCTGTATTCTATTTTTTTATGTTTATAAAACATATATATATATATATGTGTGTGTGTGTGTGTGTGTGTGTGTGTATGTATATGTGGGATCATGTTGTAAAAATCTAACTGCACACCCCCTCTGTCCCCCCCTGTAGTTTGTCCTGCCACTTGCAAACACCGAGCCTGCACCCCGAACAACGAGTGCTGCCACGACGAATGCCTGGGCGGCTGTTCAGAGCGGGGTAATCCCAGATCGTGCCTGGCGTGCCGCCACCTTTTGCACGGGGACACCTGTGTGCAGCGATGCCCCCCCGGTTTCTACACCTTTCAGGGGTGGCGTTGTGTCTCCTTCCAGTTCTGCCAGGAGCTGCACAACCAGTGCAAACACACCAAGACCAGCGACTGCCACGAGTATGTCATCCACGACGGCGCCTGCATCCCAGAATGCCCATCGGGGTACACCATCAGGGACTCCATGTGAGTGGGGGACTGGGGGGGTGGGGGGGAATAATTTGAAATTCTGTGTGCTGTTGAGTTTGCCATGCTGTGTGCTCCGGGTTCAGGTGGTCTATTGTTTATGTACAGTACGAGAACGGTGTGTGTGTGTGTGTGTGTGTGTGTGTGTTAGAGGCTGAGAGGAGAAACACTGAAAGGACCACAAACACTTACTTTCCTTCACACCCCCGGTTTGTTTGTTTGTCGTTTGGTTTGTGGTGCTGCATGCAGATAGCGGGGCAGATAGCGGGGCAGATAGCGGTGATGATCTGCCTTGCTGCTAAGGCTTTTTCCTCCGCTTGGCAAGTAACAGTGAGGTGTGTGAGACGGTTACGAGTGAGGCATGCAGCATCAGGACCGGACTGCGTTCGCGTTAAACGCTCAGACTCCCATCGGTCCCGCTTCAGCCGAGTCAGCAACAAAGTAACGAGAACGTTAACATCAAAAGGTCATCTGAGCATCAAAGGTCATCAAAGGCATTAAATGATCCTTTGAAGACTAATTACGGGTATTCCTGGGTTCGACTCATTTAAAGCATTAATAAGAGCCTTTAAGAGAATTTGGCATGTTCTCTCATTTCTCTCTCCATCCAGATACATGCCTGTAGTTGAACTGATGATGCTCAACCTCCTCAGGAGTGAACATTAATAAAAATCAAATCAACTATATGCCGTCAAACAGTTTAGGGAAGGCCCAAAATGCCTTTTTTCGCCTCTTTGTCCTCAACCTCACCCAACATGCGATCCCCGAAATGTGTGTGGTGTGTGTGTCCTGATGCTCCTCTCTGTCTTGACGCCGTCTTCTGTTGACTCCTCAGGTTAAACTGCTCGCCGTGTGCTGGTCTGTGTCCTAAGCTGTGTACGGGGGTGCAGACCATCGACTCGGTGACGGCGGCTCAGGCCATGCGCGGCTGCACCGTCCTCAACGGCAGCCTCGTCATCAAGATCCGCGGCGGCAGTGAGTAGCGCTGGAAGACAGCGGGGGGGGGGCTTGCTGATATCACAGCATTTTGTTGTTTTAAATGAATAACATTTTTTATTTTATTTTTTTTACACAACGCGTCTCGGATGTTTAGACAACATCGCGGCGGAGCTGGAAGCCAACCTGGGTCAGCTGGAGGAGATCACGGGCTATCTGACCATCCGCCGCGCCTACGCCCTGGTGTCCCTGTCCTTTCTGCGTAAACTGCGCACCATTCGCGGAGAGACGCAGGAGGTTGGGTGAGTTGGTCTGTTCTTCTTTTGTGGACGTGATGGACGTCGGCTCGGGGGTCCGTGAGCGATTCCATTGATGGTTCTGCTGTCTGTCACAGAAACTACTCCTTTTACGCGCTGGACAACCAGAACCTGCGGCAGCTCTGGGATTGGTCCAAGCACAACCTGACCATCTCGCAGGGCCGCTTGTTCTTCCATTACAACGCAAAGCTCTGCCTGTCGGAGATCCGCAGGATGGAGGAGGTGACGGGAACCAAAGCGCGCCAGGTCAAAAACGACATTGCGCTGCGGACCAATGGAGACCAGGCCTCGTGTACGCATCACATCACGGTTACTAAGCGTTAGATAAATGTTCTCTGCAGTTGGAACCCAGTTGCAGTGTAGTGTAACCCTGTGGAGCCAGTCAGTACAACGCCTCCTCCCTTGCTGACGGGTTCATTCATTCATCCATCCTTTATCTTCATCCTATATTAGGGTCACAGGGGGTTCCTCATGCCCATCCAGGGGAGAACGTTTCGGGCGCTGGGCAGATAGACCCAGGACAGGATGCCAATCTATCGCTGGGCACACACGCACTCACACACACACACTCTATAGGGGGCAATTTGAAGAACTCAATTGACTTGTTCCATGTTTTTGGACTGTGGGAGGAAACCGGAGAACCCGGAGGAAACCCACGCTGACACGGGGAGGACATGGAAACTCACCGTGCCGCCCGCTGACGGGTTCATACCCTCGTTATTGAAGTATCTGAGAACCTGATCTGTAGAAACATCAGAGACCAGAAATCGGACGTCCTGCATCGGACGGCTGTGTGTAATAACTGAATGTTCTGATCTCAGGTGAGAACCAGCGTCTGAACTTCACCTCCATTCGCACCTCGTCCACTAAGATCATCATCACCTGGGAGCCGTTCTGGCCGAAGGACTTCCGAGACCTGCTGGGCTTCATGGTGCTCTATAAAGAAGCGTGAGTGTGCCCCCGAGTGGCCATCTGACACACAACAGTTCAAATCAACATGTTCTCTCTTCTATCCATCCATTGCCTTCCCCTTAATCTTGTACTAGGGTCGTGTAGGGGGATTTTTAGGTGCTGGGTAGATTCACCCAGGACAGGGGGCCAATCTATTTCTGGGCCCCAGACACACGCTTTATAGGGGCAATTTAGATCAACAAATTCACCTTGAATTTATGTTTTTGCATGGTGGGAGGAAACCGGAGAACCTGAAGGAAACCCACATGGATACGGGGAGGACATGGAAACTCCACTCAGATCCTGGATCCCCAGTGCTGAGAGGAGAACATGCTAAAACATTCAAACCCTGAACCTGTGTGTGTTAACATCTCTCTCTCTCTCTCTCTCTTGTTCTCCCGCCGCAGGCCGTATCAGAACGTGACAGAGTTCGACGGTCAGGACGCCTGCGGTTCTAACAGCTGGATGATCACAGACGTGGAACCCCCCCTGCGAGGGACGGACGGCTCCAAGCGGTCCGACCCCGGCTCCCTCCTCATGCCGTTGAAGCCGTGGACGCAGTACGCCATCATGGTGAAGACCCAGCTCTCGGTCTCGGACGAGCACCAGGTCTACGGCGCCAAGAGCGAGATCATCTACGTCCGCACCAGTCCCAGCAGTCAGTGCACCTTCTCACCCCCAATACCCCCCCCCATCCTTAAACCCACAAATCACTCCCCTTACTCTGTTCACCATGAAACCTCAATTAGTGTAAATACACAACCTCGTAACTCTGTCTGACTTCCAGAACCGTCCGTTCCGCTGGACCCCATCTCGTCCTCCAACTCCTCCTCACAGATCTTACTGAAGTGGAATCCTCCCTCAGAGCCCAACGGCAACATCACGCACTACCGCATCACGTATCAGAAGCAGGAGGAGGACAGCGAGCTCTTTAAATTCGACTACTGTCAGAAAGGTGCGCAGGCACTCTGTACCTATACACACAGCATGGCTGAAAGTGTCCAGATACCCTTCCCTTTCTCAGGGTGTGTGTGTGTATGTGTGTGTGTGTGTGTGTGTGTGTAAAGGCTAATGTTAAAATGTGTGTCATGCGCTGCGTCACCACCTGGCGGCGCCTTTTTGCCGAAGTTATTACCAGTTCCATTCCATTATCTTCTGCTTTATCCTCTATGAAGATCGGGGGGGGGGGGGGTCCCTCATGCCCATGCCCATCCAAAGGGAGAACGTTTCGGGCGCTGGGCGGATACACCCAGTACAGGGGGTCAATCTATCGCAGGACACACACTCACTCACACAGACACACTTTATATGGGGCAATTTGGAAAACTCAATTGACTTGATCCATGTGTTTGGACTGAGGCAGGAAACCGGAGAACCCGGAGGAAACCCACGCGGACACAGGGAGAACATGGAAACTCCACCCAGATGGGGATTCGAACCGGGAATCCCCAGCGCTGAGAGGAGAACATGCCAACCACTAAAGCACCGTCCATCCATCCATTATCTTCCGCTTTATCCTCTATTAGGGTCGCGGTGGGGTTCCCCATGCCCATCCAGGGGGGAACGTTTGGGGCGCTGGGCAGATAGACCCAGGACAGGGGGGCAATCTATCGCTGGGCACACACTCACTCACACTCTATATGGGGCAATTTGGAGAACTCAATTGATTTGATCCATGTTTTTGGACTGTGGGAGGAAACCGGAGAACCCGGAGGAAACCCACGTGGACACGGGGAGGACATGGAAACTCCACCCAGATTGGGATTTGAACCGGGAATCCCTAGTGCTGAGAGGAGAACATGCTAAACTACTAATCCACACTGTGCCCGTTATTACCAGTTAATGCACTAATTCTCATCCTTTGGTTGGTGACCTGCATCATCACAGCTGTGTGCAGATGTTCTTCAGCCGTATTTTCGTCTCAGTGAGGTTCCCTGCGCAGTGCAGCCTCATTTCCCGTCTGTTCTTCTGTCCCTCCGAGGATTATTCAAAACAGAATTCAATTTAATGAATTTAAGTTAAGAATTAAAAACAGAATCTCAAAACTTAAACCAAAAGCCAAACCGCCGATTTGTTCTTTCCTCTCAGGAATGAAACTGCCGTCGCGAACTCCCACCCACCACAGCGCAGACGACGAGCGCAAGCGCAATCAGACGGAGGACCAGAAACAGGACGGCAACTGCTGCGCGTGTCCCAAAACGGAGACCCAGCTGAAGAGGGAGGCGGAGGAGAGCGAGTTCCGCAAGACCTTCGAGAACTACATCCACAACGTGGTGTTCGAACCCAGGTACGCTCCGCCGCGCCACAGTGTTTACACTCATACACATTCACAATTACTTCCAATTACATCTTAGGCTTGAAGAACAGCCTTATGTCCTGAAAGACCATGGTTCGAGTCCCAGTCCCTTGGACAGGACACCTAACCCCAACAGGGCTGCCCACAGCTCCGGGAACGTGTTCTCACTTCACTCAGTGTGTGTGTGTGTGTGTGTGTGTGTGTGTGTGTGTGTGTGTGTGTGTGTGTGTGTGTGGATGGATGAAATGTGGAGGACAAACAGTAGGCAAAATCACTTTTTATGATACCGGTTTGAGTCCTATAAGGGGAAGGCAGGGTTCTTTTTGTGTGGAATTTGCATGTTCTCCCTGTGTTTGCATCACAGCCCCATATTCAGTGAATTGGAGACATTAAACTGTCCTGCAAAGGACTTAAGGATCTAACAAACACCTTTAAGGATGAGCAGCTTTGAGAATGAATGAGGGACACGATGATCTGGGTTAAAGCAGAAATCCTGCGATTTCAAATCCCAATCTGGGTGGAGTTTCCATGTCTTCCCCGTGTCCGCGTGGGTTTCCTCCGGGTTCTCCGGTTTCCTCCCGCGGTCCAAAAACATGGATCAAGGTCGATTGAGTTCTCCAAATTGCCCCATATAGAGTGTGTCTGTGTAAGTGAGTGTGTACCCAGTGATAGATTGTCTCCCCTGTCCTGGGTGTATCTGCCCAGCGCCCGAAACGTTCTCCCCTGGATGGGCATGGGGAGGATAGTAGAGGATAAAGTGTAAGATAATGGATGGATGGATGGTTTTATACACATCATTCTACAGGGATGTGTCACGTTCTTGTGTTTCTCGCCATCTGTTGGTGAAAAGTGGTAATGCCTGTTGTATCTGTAGGGTGATCAGGTCTTAAATCGCCTGCTGCTCCTCTCATAGTGGACACGCAGCGGGTGAACTGGAAGCCATTTTTATGTCCACATCTCACTGTGTTATCCCATCATCCAACTGAAGCTGCATCACATGATCACGAGAATAACATTATGATTATTAATAGTGGTATTTTACCGAGAGGGGTGTGGCCTCTTATCTTTAATGATCCTAAATGTTTGATGGTGGATGTGATTAATATTAAATTGCAGACCGAATCGCCGGCGTCGTTCTGTGGGCGTGGCGAATTCCACCCAGTCTACCTTTGGGAACGCGTCGCATTTCCTGCACAGCGCGACCCCCCACACGCCTGGGCCGGAGGAGGAGAAGAGGAAGTCGGTGCTGACGGTCAGCGCTAAAGAATCCATCGTCATCTCCAACCTGCATCACTTCACCAGCTACCAGATCGAGATCCAGGCGTGTAATCACCTTACGGACCAATCGTTCTGCAGTGCCGCCTCCTACGTCAGCGCCCGGACCATGCCCGAAGGTAACGCCTCGGCGGCGATGCGCTCATCGTTTCGCATGTTTGTACATCGAAGACTTCAGCTTTAATGCAAACTGCATCGTTTTCCTTTGTGCTTGTAGTGAAAGCAGACAACATCCTGGGTCGTGTGCTTCCCGAAATTATTCCTGAGGAACCGGAGTTTGTGTACATTAGATGGCAGGAGCCCGCGTCCCCGAACGGCTTGATCATCCTGTATGAGGTCAACTATCAGCGGCTGTCTGATAACGAGGTCTGTGCATCCAAGCACACCGTACCATCACAGTACCATCATCACAGTACCACCATCACAGTACCATCATCACAGTACCATCATCACAGTACCATCATCACAGTACCACAATCACAGTACCACAATCACAGTACCACCATCACATTACCACCATCACAGTACCACCATCACAGTACCATCATCACAGTACCACCATAGTACCATCACAGTACCACCACGGTACAATCACAGTACCATCACCACAGTACCAACACGGTACCATCACAGTACCATCATCACAGTACCATCACTGTACTATCATCACTGTACCATCACAGTACCATCACCACGGTACCACCACAGTACCATCACAGTACCATCACTACGGTACCATCACAGTACCATCACCACGGTACCATCACAGTACCATCACCACGGTACCATCACAGTACCATCACCACGGTACCATCACAGTAACCCCACTAACCCTGAGTGTGTGCTTTTCTCATCTCTATCAGGAGATGCATCACTGTGTCAGCAGAATCAGTTATAACAGAACAGGAGGATGTAAGTTGAGAGTCGGACATCCAGGGAACTACAGCGTGCGGATCCGCGCCACCTCGCTGGCGGGAAATGGTTCCTGGACGGAGCCTGTGTTCTTCTACATGCCTGACAGTAAGTTTGCATGAGGTTCTGGTTCTGGTGTGAAATGGGGGGGGGCACTCGCTGTGGTACGGTGTTTGCTGCGGCTCTCAGACTCTGAAGCTTCTCTCACATCTTTAGATTTAATGAACCTGAAGATCATCATCGGTCCCATCGTTCTGCTGGTTCTGCTGCTCTTTGTCGGATGCGGCGTTTTTGTAGTTATCAGAAAGAAGTAAGTATCTCTCTCACCCCCTCGTGTGTGTGTGTGTGTGTATATATATATATATATATATTTTTTTTTGTGTGCGTACGTACATGTGTTACCATATATCTGTATGTGTGTGTGTGTTTATGTATATATGTGTATATATATGTGTATATATATATATATATATATATATATATATATATATATATATATATATATATATATATATATATACACAGCGATGGATTGGCGCCCTGTCCTGGGTGTATCTGCCCAGCGCCCGAGACGTTCTCCCCTGGATGGGCATGGGGAACCCCACCGCGACCCTAATAGAGGATAAGCGGAAGATAATGAATGAATGAATATATATATATATATATATATATATATATATATATATATATATATATATATATATATGGGGCGGCACGGTGGTTTAGCATGTTCTCCTCTCAGCACTAGGGATTCCCAGTTCGAATCCCCATCTGGGTGGAGTTTCCATGTTCTCCCCGTGTCCGCGTGGGTTTCCTCGGGGTTCTCCGGTTTCCTCCCACAGTCCAAAAAACATGGATCAAGTCAATTGAATTTTCAAAATTGCCCCTTATAGAGTGTGTGTGAGTGAGTATGTGAGTGAGTGTGTGAGTGTTTGCCCAGCAACACCAATTGAGGATAAAGCTGAACATAATGGATGGATATATACACTGTATATACATATAAGTTCTAATGATGTATTATTTGTGCCTCAGACAAACTGAAGGTCCGAATGGCACCCTGATTGCGTCTCTGAATCCTGAATACATCAGTTCTGCTGATGGTGAGGCTCATTAACACTGCTGTGTTTAATTAATTAATTGATTGATTGATTGTTTGTGATAATGATGTTAAAAATAAGTCACAGGATCCAGAGTGTCCTGTAGAACACGAGCAGCGGGTGATCGATCATCCGTCCGTCTGTCTGTCTGTCTGTGTGTATGTACAGTGTACGTCCCGGACGAGTGGGAGGTGGCGCGGGAGAAGATCACCCTCCTGCGGGAGCTGGGACAGGGCTCGTTCGGCATGGTGTATGAGGGCATCGCCAAAGACATCGTCAAAGGAGAGCCAGAGACCCGGGTCGCCGTTAAAACCGTCAACGAGTCGGCGAGTCTGCGAGAGAGGATCGAGTTCCTCAATGAGGCCTCGGTCATGAAAGCCTTCACCTGCCATCATGTGGTGAGTTGCAGAACTGCTGATGGAAGAACCTTCTGCCCTAATGGGTGTATATTTCTACTGTGTTTAACCTGTGTGTGTGTGTGTGTGTGTGTGTGTGTGTAGGTTCGCCTGTTGGGGGTTGTATCGAACGGACAGCCCACGCTGGTAGTAATGGAGCTGATGACACATGGAGACCTGAAGAGCTACCTGCGATGCCTCAGACCTGACGCTGAGGTAAACAAAGTTCTGCTCTGTATGTTTATGGGGCTTCATGAACAGAACCGGGGTGTAGAATCCATAACTGACCGGTTCCTTGTGACTGCTCACCTGTTGCTTGTTCCTTAAATAACAACATAACAGGGAGTTTTTTCTTGCCACTGTCGCTTCGGCTTGCTCTTTGGGGGTTTAAAGGCTTTTCATTCTGTAAAGCTGCTTTGTGACGATGTACTGTTGTAAAAAGCGCTATAGAAATAAATAACTTGAACTTGTTCTCGCTCTGGTTGCTGCTGAGAATTCGTGCGTGGACATAGACGCCATATTGGTCAGGGGAAGTGGTATTTTATTTGATTGCAATCTTCAATCTCACCACTAGATGACACTAAATAGTAGTTACTGGGAGGGGAGCACAGCAGGAGGGTGAAGCCTTAAAGTAGATAATGCTGTTGATATTACAAATCTGTTAACAATATCAGGGTTAAAGGTGAGCTGTTAGTGGTGGGCGTAGCAGCTCAGCAGTTAGAAGTGTTGGGTTATTAATCTGAAGGTTGGAGGTTTCGTTCCAGTGTCCACCAAATTTTCGCAAATTAACGCTCATTGCTTCAGGGCTGCAGATTCATGCCCATCCCTGCACTCTGACCGCACCCGTCTAGTTGGCATATCTGTAAGTGGTGCCTCTCTGGTCCGACAGGGGAATTTTTTTTAACTGTCTGATGAGTGGTAGGTCAGACCTGGGGTTACTCGTACAAAAAGTCAACCGGCCGAATCGTTGTTTCCGTTTCCTAACCCGCAGAACAACCCGGGTCGCCCTCCGCCCACGCTAAAGGAGATGGTTCAGATGGCGGCGGAGATCGCGGATGGCATGGCCTACCTCAACGCCAAGAAGTTTGTCCACAGAGACCTCGCCGCTCGCAACTGCATGGTGGCAGACGACCTGACGGTGAAGATCGGAGGTACGATTCAGAAACATCTACGGACTAAGGTTCCTGCTCAGCAACGTAGGGGGTGTTGCCATTTGACTCTAAGCCACTGAGGTTACTAATGAAGGATTGGAGGATGACTAACACAAACTGCAGCAGCAACCTGCTGTCTCTGTCTCTACATCCACACAACACAATAACACATCACCACCACCACCACATCAGTGTCCCTGCAGTACAGGGCATGATCTTCCATTCATTCATTCATTCATTATATCCCACTTTGTTCTCTATTAGGAGCGCGGTGGGGTTCCCCATGCCCATCCAGGGGAGACCGTTTCGGGCGCTGGGCAGATTCACCCAGGACAGGGCGCCAATCTATCGCTGGGCACACACTCACTCACACAGACACACTCTATATGGGGCAATTTGGAGAACTCCATTGACTTGATCCATGTTTTTGGACTGTGGGAGGAAACCGGAGAACCCGGAGGAAACTCCACCCAGATGGGGATTCGAACCGGCCACCGTGCCGCCATGATCTTCCACCTTAATAAATTTTGAAACGTGTGTGACTTTTTGTATTGCGGTGGTGGTTAACGCAGATCCCTTGTGTTGCAGACTTTGGGATGACCCGAGACATTTATGAGACCGATTATTATCGTAAAGGAGGGAAAGGACTGCTGCCGGTCAGATGGATGGCGCCGGAGTCACTGAAGGACGGTGTCTTCACGGCGCATTCAGATTGCTGGTAAGGGTTTTTAATGTTGTCCTGTTGCTTAGATTTTAATTTTACAGTAATTAATTATTAAATCTACTAACACTGTGTGTGTGTGTGTGTGTGTGTGTGTGTGTGTGTGTGCAGGTCATTTGGTGTGGTGCTGTGGGAGATCAGTACCTTAGCTGAGCAGCCATATCAGGGTCTCTCTAATGAGCAGGTGCTGAAATTCGTCATGGACGGAGGACACCTCGACCGGCCGGATAACTGCGCTGAGAGGATGTAGGTTTCAAAGCCTTTGTGTGGTTACTATGGTTACACTTTGGTAGAGCTCCACCCCCCTCACTTAATCCCGACTTTTACCAACAGGCATAACCTGATGCAGATGTGCTGGCAGTACAACCCCAAGAATCGTCCAACCTTTACCGAGATCATCGAAATGCTGAGGGTCGACCTGAACTTCTCGTTCCAGGAGCTCTCCTTCTTCTACAGCGACGAGAACAAGCCCCCCGAGAGTGAGGACTTCGACATGGACTTCGAGAACATGGAGAGCATCCCGCTGGACCCTTCTTCATACAGCCAGCGGGAGGAGGGGGGCTTCAGCAGAGACAGCGGGCCGTACGACGAGCATGCGCGCTACACGCACATGAACGGCGGCAAGAAGAACGGCCGGATACTCTCTTTACCCCGGTCCAGTCCCTCGTAACACCCGCCCTTCTGCTCCTCGTGCTCCTTTTGTGGCAGAGGCCCTTAAAAAAACAACCAACTCTGATCTCAGGTCTATCTTTGGTTTCGTCTCGGGACTTCCCTCCTGCTGCCCCGGCGCTGCGACGTGGATCTCCGGATCCGTCCGCTCGCGCTCGCCGCACTTTTGCCAAGTTTTCCCTGGTTGAGAGAATCTACAAAAATACCCCCCTCCGCCCCCCAGAACTGTGAATTACGAACCTGATAACCAGAAAGCTGCTTCAGCGACACCTCAGTAGTTTCCTCTCGCTCTCTCCAGCTCCAGCTAGTTTTCCTTTTTCATTACCAAATCATTTTCAGATCGTGGCCTTCAACGAGTGGCCTCTTTCCTTAGAACCTCGGCTTTATCGGCCGATCGGATCACACGACCCAAAGGTTACCTCTCTGAACGATCGGGCTTCGAGAACCCGCCTGGAGATCGATCTGATCCATCTGGTGAAAGAATTTTAATTTATTGGCTGCGTCGTTTTCCTTTTTTAAATTTTTTTTTTTCTTTTCTTTTTTCTTTCCTCCTCTTCCTCGTTTTTTTTCTCGTATCCTTTTTTATGGCTGAAGGATATTTAAAACCATTTGGACCGAGGTGATCCTCAGACTGACCAAAAGCTGCTCCTTTGATATCTAATGGGTATAAATATATAATATATACGACATATAGAATATTGATGGGTGTCAATATTTTATATAACATGGGCAACGTTGAAAATAATTTGTACATAGAACTTTTTTTTTATGTTTTCATTTATCAGATATTGTATTTTTTCAGTAATGAGTGTCTATTTTTGTTGTCTGCTTCTTCTTTTTTTCCACTTAAAGAAAATTGATTCATTCAGTCATCACACACTACTTAAGACTTGCGTGGACACAGCAGTACTAGGATTTGGCATTAAGTTAATTAAGTAGGGGGCGATGTTTGGAGACGGAGAGGCGGACGGAGCCGGTCAGGATCGGTGACCGTGTAGGTCTCGTCGCGTAGAGTGACCAGCTACGAGGTTTAAAAGTGGATAGGTACGGGTGATGACATGTACGTACGTACGTTACGGAGAGCTGTTAGTGTATTAATGTCACGGATTAGGGCTTACTGAGTTAGGATAAGAACTCCATAGGGTCTATTTTCTTTTGCAAGTTAATTCTATCACTAAATCAAATATCTCCAACTAAAGTGGATAAGCCTCTAAAAATATATATATATATTTTTTTATTAAATAAAACTATTGTCCGCACTAGGGGGAGCCCTTTGCCCCTGCAGCAGATATCCTTTTTGACACAACCCTCCTGTTTACCTGTGCTTGAGATCAGCACTACAGATACACTAATACATACATCCCACTACTAGTACCTAGGACAATTTAGTATCTTCATTTGTTTGCTTTATCGGGAATCGAACCCGGGTTCTTTATGCTATAAGGCAACGTTGGTGCTTTCCCTAAATTCTGTAATTTTTTTTTTTAGAATCAGCTCTGTCTATGAGCAACAACTAAATACACCTGCAATGTTTGGGGGAAAAGCCTCACACAGTCGTGACTGTAATCTTGCAAATTCTATCAAATCTAGCACACAGAATGGAACTGTACTCACCCCCCCTATAATGACTATATTTCAGAGACGCCAACAGAAGGCATGGTTGGGGTGTCTATCAAAAATTAAAAAGAGGGTAAAATTGATCCTCCTAGCTCGGTATACTCCGTATGAAGGTGTGGGGGGGCTTTAGCACGAGAGAACAGGACTTTCATCACTTTTTATATTAAAAAGATTATTTTATTAAATCCAGTAGCATTTGGCCCAAGACATTTACATGAGACAGGCGAACCAGTCGATGTCGCTTGTCTCGAGAAACGGAGAGCGACAGAGACGCGTCACGGCTGACCGGCCGTCGTAGTAAAGCTAATTTCTTTCATTATTTAACAAAGTCTACCTCAGTATCGCCTATACAGAAAATAGCCACGTGGAGTGTGTCGCTCTCTACAATGCCGCTCGTTTTAATGTGCTCGTCTCCTTTCACTTCAAGTGCTTATAAAGTTCATCCTCGGGTTTTTAACGGGACGTGAAATTAATTTAGGTCCTAATAATAATTATTTAATTCTCCAGGTGTAATACGAAACATTATTTTGCTGTGCACACAATAAACCACGGTCATGTGACCTGCTCAGTGTCAATGTCAACGTTACTGACGTTGGACAGATGCAGATTACATGTAGCAATATTGTGCCACCTTAAACCACCTCGCAATCCATATTATATGTTCAGAACATATATATTTAACGTAATATGATGGAGGTGATCCAAATTACACCTGCTCTGCCAAATATGGGCATCAGACGGACTACGGCATGACGCATGGCGTCAGATTTGACTATTTATTAAGAGATTCAAACAACCATCATATTAAGTGTTTAGTGTTTAATTTCCGTTTCTGTCAGCATGCTTTATTTCTTTATGCAGCATCGGTGCTTTGCTAATTTTAAGTAATGAAAATGTCAGCAGTAACCGAGACTTAAGATCTACGAAATGTAGACGAACCAACGCAGTGGAAACACAGACGTTGAGTTCAAAAAGGTTTTAAGTATTAACATTTAAAATACTACGTGTTCTAAATTAGTTGGCCTTTTTTTTTTAACAGCACATATCAGCTGCTAACATGGCAGCTGCGCCAGAATCGAGAGGCTGTTTTCTTTTATTCCCGTTAAAGAGGGAGTTTGAAAGGTTTGTGTGACATTTGAGTTTTATTTGTGGTACACAGCAAGATAATATGTGAACATTATACCGAATCACCACGTTTTATTGAAAAGCCCTTATTTTGTAGAATCGTATATGTGGCAGTGTCTCCAATTGTGCGCACACGTTATATCTGGCGCCCCCTTTAGTGTATTAGCGGTAATTGCAGTGATCACGAAATGGAATGTCCTAATCCTTTAGAGCAGTTTCTGCAAAAAATGAGCAAACTTAACTACAGCTAAGGTTTTCTATGTTTCATTCTTTTAATAATTACATTATTCATGACATTCAGACGTTTCGGTTCCTGCAGCACTTCGTGGAGGTGACGGGCTGACGGAAGTCCGTCCACACTCAGAAGTGATGCTTACTGTCAGCTTGGGGTATTTTTTGGCTTTTGTGGGAAGTTTATTTCTTGTATCTGGTACAATAAGACACCCCCCCACCCACCCCCCGCGCCGGTTACTGGTTCTTTAAAAATGGAAATGATTCGAATGTGATTTTTTTCTAAGAAAAAAAAAAAAGTTCTATATTTCTCTGCATACAGTGTATTTTTCTGTACTGTGAACGTGGACAGTCATTGCTTATGTTATCGATGGGCGAATCCAGCCCTCTTAGGACAATCCTGTGTGCCAAAAAAAATGTTTCCTCTTCCTATTTTTTTTTTTTTTTTTTTTTAAGAATCACAGCTTACAGATATCTCAGGGAGGCTCGGCTGTGGGAAGCCTCTAGGTCGTGCTGGAAATCTGTCCCGCTGATTTTGACGTGTCCTGGTGATGGAGATCGTAGGTGTGTGGGGTGCCTGAAGGCTCTCATCCACAGTGCCTTGCACAAACCAAACCCAGCTGTCAATAAGATTTCTTGGGCTCTGAATAGAAAACCAGCTTGGTTTTGGGTGGAGTATTAACCCTCGGTGAGGCCTTTTTTTTTTTTTTTTTATTTTTTTTTACAGCTGAAGATAAAACCGAGAGTTAAACATCATTCTGCTCGGCTGTATGTTACTGTATCGGTTAGATGTGAATGTTTTTATTTTGTGTGTACGTGTTTTTTTTTTTTTTTTTTTTTTTTTTTTTTTTTATCTGAAAGCCTCCTCTCTGAACCTCTGGTGGTTTTGCTTCATTCAGCAGAATGAACTGTCTACCCGAAAGTCCCTGATTGGATTTGATAGAATAAGCGGGAGGGGTTATTCAAGAAAAGGAGTGATTTATTAATGAACTGTACATAAGCGCAAAAAAACAAAAAGCACTTAATCTCGACGGAAAAAAAAGTAAATAAATCAGAAGCAAGCTAGTGGGGAGCGGATGGGATAGGCCCAGGACGAAGCATCGTGTGTATTTTATTGTTCCGAAAAAGGAAAAGTATTACCTTTTAGAGTCGTTTTCTATTTTTTTAGCCAAAAATAAAGAGGGAGGGGCAAATAATTCAGAACTACTTTTTTTGTTCCTGACTGTAAACTTTTGCTGTCTTGTACATTGTGGAATTTTCATTGATATAAATTTGTATATAGTTCTTGTTTCTGAGGAAAATGCAACGTCTCGTCGTCTTTCAGGTCAGAATCAGCTGTTTGATTGTGGTTCCTTCATCCTCGTGGGCCACCGTGACACCGTCGGTTCCTCCGGTTTTTTCACCCGTCGTTCGGTCCAGCGTGACGTTGCTGGAACTCAGCCGGCTCTCACCCGGGGGTCACGTGTCTAAAGGATGACTCCAGTGTGTGTTTTGTACCGAACACATTCATCTCCACTTGGTTTCCTCGTAGTGACAAAAGTCCAAAAGACAAAGGTTTGCTGTTTAATCAGCTGATGTGGTTTCGTTTTCACATTGGAGTCGAGCGTTCGGTTTCAGATGGTCGTTTTTATAAAATATTACATTGAACTGGGATCAGAATAATGTTCTTCAAGATTCAAGAAAATTTTATCATCATTAATATCACGTGTTACATGAGATAGGAACGAAATTATGGCTCACGGACCCCGATTACCCTGATGAATTTATTTTTTTATTATTATTACGGTATTTTTTACTAAAGTACTGGAGCCAAAGTGTTCTTTTACATCCCACATTTGACATCTGGCCCCTGGACTGTATTTATCCGAACTGCATGCATTCGATATGAATTTAGTGAAATGATTATTATTTGGGGCGGCGCGTTGGCTCAGTGGTCAGCACGTTCGCCTCTTAGTGCTAGGGATTCCCGGATCGAATCCCCATCTGAGTGGAGTTTCCATGTTCTCCCCGTGTCCACGTGGGTTCCCTCCGGGTTCTCCGGTTTCCTCCCACAGTCCAAAAAAATGGATCAAGTCAATTGAGTTCTTTAAATTGCCCCATGTAGAGTGTGTCTGTGTAAGTGAGTGTGTGCCCAGCGATAGATTGCCCTCCTGTCCTGGGTCTATATGCCCAGCGCCCGAAACGTTCTCCGCTGGATGGGCATGGGGAACCCCTCCGCGATCCTAATACAAGATAAAGCAGAAGATAATGAATTAATGAATGATTATTGTTTGACTTTTTATTTTTATTTCTATCTTCTCATTGACCTCATATGGGCCAGACAAGGACCGCCAAAAGGCCGAATGTGGCCCCGGGGCTGTAAAACACTGGGTGTGATAAACATAAGATGGCCGGGCCTGGTTAATCACAGTGTGCACTTGTTTACATTTGGCTTCTGATGCAGGCGCATGCATGTACGTATTTAAAAACTGTAGAAGTCGTCTTCCAGATCATGAACATTGCTCTGTGGTTGCGCTCTCTAAAGTATCATTTTGGAGAGCGCAATATATTAAATAATTGGCATAAATGTAAACTAATTAATTATGTAGACTGAATTAATAAAAAGGGGCGGCACGGTGGCTTAGTGGTTAGCACATTCGCCTCTCAGCACTAGGGATTCCCGGTTCGAATCCCCATCTGGGTGGAGTTTCCATGTTCTCCCCGTGTCCGCGTGGGTTTCCTCCGGGTTTCCTCCCACAGTCCAAAAACATGGATCAAGTCAATTGAATTCTCCAAATTGCCCCATGTAGAGTGTGTCTGTGTGTGTGTGAATGTGTGCCCAGCGATAGATTGGCGCCCTGTCCTGGGTGTATCTGCCTAATAGAGGATAAAGCGGAAGATAATTAATTAATTAATAAAAAGCAGCAGCAAGGCATCTGGAACAAACAATGAGACGCAGAAAATGTCACCACAGTCAGGTCTTTTCTCATTACGGGAAACCTGGTCCTTTTTTAATTACTGAATCTGGTCAGAAATGACAAACTGGAGTTTTCCGGGGGGGGGGGGGGGGGGGGGGGGGGGGGGGGGGGGGGGGGGGGGGGGGGGGGGGGGGGGGGGGGGGGGGGGGGGGGGGGGGGGGGGGGGGGGGGGGGGGTTTTTTTTTTTTTTTTTTTTTTTTTTTTTTTTTTTTTTTTTTTTTTTTTTTTTTTTTTTTTTTTTTTTTTTTTTTTTTTTTTTTAAACCGTGCACATGTTCTTTCAGATGGTACGTCTCCTGGTTCCTGTTCTCTTTTGGTCAAAGTCGTGATTTTCACACTCATAGGTTAATATGAGTCCATCACAGACAGCCTCTCAGCCACTATTACAGTGCAGTTCACACTCCTGTGTGTGTGTGTGTGTGGGTGTGGGTGTGTGTGTACGCGCATGTATGAGTACAAACCCAATATCACATCCAGATTCCAACAGCTGACGTTCAGGATCAAACTGTGCCATCGTCATCAGACGCTTTTACCATGTCTTTTTCTCAAGGAGAGCCAGGCGGCGATTTGTACAGAGAAATGTCGGAAAGATATGAAAATGAATCTTGCTGTGTGTAAATTATTCAACAATGAACTGTTTATATGGAAAGATTAAGAATAAAATTTGATTGAAGACATTGTCTTCGGCGCGTCATCTCTTTACTCTCACTCAGAAGCATAGGGTTCTGAGTTTCAGGTCCATTTGCGGCAGTAAAGCCATGAGTTAGTCGTAAGTAGGCATGGATGGATGGATGGATGGATGGATGGATGGATGGATGGGTGGGTGGGGTTGGGTGGGTGGATGGATGGATGGATGGTCTCCTTTTAATTTGGACCAAAATCTTGGAGGAATTTTCCAAAAACCTTTATAATTAAACCACAGAGAAGACTGTTCTAAAAATAATAGGGGATCCAATCAGGTACAAGGTGAACAATAATAATTAATATTCAACCGTGTACATTTTCATCAGTGGATCAATCTAGTGTGAAATTAGAGCAAAGATTTCATTTGGCGTGAATTGTACACTTGCGCAGTTGTTTAACGTTAATCTGAATTATTATATTTCATTAATATACAATTAATATAAGTGTATCGGTTTCATAAAGACTAATTCATTTTGCTCAAACACTTTAAAGCACCACCTTTTTGGGTTGATTTATAGTAGGTTACGGTCTGAATTGCTTGAGGTGTCCGCACACTTTTGTTATAGGGCATAGAATGGGTGGAGCTTACCAGAAAAGGCCTGTTCATACAGGAAATCCCAAAAGGTTTTCAAATAGCACATGCAAGTCAGATTAACTACAGGAAATGTCACTGTAAGTGCAGTTCTATCAGCTACTCTCCGCTGGAATGTGCTGTAATGGTCGAATTAGTCCAGTGTGTGTGTGTGTGTGTGTGTGTGTGTGTGTTACAGGGTGTGTGAGCATGGTGCAGCTCTAGCCGATGAGTATGAACAGTACATCATCTGTGCACGAAGCCACCAACTTCCTTTTATCGCTCTGCAAAACTATACAATTGATGTCACACACACACACACACACAAATACACACACACTTGGCTTCACCACCATCTTCCAGCAAACAGACCCAGTTTGTATGTGCAAGTGCACCAACACACACACACCCGAGTATAAGAAAGCTGCTTTTAACACCTGCCTCACATCCATCAGCATCTTTGTGTGCCACTTTCTTCGTAAGTGTTAATGTACTGAGTGTGTGTGTGTGTGTGTGTGTGTGTGTGTGTGTGTGTGTGTGTGTGTGCGTGCGCGCTACAGAAGGAGGAGTTTCTTTGCTGTTTGACCACAGCAGAAGGAGGAAGTAGGCAGAGGATATTGGGTTAAAACTGCATTCTTTTTTTACAGTGTTGTGCATAAAAGCAAAGTAACTGAACCGACTGCAACATCTATTAAAACATCCATCTCCCTGCGTCTGCTGAAGACCCCACCCCCACCCCCACCCCGGAAACTGGTGAGTATTCTTTTTAGTGAATGTTGACAAGTTTAACAAATGGATGTGAGACCTAAAAAAGTTTTTACTGACATTTTTGCATTTGTTCTTTTTTTTTTGCTTTATTTTAAAACTGACCCGTTCTGGAGGTCCTGACGGTTCTTCTTTTGTGCGTTGTGCTTTTGAAGTCCTTGTAGAGCTTCGCATTGAGAATCTCATTGCATTCGAGTCTTTGGCTGATTGTACGTCGTGCGTGTGATGTACGATGGCAGCATCTTCACTCAGTTGGTGATGTGTTACGTCAACCGTGCAGAAGAACCTGCGATCGCTGTCGCTACTTTATAGTAAATAAGGGGAAGTTGCAGGTTAACAAGGGGAATGAGAGGTTGCTTTTTTGGTCATTTCACTAAAAAACGGGGAACCCACATTAACACCCCTCCTCAAATAGGCCCGCTGCGACAGGCCAGGCCGAACAATCAAATGCCAAGGGCCCGCGTGATGACCGGCAATGACAAACTGAGTGGGAGCCTTTTTAAATTCCGTGATTACCTCTCAATTACCTCTCAAGCTGGCCCCTCCCACTGATTGCTTAAAATGACTACAGAAGGTTGTAATTTTTTTGCAGAGGATAAGAGGGTTTTGTATTAAATGTTTAATATTTGGTATGTGTGGTATTTTGCTTGGGGCCCCCAAATGCCTCGAAATGGCCAGTGTGTTAGTGAATTAAGTAAATAAGTGGTAAATTAATAAGGTAACAGCCGAAAACACTCAGCCCATAGGACTGGTCACCTGGCATCATAATGAACCATTGAGAATGGTGCGAATGGTATATGGTATTATGTAATATTCCTGGTTAGAGCCACTGAGTTGAATCTAAGTCGACTCATCGAATGCCGAGTGTGAAGCCACACGTGGGGTAGAAAATCAGAGAGACACAGGTCTGTTCTGAAGGCTCTCCGCATCATGGCATCACGTTTGGGCCGTTTGTTCTCGCATGGCACGTTTGTTCCGTCTGTCGTGTGATTAAAAACGGAAATTCTCAAAGTGATTTCTCTTTCGCTTTGTGCTCAGTGGATCCGTCTCACACTTCTCATTTCGACTTAATGATTCTTCGGGGTTGTGGTTTGTGGTGTGATAAGGAGATCGTGACTGTTACTGTGCGAAGATGTCACAGGGACCTTTGAAGACAGTGAAACGAGGAGATTTGACATTTAGATCATAAGCCTGGAGTTGGCAGTTCCATCCATTCATTATCTTCCACTTTATCCTCTATTAGGGTCGCGGTGGGGTTCCCCATGCCCATCCAGGGGAGAACGTTTCGGGCGCTGGGCAGATACACCCAGGACAGGATGCCAATCCATCGCTGGGCACACACTCACTCACACTCACACAGACACACTCTATATGGGGCAATTTGGAGAACTCAATTGACTTGATGCATGTTTTTGGACTGTGGAAGGAAACCGGAGAACACAGAGAGAACATGGAAACTCCACCCAGATTGGGATTCGAACCGGGAATCCCTAGTGCTAAGAGGAGAACATGCTAAACCACTAAGCCACCGTGGAGTTGGCAGTTCATTCATTCATTATCTCCCGCTTTATCTTCTACTAGGGTCGCGGTGGGGTTTCCCATGCCCATCCAGGGGAGAACGTTTCGGGCGTTGGCCAGATACACCCAGGACAGGGTGCCAATCCATCGCTGGGCACACACTCACTCATACATACTCTATATGGGGCAATTTGAAGAAATCAATTGACTTGACCCATGTTTTTGGACTGTGGGAGGAAACCGGAGAACCCAGAGAACACGGGGAGAACATGGAAACTCCACCCAGATTGGGATTCGAACCAAGAATCACTAGTGCTAAGAGGAGAACATGCTAAACCACTAAGCCACCGTGCCGAGTTGGCAGTTAATGCTAAAAAAAAAAGTTTAGTGAGGCTGCGACGGTGTACGGCTTACAGACGACGAATCTGACCGTAAGAGAACAGAGGAGGCTGGACGAGGTGGACATGAGGACGCTGTTGCTGGGATTAGGCATGAGTTTATTAGAGGTACGGTGCGTGTAGGACGTTATGAAGACAGGGACATAGGGTGGTGAGATGAAGAAGGTTAGAACTATTCCTCCTAAGTAAGCATTCAGGAGGTCAGGCACCGATGTTGGACGGACGGTTCGTTGTTCTAATTCATCCCAATGGTGTTTAATGAGGCTAAGGTCAGGGCTCAACACCACTCAAATCTATGTCTATGGACCCTGCCCCCTGCCTCTGTTTAAATACCTGCACAAGGACCTCCAAAGGTGTCAATGACCTCCATTCGTCCACACCGTGGCCGTCCCCAAACCGTTTTAGAAAAGCAAAGAGCGTACAGTCCAGAATACATGGCCGGATGCTTTTTCCTATTCACCTTCATAATACTTTTGTCCATATAAGTGAAAACAACAATAATAAAGAAAATTGAGGTGTTTTTAAACTCTGTACAGGGGGCTTCCCAACTCCTCGGTCCACGTCCGTCCAAATGACCTCATTATCTTAAAAGTTTTCACCTCTTTGAAGGAAGCTGTTAAGACAAAGAACATGTTCTGGCTTCGAGTTCAAAGAACGAAGGACGACTCGCTCATTTAATCCTGGCCTCATTCTGTCATTGGCGGCCCGAAATCCTGGCTTCCTTCGTTTCCCCATCCTCCTGATCTCTTTCCTCATCACTGCCTTCTGCCTCCGTCCAGAGTGCGCTCCGTAAACCACCCCACCCCCCACCCCCGCCAACACCCACCCCCGTCCATCCCTCCTGGGTTTGGATCAGATGTTTTTTGAACGTTAGTCAGTTCTCCTTTCCTGGTGGAAGTTAGTCTTCTCTCTCTCCGGCGTCCATGCGCTGCGCTTGATCCGCTCGCCCCATGGCCGAGTCACTGCTCAACCACTCCTGGCCTTCGTTTTCCAAGTTCTTGATGAAGAGATGGTCCTTCAAAAGAGGTACGGACGCCCGTTTTCGTCCCGGCGGTTTTCTTTCTGTCACGTGTTGTTGTTTGTTCCTCTGCGTATGGTAATCTGTGGTCGACTCAGCGCTGGGTTATCAGTGCTGTTGGGTGATAAGAGGCCATAACGGCGATAACCTTGTCGCGGTTTGGACCATTAGATCGGGAGGTTGAGGAGTTCAGAGATCGAACAGTTTGCATTCTGATTCAGAACTCGAGTGGAGGAAGGATTTATACATCTCTTTTTTTTTTGTTTTTTGTTTGTCGAACCGACGACCCCGGTCTGATCTGATAACATCTGCATGATGGACAGGTCTGCGCTCATTCAGGTCGTGGTTGTGGGTGTAGCTTCCTGTAAACATCACCCTAAGTCAGACAGCTGCCTCCGAATTGTCCTACTACATTCATTCATTCAGTATCTTCCGCTTTATCCTCTATTAGGGTCGCGGTGGGGTTCCTCATGCCCATCCAGGGGAGAAAATTTCAGGCGCTGGGCAGATACACCCAGGACAGGGCGCCAATCTATCGCTGGGCACACACTCACTCACACAGACACACTCTACATGGGGCAATTTAGAGAATTTAATTGACTTGATCCATGTTTTTGGACTGTGGGAGGAAACCGCAGAACCCGGAGGAAACCCACGTGGACACGGAGAGAACATGGAAACTGCACCCAGATGGGGTTTCGAACCAGGAATCCCTAGTGCTGAGAGGAGAACGTGCTAAACCACTAAGCCACCTGTCCTACTACACTGAGGGGTAATAATCATAGTGAGTACTCGCAGTGAGTGTGGTAACCACGCAGCCTCAGGGGCATCACAGACGCCGTCTTACTGGGATAAAAGATCTCTTTGATCTTCTGTAGAAATGAAGCTTATCATTCCTGCAGCTCCACGGGTCCAAAAGAATTCAGGTTCTGTCCGTCAGAACCAAGTGTGTGAGAGTTTGTTATTCAGCATCACGTCGGGTTCTGTTTCACACCCTCGCGATGCTACACCCCGCCAACAGTCCATATTCACGCCTTCCTCCTGCGCCGTTTAAATAGCAATGCTGCGTGTGAATATATCCCCCAAACGCGCATGGCCCTCTCACAATGTATCACAATTTCGGCAACAGAATACCCAGGTGCACCAACGCAGGCGCCGCGTGTCCAACGCCACTCAACACTGAAACGAACTAATCACACTATGCTGGGGGTTCTCTATTCCACACTCAAACGGAGAACCTAACGGAGCAGGACATTAAGTCCAGGTACGAGTAGACGAGTACATGCACCGCTGAAATAGCAATCCTCCAAAGTCAGAGCGCCACCTGGCACCAACTGACATGCTGATTAGTTTAAAACATGGCCATAAATAATTAATTAATTAACTAAATTAGGGGGCGGCACGGTGGCTTAGTGGTTGGCATGTCCTTCTCTCAGCGCTAGAGATTCCTTGTTCGAATCCCAATATGGGTGGAGGTTCCATCTTCTCCCCGTGTCCGCGTGGGTTTCCGCCGGGTTCTCCGGTTTCCTCCCACAGTCCAAAAACATGGATCAAGGTCAACTGAATTCAACAAATTGCCCCATATAGAGTGTGTTTGTGTGAGTGAGTGTGTGCCCAGCGATGGAGTGGCGCCCTGTCCTGGGTGCATCTGCCCAGCGCCCGAACCGTTTTACCCTGGATGGGCATGGGGAAACACCCCCCCCCCCCCGCAACCCTAGTAGAGGATAAAGCGGAAGATATTGGATGGATGGAAATTGCCCCAATCAGAGTGTGAGTGTGTGTGCCCAGCGATAGATCGGCGCCCTGTCCTGGGTGTATCTACCCAGTGTCTGAAACGTTCTCTCCTGGATGGGCATGGGGAACCCCCCCACCCCCCACCCCTCCCTGCCTCCGCGACCCTAGTAGAGGATAAAGCGGAAAATATTGGATAGATGAATATAAATTGTGTTTTTGACCCTTTTTTATTTCCATAATCTGAATAACTCCCCTCTGCCGCCGTAGTGAGACTGCTGTAGAACTTCACAGCTCTATTATCCCGACTTTAATTTCACTCCGCTGTTTATGCTGGCCTTTGTCGCTCGCCTGTTCCAGGACCCGTGGTGGGGTTTGTTTACAGGACGGCGGTTTGCTCTATATTTGGCGTCGGCCCGCTGCAGCTAATGAGGGTTGGGGTTTCTAAACATCGCTCGCGACCCACTAAACATCCGTCTGGTGACAGGCTGACGGGTACTGCCACACAAACCGGGTGTTAATCTGGCCGTGACAGGATGTGACAGCCATGTGCTCACAGATGTCTGTATCATATGAGCTGTAATGAAAGAAGAAGTGCACGCAGGGCCTTGGCTTCTTATTTTAACTCGAGAATATCGTCGTCCAGCGGACTCACGGGACAAAAGTCCGGCTTTGTTTCCTATTGAAATACAAATACTGTATGTACAGTGGAATAAAGTACAAACATACAAACATCTACCCATTAACAGAGGATGACGAAGAAACAGTGCAACAGTCGATGAGTTATTGTCTACAAGGTGGAGCCATCCACCAGCTTGGACGTGTCTAATGAGGTGTACAGTGAGTGGATACAGGGTTTATAAACTCCAGCAGCACCACCACCATGTCAGTGTCAAAACAGTACCTGGGTGTCCTGTGGGGGGTCTTGAGTACAAGGGACTAATGCAGGGAAGCAGATAAATTACAGAATGTTATTGAAGAACTACTAAAGTCCATCTGTACGGTCAGTGGAGTTGATGTAATAGACAGTGAGATGTAAGTAATTAGTGGTTTAGTCAGGGAGGGGGGGGCGGTGTTTTGTTTTGAGAATCCAACGGCGCCGGGGGGGGGGGGGGGGGGGGGGGGGGGGGGGGGGGGGGGGGGGGGGGGGGGGGGGGGGGGGGGGGGGGGGGGGGGGGGGGGGGGGGGGGGGGGGGGGGGGCACGTTTGAGAAGAACCACCGTGTGGGGATGTTCTGCAGTCTGTGTTGTTTAAAGAGCAGTTAGTGCTGTGGGGGTGGGGGGTGGAGGATGGGGGCACGCCTGAGGCCGCAGTCTCTGGATTCTGTCTCGCGGGGTGTTTTATTCACCGATGCGGTCCCCTGTTTTATGTGACATCACGTCGATGGCATCGGGGTCGGTGGACACCGCATGACTTTATTAAACACGCAAACGAATGTGCAGTTCACTGCTCAGCACAAATGCTTTTAAAACTATCAGGGACGAGAGGGCGTTCTTTATTGTGAATAAATCACAGGAAAATCGTTAATGATCTGCTCTTCCGTAACTTGGTCTCGTCCAGTTTTCAAAGTGAATTCTGATCACTGAGTACCAGGATTCCGGTATCTCTAAGAATCAAAAGCTGCCGTCTAGTGGCCAAATTACGGAAGATAATTTGTAATCGGCTCACTGTTTAAATTGATCTGCATTTTATTACGGCGGCACGGTGGCTTAGTGGCTAGCATGTTCTCCTCTCAGCACTAGGGATTCCCGGTTCCGCATGGGTTTCCTCCGGGTTCCTCCGCAACCCTAATATAGGATAAAGCAGAAGATAATGAATGAATGAATGTATTTTATTACGCATTAATACAAATGTGAAGCGCTCAGAGAGGGTGTGTTATTGTCAATAATGTCACGGCTGGGCAAACGACTCAGCCAATCCGATTTAAGGACCGGGCTTACCCTTTTTATAAAGCTGCTTCAGGGCGTTTTATGACCTCACGTCTGATAGTCACTGCATCATGAATAATTTTGTGGATGTGACACTGACACCCGTGATGCTTTGTTGCAGCCTCAGACGGAAAGCCATGCCCACAGCTGAGCTCCCAGACCTCGGGGACGAGATCTTCATCCTCACAGTCTCCTGATATCTCCTTCAGCAGCACACCTGAAGAACAGGTGAGAAATTTATGGAGGGTCTTTGGTACTAAGATCATCTGTACTCAGATTGTAGAGAATTAATCAAATACAAAAGCTGTGATTTATTGGCGACTGGGTGTATCTGCCCGGCGGCCAAAATGTTTTCCTCTGAAGGGGCATGGGGAACCTCCTGGTGATGATGATTAAGCAGAAAATAATACACGAAAGAATGAATGAATAAATCAATACGAAATCCTGGAACTAACGGTTCCCGCTCGACTCTTTCAGGGTTCCTGTTTGCTGGAGAGCCATTTCGAGTGCTCGTGTCCAGATGGCAGTGTGGAGGATTTGCTGGACCTGAACACGTCTCTTAGGGACTCGGAGTACTTCAGAGACCTGCAGGGCAGCCCGGCTGATGAGAGTCACCTTTCGGACCTAATTGCGCCCGAGGACCGGACTCGGCTCGGGTTCAGCCCGCTGTTCTGCTCGGCCTCACGCCCGGACTCATACAGCAAGAACCCCTCAGCACCGGACCTCAACATGGACCCGGGCTCGGACACGGAGGGCGAGATGAGTGTGGACGGCCCGGACATGGACAGCTTCCCCATCCTGGTCCGGTCCATGTCCACCTCACGCAGACACAGCTGGGACTTCCCTCTGTCTCCGGTGGATCTGGGGAGAAGGTGAGGAGGAGATGGAGGAGACACGTGAACGAATAACGAATACACTCGATGGACAAAAGTATAGGGAGACGTCTCTCAATCATTGAATCAAAGTGTTTCATTAAGACCTTTTCACTCAGATGCCTAACATCAAGGACAAAGCCATGATATTGAACAATTTCGGGATTTATTTTTATCTCCAATTTGAAACATTTACCAAAATTTGAGCAAAATCTGAAGCAGAGAGTTACAAAGCGTTAGACTTCTGAAGCACATTATGTTTTGATACAAACCACTGAGGAAAAGAGGAAGCACACAGTCATCAGTAAACACACCCGGTGACAACAAACCACCCACGGGCCAAAAAAACACCGCGGCTGATTTAACGTCATAATGAAACTTATACCTCATAATAAAACTACATTTATTTAGACGAGGTATCAGTTATACAGGTGGAAATGTTATGATGCTTTACAATGTCATATTGTTTGTGTGTGTGTGTGTGTGTGTGTGTGTGTGTGTGTGTGTGTGTGTGTGTGTGTGTGTGTGTGTGTGTGTGTAGGTTCAGTCTGGACACCCGCAGTATTGACAGCGATACAGAGCGAGATGACCAAAGTCATTCCCACAGCTCGGTGGAGGAGCTCACCAGGCCAGAAATCAAGTCATCGGTAATGTTGCGTTAACTTAAACCTCTTTATGACCATGTGACCGATGCTGCATGTGTGAATTAAAGGCGGAGCCTGGAGGCAGGTGAGGGTATGGGTCTCAACTGGATTGTGTCTGTGTTAGCCCCTCCCTCCATCTTAAACACCTGCATAAACACACAGACGTTAGTCCACCTGGTACGAACTAATCAATAACACCCCGTATATAAAACGGTGCCTATTGTAGCTCTGCTCCACCTCCAACAGCTACAACGGTAACATGATGCTGTTACACTAATACTTCAATATGATGTTATCTATGATGTCATTTACAATAATACATCAATCAGAGGAACTAAATCAGTAAAGCACAATCAGAAGGATCCATAATGATTATTATTATTATTATTATTATTATTATTATTATTATTATTATTATTATTATTAGGGCAGCACGGTGGCTTAGTGGTTTAGCACGTTCGCCTCTCAGCGCTAGGGATTCCCGGTTCGAATCCCCATCTGGGTGGAGTTTCCATGTTCTCCCCGTGTCCGCGTGGGTTTCCTCCGGGTTCTCCGGTTTCCTCCCACAGTCCAAAAACATGTATCAAGTCAATTGAGTTCTCCAAATTGCCCCATATAGTGTGTGTCTGTGTGAGTGAGTGACTGAGTGCCCAGCGATGGATTGGCGTCCTGTCCTGGGTGTATCTGCCCAGCGCCCGAGGCGTTCTCCCCTGGATGGGCATGGGGACCCCCCCGCGACCCTAATATAGGACAAAGCGGAAGATAATAAATGAATGAATGAATTATTATTATTATTATTATTATTATTATTACTATGATCACACAGTATAGTCTGAGGGTTATTCTGTAACCCATAGGAGAGCCGAATCCCCGCGGTGCTGTACGCTCGATCTGATATTCTGGCATCGGATGAAAAGTCCCGAGCTGAAAGAGCCTCTCGCATTCTGGAAACATCCAAACAGGCTGCAGGAGGTAAACACACACTCTCTCTCTCACACACACACACACACACACACACAGCGTATTAAGTCATAAGCCACGCTGCCACCTGCCACCTGGTTGTTGAATAGTGGACAAATGTGCAGTCTCATCTGAGGTATGGTTTCATTGTAGGGGTCACATCCCAATTTTGGGATTGATGAATGTTTTAGTGTGTGTTTAGTGTGTGGTGTTGATATCTAGAGCTGATCACCGATGTTCTCTTCTTCCATAGAGGACCACGACTCAGACGAGAGCTTACAGTCGGCAGAAGGACAATCGCATATGTACGTCCATTCGAACAGAACACAGAACCGACAGAACCTTAAAAAAGAACCTTTAATTTAACCTTGAATTTAATTGAACCAAATGTTTGTTAACTGCTGTGTTAAACTTCCTGTCCTAACTGTGAGGTTTCGCAGTTACAACACATGCTGACATGACCTGGAACACAGATATAGACACACACACACACACACACACACACACACACACACACAAGACTCAAGTCCTTGTGTCTTGTTTGTCCCAGGCTGATGGTACAGAAAGTTCTGAGTGAGCTTAAGTTGTATCACTGGTAAGTAAACACAGTGACAGGAGTCTGCTCTGTTTGCTACACACACACACACACACACACACACACTCAGCATGCAGAGCCACGTCCAGCACCCCTCGCATCTCGTCTGACTGGCCCGTGGAATCTGCTCTGTGTAATTAAAACGAGCCGGCGTTTGTTGCAGGCAGTAAATCGCTGCCGTCGTTCTGTTTGATCTCAGACGAGCTGCGTGTTTGAGACGGAACTCAGAGCCGAACGTCACTCTATAAAACACTCACACCTGCACATTCTGTGTGTTAACACGACACACTCTCGTGTCCACCTGTGTGTTATTCAGATTCTTTTCCGATGATCTTATTGAGCTCTCTGTAGCGTCCTGTCCGGGGTTTTGGATGCATGTCATTAGCCAAGAGACGAACGTTGTGTACAGTTCATCTGTGTCATCGTTATGCACCGGACGTGTGTCTTTTCTGCATGTTCACCCGGCGACTGTGCACAACTTCGCCGGAATTCATTCTCACAAATCTTTTTCCCAAAATGAGAGAACGTGTGCATCTGTGCCTTCCTCAGGGCCAAATTCAGGGCCTCGAGCTCCGAGAGGAAGGACACGGCAAATGTGACGTGGTACGAGTTCCTCTCCAACTCCAACCAGTGAGTCCTGATTTACTCGCCTTTGAGGGAAAAACAAGTTTTAGAAATAACATGGACTATAATAAAAGTTTTAAATATTAATTTACATTTAAAACAGGGCGGCACGGTGGCTTAGTGGTTGGCATGTTCTCTGGTTGGTGCTGGGGGTTCGAATCCCAATCTGGGTGGAGTTTTCATGTTCTCCCTGTGGCCGCGTGGGTTTCCTCCGGGTTCTCCGGTTTCCTCCCACAGTCCAAAAAACATGCATCAAGTCAATTGAGTTCTCCAAATTGCCCCATATAGAGTGTGTCTGTGTGAGTAAGTGTGTGTCCAGTGATAGATTGGCTCTCTGTCCTGGGTGTATCTGCCCAGCGCCCGAAACATTCTCCCCTGGATGGGCATGGGGAAACCCCCCCCCCCCACACACACACACAACCCTAATAGAGGATAAAGTGGAAGATAATGGATTTAATTGTTCTAGATTAGAAAAATGTGCTTAGTGGTTAGCATGTTCTCCTCTCAGAGCTGGGGATCCAGGTTCCCTGTGTCTGCGTGGTTTTGCTCTAGGTTCTCCGGTTTCCTCCCACAGTCCAAAAACATGGATTCAAGGTGAATTGGCTGCTCTAAATTGCCCCTATAGTGTCTGTGTAAGTGAGTGTGTGCCCAGCGATGAATTGGCGCCCTGTTCTGGGTGTATCTGCCCAGCACCCAAATCTTTCTTCTCTGGATGGGCATGGGGAACTCAGCGTGCACAGACTGCACATTAATGTTGTTTTAACGTTAGGAACGATGAAGAGGAGGACAGGGTGGAGAGGGCGGAGAAGGGGACAAAGGTGAAGCGCACTCTCAGCTCACTGAAGAACCGAATGACCGGTTCCTTCAACAAAGAAAAGGTGAGCAGCGGTCTGATAAAGGATGGATGGATGGATGAGTGATGAGATGGATGATGAGATGGGTGGGGGAGTGGATGAGCGCATAAATGATGGAATGGATGAATGAGTGATCAAAAGAAAGTTTAAGATAAAGCACTTTTATAAGGTTTGGGATGAATGAACAGATGAATGAGTGATGTGAACGTATAAATATTAAATAGGTAGATAAATGATGGAGTGAATTCCTAAAGCAGAGTGAATGCATCGTGTGTAGGATGGATGAATGAGGGCTGGGATTGTTGGGAGAATAGATCATTGGATAAGGGAGAAGAACTGACCTGTCCGTTTGAAAAAGCAACCTGTCCCGTCTCTGTTCCAGGGTAAGAGCCGTGAGCGCGAGCAGCAGAGGGAGAAAGAGAGAGGGAGGGAGAAGGAGCGCGAGAGGAAGCGGGAGAGGGAGAGGATGCTGAAAGACATCACCACCAGGATTAACTGTAATGGCCACCAGCTTGTACGAGGCTCGTTCTCGAGCCGAGCCACATGCTCACTGTGCAGCAAGAGCCTGCAGAAGAAGCATGGCCTGCAGTGTGTGAGTGAGTACAGAAATGAACCACACACACAAGTACTCACACATGCATGCACACACACACACACACACACACACACACACACCCACGCACTGGCCCACGCCCTGGCCCACACGCCCGCACTCCACCGCTTGCCTGCTCAAGTGCACGGACACACAGCCGCCGCCTGATGCCCACAACCTGATGCACTGCCCACTGCACCCGAGACTAACCTGTTTACTTTCACCCGAGCCACAGAGAGGAGTTAAGACGCTCGGGCGTCTCCTGATTCCTCGTTATAAGAGATTATCAACAGATCTATCCTGCGGTAATGAGGCGCTACCCCGCTCTCCTCCTCCAACGAGACTGTCAGAGATTAAGACGCACTAATGACACGAAAAAAACCCCAAAACCACATGGTTTAGATCAGGAGGCTGCCTAATAATGAAGTTCTCCATCCATCCATTATCTCCTATTTATTCTATATTAGGGTCGCGGGGGGGTCCCCATGCCCATCCAGGGGAGAACGTTTCGGGCGCTGGGCAGATACACCCAGGACAGGACTCCAATCTATCGCTGGACACACACTCACTCAGACACGCACACATGCACACTCTATATGGGGCTTGATCCATGTTTTTGGACTGTGGGAGGAAACCGGAGAACCCGGAGGAAACCCACGCGGACACGGGGAGAACATGGAAACTCCACCCAGATGGGGAATCGAACCGGGAATCCCTAGCGCTGAGAGGAGAACATGCTAAACCACTAAGCAACCGTGCCGCCTAATGAACTTCTCATGTTCTCTAAAGGAGAACCCAATGTAGTGCTGGACTCTAATTCAGAGGAGAGAAAGTGAGCGAGTGAAGGGACTTTTACTTCCTCCGTTTGATCGGCGTCTGTAGGTGTTGAATGTTTCTGCTCACTCATGCATCTACTGTTGAGAGGAAAGGGGAACCACGCGTCCCGGTACTTACCCTTTTTAGCTTTAAATATCGCGGCGAATTTCCCTTTTAAATGATGCAGCTTCATATAGAAGGAATCCAGTCAGGGATGATGATCCCCGTCAGGCTGCGACTGCATTAACGATGCAGGAGTGACTGCATGATTCATATTCACATTCATATTTACAGGTTAGAAAGTTAGAGATCAACCAGCTGAACTGCAGCATTGGGGACATATTAATGAGGAACAGTCCAGTTTAGTAGTCGAGCTGGGATAGGATACAGGTGCTGATCTTTTTAGAGAATAAATCTGCAGAACGGCGGTATGGTGGCTTAGTGGTTTAGCGTGTTCTCCTCTCAGCGCTAGGGATTCCCGGTTCGAATCCCCATCTGGATGGAGTTTGCATGTTCTCCCCGTGTCCACGTGGGTTTCCTCCGGGTTCTCTGGTTTCCTCCCACAGTCCAAAAACATGGATCAAGTGAATTGAGTTCTCCAAATTGCCCCATAAAGAGTGTGTGTGTGTGAGTGAGTGTGTGCCCAGCGATGGATTGGCGCCCTGTCCTGGGTGTATCTGCCCAGCACCCGAAACGTTCTCCCCTGGATGGGCATAGGGAACCCCCTCGCAACCCTATTAGAGGATAAAGCAGAAGATAATGAATGAATGAATGAATGAATGAACTGCGGGCCATTCCCAGGTGCTCCTCTGATCTGGTCGGGTGTCATATTGTCATTTTGGCCATGTAAGGAACCACAGTGAGCGTATGATGTTATTAAACTGAGAGTGGGGAAGACGTCTGGTCCCTGTGGCTCAGAGCCGGCGTCTCTCCGACCTGCCTCGCGTTCTTATTGTTCCTCTGTATCGTTTTCTTCACTGTGATCCGTCTCATCGAGCATCAGTGCGGCATATTCCGTTTCGGAATCGTAACGTTTCTTCTGCACACGGCAGAACCTGAAACACGTCCTGTAACCCAACAAAAAATTGTATTAGAAGATGATGGATGCAAAAAAACGCTGATTTATATGGAAGCAAGAGGCGTGTGTTCGTTTGGCTTTATATAGCACGTTGAAGGAGGTGGAGCTTTCCGTGTTTATTTGGTGTCATACCATATAAAGAACTCGATGCTGCAGAACAAGGCCACATTGGAGAACATGTCTGGTGGATGATGAATGAGAAAGAAGCAGGATTTGCTTATTAAACAAATCTAGTGGATGAATTCCGTCTGGCTTTTGAAAGACAGGAACTGAAATTGAGCTTCAGTGAAAGAAAGTGCTGAGGAGGCATAATGAACAACTTAAAATTCATTCATTCATTCATTATCTTCCGCTTTTATTCTCTATTAGGGTCGCGGGGGGGTTCCCCATGCCCATCCAGGGGAGAACGTCTCGGGCGCTGGGCAGATACACCACGGACAGGGCGCCAACTTATCGCTGGGCACACACTCACTCACACAGACACACTCTATATGGGGCAATTTGGAGAACTCAATTGACTTGATCCATGTTTTTGGGCTGTGGGAGGAAACTGGAGAACTCGGAGGAAACCCTCACGGACACGGGGAGGACATGGAAACTCCACCCAGATGGGGATTCGAACCAGATGGGGATTCGAATCACTAGTGCTGAGAGGAGAACGTGCTAAACCACTAAGCCACCATGCCGCCACAACTTAAGATTAATTTAACCTGGAATTATTAGGAGTTTTAATTACAGATAGATGGGTGAGTCTGTGTTTGGATAGATGAAAAGGTAAACGAATCAATGGGTGGGGGGGGTGGTTAAATGAGTACATTTTGATTAGTAGATTTGTGGATGGATGAGTGGGTGAATGGATATGTGGATACTTTGGTGGATCGAGAAACGAAAGGATGGATGAGTGGATGGGTATTTAGGTGGATACGGTGGATGGTTAGATTTGTGGATAATTGATTGGGTTGAGGGCAGCACGGTGGCTTAGTGGTTTAGCATGTTCTCCTCTCAGCACTAGGAATTCCCGGTTCGTATCCCCACCTGGGTGGAGTTTCCATGTTCTCCCCGTGTCCACGTGGGGAGGATTAAAAACATGGATCAAGTCAATTGAGTTCCTAAAATTGCCCCATATAGAGTATATGTGTGTGAGTGAGTGAGTGTGTCCCCAGCGATGGATTGGTGTCCTGTCCTGGGGGTATCTGCCCAGCGCCCGAAACGTTCTCCCCTGGATGGGTATGGGAATCCCCCCCCCCCCCCCCGCCCCTAAAATAGGATAAAGCGGAAGATAATGAATGAATGATTGGGTAGGTAGGTGGGTGTATCTAGGGATGAAAAGATGGATGGATGAGTGGGTGAGCGACTGGATCAGTGGATGGGGCAGAAGATGGGGCAGCAGATGGGCAGATCAGGTGTCACAGAGATGCGGAGAATCATCCACCACCCAAATAATACCTGCTCTGTGGGGCTTCTGGTTATCTGAGCACCATTAAAAATGGGAGTAAACGTATGTACCGAAACAGATGGACTACAGAATGAAACCGTGAAACTACAACGTCCATCTGTATGGTGGGTGGAGCTGACCCAACCAAAATAAAGAATTAACCACTTTTAGTTTAACCTTTCTATTTGACTTAATACAATTTATTAATTATTAGCTTTTAGGTTGCAAAATCCACGATTTATTATCAATCAATAAATCTGAAAGTTTTGGGAATCTCCTCCCATAATGCTTCGGAAAGACGGCGGGTCCGCGTCCGCATTGCAAATCAACTTACACCCGAAATCGTAGTGCACTGCGTAGGGCGAACCGGAGGCCAGTTTATTAGGGCACGATGTACGGAACCGTAGTGTATCAGGGGGGGATTGGGATACGGCCGTGCCAAAGACACAGTAACAGGGTAGCCGGGGGATTAGTGGAGACCTGTAACGCACAAAGCTGCTGCTGCTGCCTGTCAACGTTGTGTAGATGTTTTTAATGTTAAAAAAAAATTCAAACTACTTTTAAAAAACCTTTTTTTAAACGTGTGTTGACCGTGAGGCTCAGGTGGGAAGCGGGTTCCAGGTGAGCGAGGACACCTTTATTGTGTAATCCTGTTAACGTGCCTTTCGGCCTCATTAGTTTAGATTTGCATATTCATTTGTTTTCACTCGAACTCGATCTCTGAAGCGGATTTATAAAGTGTTTTAACATTTAAAACACGCAGCGCCATCGAAATGTCCCCTGTTCGCCTTCTGACGTCAGTTTAAATTACAACTGCCGTTAGCTTTAGCATTAGCACGGTGAGGGTGACGCTCATGTTTACATTTTGCGAATTAGGAATGATTTGATTTTCTATTTTCATATATTCATTTGGTGTTAAAAAAAACGACTCGGACCCGTAATCCTGATTTTTAATTCTGTACTGGGATCAGTGAACAGAGTGAATCCGTGAATATGAGGCTGAAACAGTCATTCATGTGAAAGTAATTCACCTTTAATCACATGCACGGATCTCGGTGTGTGGAGGGTAATGTCGTATTCGAAGGGGAAAAACTTGTCCATCCATTATCTTATATTAGGGTTGCGGGGGGAATGGGGGTTCCCCCATGCCCATGCCCATGCCCATCCCGGGGAAAATGTCTCGGGCGCTGGGCAGATACACCCAGGACAGGGTGCCAATCGCTGGGCACACACTCACTCACTCACTCAGACATACACACTACATGGGGCAATTTGGAGAACTCAATTGACTTGATCCATGTTTTTGGACTGTGGGAGGAAACCGCAGAACCCGGAGGAAACCCACACGGACACGGGGAGAACATGGAAACTCCACCCAGATGGGGATTCGAACGGGGAATCTCTAGTGCTGAGAGGAGAACGTGCTAAACCACTAAGCCACCGTGCCGCCCATCTTGTAAGTCGCTTTGGATAAAAGCGTCTGCTAAATGACCAAATGTAAACGTAATGTAAATGGACGCTCACCCGGGAAAACCCCCCTATTAATCCAGGGCTTGACACACACGAGGCGTACATCCCTAAAACTCAGGCAATTTAGTATCTCCAATTTATCGCAGTGTGTCCTTGAAAGATCGAAGGTAACCAGGGTCCTTTAGAAAGATAATCCATACGGACACGATGAGAACCTGGAAGTCGAACCTGGGACCATCTTTCTAAAGGGGGAAAAGAAGTAACCTCGGCACCAGCAGATGGCCAGGCTCCATTTACCCCCACTGTATGAACTGCATGGGGTGCCAGAGTCTCTCACATGGACCGTTTGGTTTTGTCCTTAACCAGCTGAGAGTCATTCTTCCATGGGTGGGGGGGGGGGGGGGGGTTGTGTCGGTGGTTCTACTAATGCCCTGGAAGCTGTAAGGTTTGTGTTCCTCCTCTTTTGCACCCGTCTGACTCTTAAATGAGGGCTGTGACCCTTGTTGGGTGAACTGGGCTTTAAAACTAACGTGATGCTTTTAATTAAACCACGTGCCTCCGTTTTTTTATTTAACCTCGTATCTTAATGTTCCAGATTGTGATGTAAACGTCCACAAAACCTGTAAGACTCTGCTGCCCGTGTGTAGCCACACGAAGAACAAGGTAAGATTATATATTTTTATATTTACGCCTGTGCCCCCCCCCCCTCCAGGGGATTCCTGGTTCGAATCCCCATCTGG
>JAFMOD010000139.1:796553-812998 GCA_019802435.1 Corydoras maculifer
CACACACTCACTATAGACTCTACACACACTCATTACACACACTCATTACACACTCCACACAGCCCCTTTGAGAAAAGATGTTTCATCTTGCGCCTGTGTGTGTGTGTGTGTGTGTGTGTGTGGCAGTAGGGGGGGGAGGTGTAACAGCAGAGTGGCCAGCTGTTTTCGGGGTGGCTTTCCTCCAGACTCCTCGTGTGAGTGTCTCACACAGAACGCCGAACCGTCTCACTCCTGAGTTTGTGAAGACCATGTGACCCCCCCTGACGTCCCTGCTGTGAGGTGAGCGCTTGGACCCCCGTGTCCCCCTTCAGCGGGCGCGTCCCAAACCCACTCGGTCCCCGCAGTGTGTGTTCGTATCACGGCTTTCTCACAGTGAGCCGTAACCCGCCCGCCTCCCACCTGATGTTCTAAACGACTCCGTAATTTATACAAGCGCTCACCACACCTTCTGCCCCGAGCGCCAGGTACACCACAAACATCTGACACCACCACCCCCACCCGCCACCCTACCCCACCCCACCCAAGCCCGAACTTCCCGGCGGGCACGGGAAAGGAATGTGGCTTGTGGGCGCCGAATTTTTATTTATTTATTTTTCTTTTTTGCTCCCGCACCGTTCGGGCGTCTCGCCGCACGGCGCTCCGTCCTCGGGCTGGGCGTGTCCCATGAGTCACCGGGGCAGGACGTGATGGACACCGGCAGGAATCCGAGCGAGACAGACACACGACACGCCGGCCTTTTGTTCTCCAGCTTGTTTACTAACCGAGGTCACAGGTCGGGGGCCGTCCGATTGGCTCGACACACCGATCATCGCTGCCGTGAGCGTTAACATCAGCGTACAGACGGGTACGACCAGGCTACATCCCATAATACTTCTCACAACCAGTGTGTGTCGAGGTCCACACCCCCCCCCCTCAGTTCAGTTCAGAGAAGCGGTTTTGACGATGGAATCAACAGCAAGTAGTCAGAACATCAGTAAACATGTGGTCCGTCCACCAGTAGGGGGCTCCACCTAAACTCCTCAGACGTCATTGGCGACGCAGAAAACAGCAGTGTCTACATACGAAAGGGTTTTTTTTCGGCTGGACCCGAAAGTGCAAAATGTTCTAATGTTAAGATTTTATTTCCTCCACTCCAGATCCTGAGAAAAGTCTCGGATTGAAGCCTATCCCAGCACTCACTGGGTGGAAAAAAAAAAAAAAGAATCAGGGGGTTGAAAATGCACCCCAACCCCTGAGCTACTACCCCCCCCTTTCCCCACCCCGCTGCACTTTTTGGGCGTGACCCAGCGTGTGTTTGTCCGTCAGGCTGAGCATCGTGTGCAAATCAGGTTCGGTTCCTCGCGTCCCGAGGTTCAAAGCAGTGCAGTGCAGTCCGTCCCCGCGTGGTCACCACGTGTGCCCCGCGCATTAAATATACAATATAAACACATGACGTGAGTCCCGAGGCCGGGGGACGGCGGGTGTCCACTTGGGAGATCCGTGAGGAGAAAGTGTCCTTCGGGTCCGTCTGATGGCGGCGGGGACGTTCGGGTCCGGGTCCGTTCCCTGCCCACGCCTTTAATTAAGTCCGCGACGCATTCCTGCCTTTTATCGTGGCTCCGCCTATTCCCCCCCCCCCACCCGCCTTTCTCTCCGAATTGTGACTGTAGTGGTTCCTTGTACTTTCATCTTCATGCGGTTCCTTTCAAAGACGTTTCCTTAACCCCCCCCCTCCCCCGGCATTCCTCGGGCGCACACAGGAGACATTCGCTTGCATTCCGCGCTGGACATCTAGAGAGAGAGAGAGAGAGAGACACGGGGGTTAGACAGATTACCATTGCAACGTTCTCACATTCTGCAGACTTATCAACCATGTGGCTCTAATGAGGGAAAAGCAACACACTGGTTTCCTCTCACACTAACAACATGACCCCCTTCACACCCCCGCCCCGCCCCCGCCTCACCCCCGCCCCCCAGGGTCAGAGTGCAATGGAACAGGCCAAGAGACCAAAAGTGTTTATCCTACAACAAGGTGAATAATCTATTGAACACAAACACGGTGCACGACGCTCCCCGGGTTCTCAGGGACCCCAAAACGAACCTTTCCCGGGGAACCTGTGGCTCGGTGCGTCACTCAGAGGGTGGGGGTCGGGTTTCCAGCGGGGACTTTATGGTCCTCGGATCTTCTCCAAACCGTTGCGCGACGTTGGAAGCATTGGGGTTTAGAGTGTCTGTCTATCAATCTAAAGGTTTATAAAGGGACCCATGTGGGCCCTTGAGCCAGGCCCTTCAGCCTCATTGCTCCATGGCAGACCAGACCATGTGCTCTGACCAACCCCCCCCCCCCATCACGTTGGTACGGCTGTGGGTTGCATAAGGTCTCTAATAAAGTGGCCGGTGTGTGTGAAAGCTCAGGGTTCCGTTCTGCAGTAAGTTGAGCTTTAACGATCGCGCCGTAATTAAAAGCAGACGGATTCGCGTCTCCTCGACTGCGGCGTCTCCTCCTGAAGCCCTGCGCTCAAACGAGGAGGCCTCGTTAGCCGCGACGCCGCTGTAATGAACCTGCAGAAGCTCCGTTAACGCCGCACCGTCATTATCCGTCTGCAGCCGGAGACGCGTTCAGACGTGGCATTAGAGACGAAGCCGCAGAGCTCTCCAGGTGGAGGTGAACGAGCTGCGGGCTCGGCCAATCAGGAGGCTCCCCCGGCATGCCTCGGGATCGAGGGATGGATGGAAGGACGAACAGCATGTCCTCCACGTGGGGTGCTAGGCATGATGGTTCGAATCCCCATCTGGGTGGAGTTTCCTCCGGGTTCTCCGGTTTCCTCCCACAGTCCAAAAACATGGATCAAGGTCAATTGAGTTCTCCAAATTGCCCCATATAGAGTGTGTCTGTGTGAGTGAGTGTGTGCTCAGCGATAGATTGGCGCCCAAAACGATCTCCCCTGGATGGACATGGGGAACCTCCAGTAGGACGATAAAGATGAATGTATATGTATATATATATATATATAAAGGGTGGCACGGTGGCTTAGTGGTTTGGCATGTTCTCCTCTCAGCACTAGGGATTCCCGGTTTGAATCACCATCTGGGTTTCCATGTCCACTTCGTGTCCGCATGGGTTTCCTTCGGGTTCTCCGGTTTCCTCCCACAGTCCAAAAACATGGATCAAGTCACTTGAGTTCTCCAAATTGCCCCATAAAGAGTGTCTGTGTGAGTGAGTGTGTGCCCTGTGGTAGATTGCCCCCTGTCCTGGGTGTATCTGCCCAGTGCCTAAGATGTTCTGCCCTGGATGGGCATAAGGGAACCCCCCCCCCCCCGACAAGACCCTAATATAGGATAAAGCGGGAGATAATGAATAAATACATGTATATATATATGTGTGTGTGTGTGTGTGTGTGTATTTGTGTTAACAGTCCTATCATCACTGTCCTCCATTTCATCCAGGTGAGTCTTCGTCACCACGGCGACCTTACTCGGGCGGTCCGACCCGTTTCCAGTCGGAGGAGCCGCAGATTCCGGGTAACTACGCTGGAACCGAAGGTGAAGCGGCCGCGCCCCTTTCGTGGGAACCGACACCTTTCCTCTGAGAAACATGACAGGTATGCCATCCGCGCTTCACGGGAGTCGCCTGAGGCCACGCCCCCGCGTACAGGAATGCAGCGGAGTGGAGCCGCGGAAGCAATGGGCGACGTGGCCACTTTCACCTCCTGATTGGCCGTTAACGCGTACAACTGCTCCAGAGGTGGGCGCTCTTTAAATACCTGCTGCGCCGCGGGGCGCCGGATTATTTTGGGAGGTCGGGACTCATTCCGCACACTGCCGCCTTCATTTGAGAAGCAGTGGGAGTGAGCAGCTGTGTGTGTGTGTGTGTGTGTGTGTGTGTGTGTGTGTGTGTGTAGCCTAACCGCCCCTGAGGTCAGTGGAATGTGTCCCGTCCAGCTCAATGTTTGACCTTTATTCTGATTCACGACCTGAAAAGCCGGTTCTTCGCCTCCGACTCTCGACCGGAGCGTGGATTCCCGCGGCGCTGTTCAACGTCTTGTTCGTGTTGTCAGTATTTTATTTTATTGCGTCCTCTGCACGCAGGACGCTCACCTATCACGGCCCCGTCCCCGAGCGTGGCGAGAGGGCTGTGACCGGAAACCACTGATTGGCTCGAGCAGTTCTGTTGCTTCCTGTTGAGTCCGAGGCGCTCCGAATCACACGCCGCTGTGACGGCCGGCGGCAACAGGCGACCCGGCGGGTCCGACAGGACGGACGTCCGTGTTTGGGCTGCGTTCCCGTACAGTGCCACCACGCAGAACTCAGAACCCAGAACAGCCGGGTTTGGGATCAATTCATCCATCCATTATCTCCTGCTTTATCCTCTATTAGGGTCGTGGAGGGGTGGGGCGGGTTCCCCATGCCCATCCAGGGGACAACGTTTCGGACAGGGGGGGCAATCTATCGCTGGGCACACACTCACTCACACAGACACACTATAGGGGCAATTTGGAGAACTCAATTGACTTGATCCATGTTTTTTGACTGTGGGAGGAAACCGGAGAACCCGGAGGAAACCCACGCGGACACGGGGAGGACATGGAAACTCCACCCAGATGGGTATTTAAACCGGGAATCCCTGGCGCTGAGAGGAGAACATGCTAAACCACTAAGCCACCGTGCCACCCGGTTTGGGATCCAGGTGAATTTCATTCTTATTGACACCCACCCCACACTCAGGTGAACAGAGCTCTGTTATTGATCATTACTGACACCCCCCCCCACACACACACACACACACACTGAGATGACGTTTAACGATCCGGCTCCGTGCTGCGCTTTCCGTACGACGCCTCGTTTATGCCAATTTAGATGGAGCCGCCAGAGCCGGTGTCACTCCGCCCGTCCCGCCGGGCCCCGGGGACGTGGAGCGTGACGGGTGATGACAGCCGGGTCCGACGCCGCAAACCGCCGCCTCGCTGCTCCTGTCATCCGCTCCGTTTCGGCGGCGTGACCTGCGCCGAGCTGCTGCTCTAATGAGTAGATGGAACCCTCACATCCATCCAAGCACCCCCCCCCCACTCCGACCCCCACCCCGTCACAGCCCGCCTCATTAATGTGCGTTGGGCATTTGACAGGAGGAGGCAATTATAGTTCAATCACAACGTCAGTCACCGTGACACATGCACATTGAAACGTCTGATACATTAAAGGGACAGATTTTACGTTTGGACACGCCCCCCCCCTTTCTGCTCCATGTTCTCAGTTCCACGTCCCGTAAAGATGGACTGTGTAGTTCTACGATCACACTCTGTAGTCCATCTGTTTGTCTTCTGCAGTACATACTGTGTACTCTGTTCTAATGGTCAGGACTTCAGTAGTACCACCACAGAGCAGGGATTACTTGGTGGGTGCATTAGTCCTATCCCAGCAGTGTCACTGAGGTGGAGAAATGAAGCTACAGCAGCACTGCTGCACTAAACCCCCCCTCCCCCCCTCAGTCACTGCAGAACTGACCATGTGCAATCCACCACCCAAATGATCCCTGTTCTGTGATGCTCCTAACCAACTAAGAACAGAGAACCAACAGAACACAGATGGACTACAGTCTGCCATTGTAAAACTACAAAGTCCATCTATATGGAAAGTGGAGAAGATGGAGCCAGAAGGGGGCGTGGTGCTGCGTATACACCGAGTATAATTGAACGTAAACTGGTATCAAACGACTCGTGTGTCACTTTAGACATTTTCCAGTCTGCAGTTCAGTGGTAATAAAAACTATGCAAATCTGTTCACACTGTGGCCTCCAGCGTGTGTGTGTGTGTGTGTGTGTGTGTGTGTGTGTGTGTGTGTGTGTGTGTGTATATATATATGTATGTGGGGGGGGCTGCGGTCCACAGATGCGAGAATAAAAGCCTCTATTCACTTGTTTCTTCTGCGGTTCTAAAGGAGTCACATTAATAAAACATAAGTATTGAGTGAGCGGCTGATAAAGCCCGCCCGCGACCTTTGACCCGGTTCAGGTGTGTCGCCGCACACGGGCGGCTCTTTAAAGCCTCGTCGCCGTACGCCCGAAACTCACTTCCACTGATCCCAGGTCAGTCGGCCGAGCGCAATGATGTCACTCTGATTGCCAAGCTTCAGGTTTGATGTCGACATTAAAAGCGGCTTCCTATTCCAACCGAGATCGAAGGACGGTCGCTTTATTAAAAAAATAAATAAATAAATAGATTCACCACAAAAAAATAAATACATTTAGATTCACCACCAAAAAATAAATAAATTTAGATTCACCACCAAAAATTTTTTTAAATTTTAATTCACCACCAAAAAATAAATAAATAAATTTAGATTCACCCAAAAAAAAAAAAAGATTAGATTCACCACCAAAAAAAAGAATAAATAAAATTTTAATTAACCACCAAAAAAAAAAAAAAAAATTTAGATTCACCACATAAAAAAACTTTGATTCACCACCAAAAAATAAATTTATTAATTTAGCTTCACCACCAAAAAAAGAAATAATTTTGATTCACCACCAAAAAAAAAAAAAAGTTAAAAAAAAAAAAAAAAAAAAAAAAAAAAAAAACAAAAAAAAAAAAAAAAAAAAAAAAAAAAAAAAAAAAAAAAAAAAAAAAAAAAAAAAAAAAAAAAAAAAAAAAAAAAAAAAAATTAAATTCACCTTCAAAAAAAAAAAAAAAAAAAAGATTAGATTAGATGCACCACCAAAAAAATAAATAAATAAATAAAAAAGATTAGATGCACCACCAAACAAAAAAAAAGAAAAAGATTAGATTCACCTCCAAAAAAGAAGATTCACCTCCTCGAACGGTTTATCAGCTTCATTTACTGTACAGGTGGACTTAATATATAGTTTAAATACATAATGTAGGTATTATTTAGGTGGTGGATGACCCAGGTTTTAAACCCTGTATCCACTCATCGTACACTATAGGACACACATCCACCTAATTGCGCCTCCTTTTAGATGTACAATCAGAGATCATAGCTCATCTGATGCTGCGGTTTGTGTTTCTAATCCTCTAATCCTTTATCAGTGACCACAGGAGGACGTTAACTGGATGTGCTTTGGTTAAGTGGATTATTGCGACACATCAACACACCACCACCACCACCTCAATGTCACTGCAGTACTGAGCGTCATCCACCACCCCAATAACACCTGCTCTGGGAAGGTTCGGGACAAAAAGTATATGGGGCAACCGATTGTTGAACTGTAGAACCCATAGAGAGAAATTACTCATCCAAACTGCACATCCGTCATCAACTTAATTACCCCCCCCCCCCAGTTACACCGGTAATCAGTTCAGTGCAAACCACCTGCCGCAGAGCAAAACAAAAAACAAAAAAAACATCACATGGTCCTCCGAGTACAAAACACCGAAACACGTCAGGTGACGGAACATGCCACTTTATAAAGAGCCTTTTATTAAAGGAATGTTTACGAGATAAGGGCGCATTCAACGGGTGTCGGAGGCGAAGCGAGGGGGCGGAGCTCTAGGTTTAAAAATAGTTCTGAGTAAAAAGGTTTTTTTTGGGGGGGGGGGGTTTCGGTTGAGCTCAGGACCAAAATAATTATGAGATGGATTATCTTCGAGTCATGACGACGAGGGAGGCTGAAACTAACGGACAGGTCCTCGGGGGGGGGGGTCTCCTCAAGCTTATTAAGGCACACACGCTGTATAGGGGCAACTGAGAACATTCCATTCACCTTGAATCCATGTTTTTAGACTTTTGTAGGAAACCGGAGAACCCGGAGGGGAACCCACACGGAACATGGAAACTCCACCCTGATTGGGATTTGAACCTGGATATCGCAGCACTGAGAGGAGAACATGCCAAACCACTACACTTTTTTATTTTTTATTTTTTATTTTTTTAAGCCCTTTGATGTCCGGTTGCATTCTCTGGATGTGTGACGCCGTTCTGAACGGTTCTGTTTTATGCACCAACAAAAAACCACACATTCACGCCATCACCCCCGGCCACGCCCACCCAGGCGACACGAACGGACCCCTTTACAGTCAGCGCTCCCTTCAGGAGCTTTGTGAGCGGCAGGTATTTTTAGTGCGGCTCCTTCGGCCTGCTTAGAAATATAACTCGGTCCTGTCCCGGCCTCTCCCGCCCGCCCGCCTGCCCTCTCTGGTGTGAGGGGTAAGTATGATGTGCGGAAACATCAACACCAAATTAGCAGGCTTTGAAGGCCCAGTGGAGCAGCGGACGCGCCGCGTCTCCGCCCAGTTCCTCTGTTTACCGTCGGGGACGACGTCTGGCGAGCGACGTACGTTTGGAACTGGAAGCGGCGGCTGTATTTAGTCCTACTACGGACCTCGAAGCCGCTCATTACAGAAGGCTGGACGTTCCGGGGGATCGACGTCACTGGCCCGAATCCCCACCCCTCAGATTAATGGTGGAGGACGATGATGGTGGCGCTGTTGTTCGGGAGGCAGACCCCCCGCTGTAAAGCCTCTCTTCCCACCCGATCCCGTGTTTTAAGTCCCGCCGATGCCAGCTGCTCGCGACCCGAGAGCTGAGGCAGCAGCTGTTTACGCTCGCCCTCCGGGTTTTTGTGACGACGATGTTTACGCGTCCACGAGGTCGAACCCGGGACGGCGCGGAGCTCAAAGGAAGTGCGGAAGTGCCGAATTCGCAATCGTGACGGCGCCCTGGCAGCGTGACGCACGCCGTTTACTGCGCCGTCGGATCGCAGCCATAATGAGCGGGGCGGCAAGAACGGGCCTGAGCGTTACCTCCGCCTCCCGCCAGTGATGTCGCCGCTCTGTAATTACACATGCCTTCACACACCATTAACCGGCTTCTCTCCTTCACCCGACACCCGACGGCACCCATTTGGAGGATCGGTCAGCTTTTATTAGCCGCTAAAGCGACACGAACGTGAGAGAGTCGTCTCATCTGGTGCAACCGGGTGGAGGCGGCTCCCGGGTCCTGGTGAGGAGGTGTAGCCGTGATCATCTCCACGGCTTATTTAACCGACAGGAAAACGGGACGGGATGGGGGGGGGGGGGGGCTGGGCTCCACACTACACCTGCAGCTCACTGCACCTGGGGGTCAAGGTAGCTCAGTGGTTGGGACATTGGGCAATCAATCTGAAGGTTGGGGGTTCAAATCCCAGGTCCACTGATGTTACCAGTGTGGGTCCTTCAGCAGGGCCCTTAAACCTCATTGCTCCAGGGATGTTGTGAGTGACCCTGTGCTCACCTTGTAAGTGGCTTTGGATAAAGGGGTCGAATAAATGACCAAATGTATGTAAATGTAGTTCATCCCTAAGATGTTGGGGATGGGGGGGGGGGTGTCGGGTCCTTGATGGCGGAGGAGGCTGTCTTGGGCCCCGGCTGCACAGAAAGGAACGACGAACCGTACAGCGGGAACTCACGACTGAAGCGACAACGAAAGGCGCTCAACGAGGGGACCGTCCCCGAAAACCCGCAACCCACGAACGAGAACCATCGGGAACGGGTTTCACGCTGGGAGGGCTTCGGTCAGACCCGTTGGGACCGTGTGGTGGACGAGCAAAGAGACCGGGAGGAAGCAAGCTTCCGTATTCGGCTCCGATATGCAAATTAGATTATTCAGGACGACGGCTTAGGGGGCGTGGCTTAGGAACAAGGCAGAGGCGCCGCCATAACAGAAGGCTTTCTGCCAGATTCTGCCTAGTCATCCGGCAGAGCATTTGAGAGGCCCGAACGCCTCACGCCTGGCTCACAATCTCAGTCCCAATTCATGCCAAAGGTCTCGGATAGGGTTAAGATCCTGTTACCGTATAAGGTCAGCCATTATATAGGACACCTGAAGCAACCCCCCCCCCCACCCTCACGCCCACACACGCACCACCACGCAATATTTGGAGGAATCTAAATCATCCACTCACCGGTCGGCGGCCGAGCGCCGTCTCAGGAGGACAGGTATCTCCAGGTGCTGACGAACGCAGTGGGGATGAGGGAGTACGGGATGGTGGTGACGCTGTTCCACGAGTCGGCGCAGGGGTCGTAACAGTCCAGCGTTTTGCACCTCTGTGCGCCGTAGCCGCCCACGATGTAAAGTCTGTTGCCCGACGCCACGGCGTGGCAGCTGATCCTCTTGGCCGCCACGTCTATGAACTTCGTCCACTGAAACGTCTCGCTGTGGAAGCGGTAGGCCGAGCTGGCCGAGAACTCGGTGTCGCCGCCGATGACCACGACGTGGCTGCCGACGGCCGCCGCCGCCGTGTAGCGCCAGAGCTGCGGGCACGTGGCCGGCACCGTCCAGCGGTTCTCGCGCGGGTCGAAGCACTGCACTTTGGGGAACCTGTCGCGGTTGACGCTCGTCCCGCCGAAGGCGAACAGTTTGTTCTTGGCGCCGACCACCGCCGCGTTGCTGACGCCTTCTCGGAGCGGCGCCACCAGCGTCCATTTGTTGGACTGCGGGCTGTACTGCTCCACCTGCTTGAGCGAGACCGAGGGCGAGGCCGGAAAGGAGCCCGACAGGGACGTGTGTCCCCCCACCACGTAGAGAAGGTGGTCCAATTCGGCCGACCCATGGCCGAACCGCGCCACGAGCATCTGCGCCGCTTTGGACCACTCGTCGTGCAACGTGTCGTAGACCCAGACGTCCTTCGAGGCACCGTTCTCGGAGCCGCGGCCCCCCGTGACGTAGACCTTGCAGCCGATGGCGCAGGCGCTGCACTCTTTTCTGGGGCTGGGCAGGTCCGACTTCAGCGTGATCTCCTTGGTTTTGTGGTCGATCATGTAGACCTTGTCGCACATGAACGTCTGGCCTCCCAGGAGTAGCAGAGCCTGGCTGATCTTCCGCGGGCGGGCGCAGAACCCGGTCACCACCCCGTCGTTCTGCAGGATCTTCATCTTGCAGCGCATGGCGTCTTCCACGATCTCGCGACACACCTTGTCCCCCATGATGAGGTCCTCGGAGACCACGTTCAGGAGGCAGGTCTCCGGCAGGAGAGCCAAGCGCACGCAGCGAAGGAGCTCGGGCAAGTCGCCGACTCTCCGGTGGACGTCCACCTTCACCCAGTCTATGACCGCGTCGTACACCACGCTCTCGTCCTCCACCTCCAGCTCCTCGCTGAAGATCAGCTCCTGGACCTTGTCCTTGGGCAGGCTGAGGAAGTCCTCGCTTCTGTACAGGGTGGCGAAGTTCGCCAGACACATGCGCCACGAGAGCTCATAGAGCCGCAGGCACTGGTGCGCGTCCGAGAGCAACATCATCCCCAGGCAGTTGGACGGGTGGAGGTTCTTCTCCAGGAACTCGGCCGAGGCGTCCCGGATGTCGTGGAACTGCAGCATGTCGCCGGCCTCCAGCAGCGACTCGGCGTTCTCCTCGTTGATGATGATGCGCGCCGAGTAGGCGTAGTCCAGCAGGAGCTCCAGGACCTCCGGGTGCAGCGAGTCGTGAAAGTTCACCTCGGCGTCCCGGCTCTCCTTCAAGCCGCCGTTGAACATGGCCTCGAAGTAGCGGCTGCACGACGCCAGCACGGCGCGGTGGCACGGGAAGGCGCGGTTGCCGGCCCGGAGCACCACGTCGGTGAAGACGCGCCGCTTGCGCAGCAGGTTCAGCTGAGTCAGCAGGCTGTCGGCGTGGGACATCTTGTGGAACAGGTGGATGTTCATGGAGCCGGAGCTGGACCTGGACTTGCGGTTCTCGTGGCTGCTCACGGACATTTTTCGCCTGGAGAAAAAAATAAATAAATATATCAGCTACACTCCAGAAATCAGGTGACATCGCATTTGCATTAATACCTGCGAGGAGTGTTTAATACTGCCCCCTGTGGGTGGAGAGTATCTAAATACTTTAGGCCGTATAGCTTCGTTTTTAGAAGTAGAACCTGAGGCTACGGTCGGCACGGTGGACAGCATGTTCGCCTCTCAGCGCCGGGGATTCCCAGTTCGAATCCCCATCTGGGTGGAGTTTGCATGTTCTCCCCGTGTCCGTGTGGGTTTCCTCCGGGTTCTCCGGTTTCCTCCCACAGTCCAAAAACATGGATCAGGTCAATTGAGTTCTCCAAATTGCCCCATATAGAGTGTGTCTGTGTGAGTGAGTGTCTGCCCAGCAATAGATTGGCGTCCTGTCCTGGGTCTATCTGCCCAGCGCCCGAAACGGTCTCCCCTGGATGGTCATGGGGAACCCCACCACGACTCTAGTAGAAGATAAGGCGGAAGATAATGAATGGATGGAACCTGAACTTCTACCACTACATCTGAATACTGGTGGTAGGATCTGGTGGATCTAAGGTTCCCAACGTGGTGGAACTAGGCAGGCCATCAATGTCCAATGCAGGTTCCTCCCAAACGCTCGAGTCCAAACTAACTCAAGGCAATCTGACGATGACGTCATGACCGTTTTGGGCATCGCAAAGGCCATGGGAACCAAACTTCACACACTGCAGACCAAGCCTGAGGAACTCTCTGGTTCCACACCCACGGTTCCTTGAACCTGTAACCTGTTGCGTAGGCTGCCTTTCTGGTGCACGTGAGTCTACAACCCCACCGGGTTCTGGGTTTGAATCCGAAGGACTCACAAGAAAAAAAAAAATAATAATTTCAGCTACAGTCCAGAAGTCAGGTGACATCGCATTAATACGTGGGAGGAGTGTTAAATACTGCCCCCTGTAGGTGGAGCGTATCTAAATACTTTCGGCCATATACCTGAACCTGAAGCTACCAAATCCATCCTGAAGTTCTCTTTCTGAGAACTTCTACCATTAAATCTGATTACTGGTGGTAGGATCTGGTGGATCTAAGGTTCCCAACGGGGTGGAACGAGGATCTCAATGTCCAACGCAGGTTGCTCCCAAACGCTCGAGTCCAAACTAACTCAAGGCAATCTGATGATGACGTCATGACCGTTTCGGGGATCGCAAAGGCCATAAGAACCAAACTTGACACTTCAGACCAAGCCTGCGGAACTCTCTGGTTCCTCGAACCTGTTGCGTGGACTGCCTTGCTGGTGCACGTCCATCTACAACCCCGCCGGGTTCTGGGTTCGAATCCGAAGGACTCGCATGAAAAAAAACATTTTTTAAAATCCAATCAAAGCCAAATCCGATCTCAGGTGGGAAGTCTGACGTCACAGCCACATCACCTAGGGGTTCAGTTCGGTTCCATGAGGCTGAAGAAAAACTGAATTGTGACGGATGTTCCGTCTGCAGCCGCAGTTTGCATGGTTTTGCATACTTGTCACATTGAGTCTGGGTGTGCGGCTGAACGAACACACACAACAACACACGACTTATCGATTCTCACAGACTAATAACTAAGAATCAATCACCTGCGGATATATTGGAAGCCGTGACGTGGTCGAAACACGTTTTAATTAACATCTACTACATTGCGGCGGACATAAAGTGTCAAACCGGCTGAAAATAAGGTTAAAAACAGCGAAAATGGACATTTCCGACCTAAAAACGGGAACTTCAGGGTTGTTGGTTTCGGTGAGCAGCGCGTCGACGCACCGAGCCGCAGAATCTCACCTACCTTCACTTCGCCTTTGCGTCCAAAACCTCCCTTCGCCGCTTTAACTTCGTTTAAAACGTCTATATCCCGTAACCTCCGAGTGAAACTGTCCGTTTATGTCTGTCTGTGGGGACAAAATACGAATAGAACATGTTCTCGGTTCCTCCGCGTCCTCACAGCCCGCCGTCCTGCGCTGTTACAGCTGGTCCGGCTAGAGCGCTGCGCCAATATATGGACTCTGCTCATTACATATGCAGGTATTCAACCAATCACCGGCGAGAAGGCGGGGTTATTCAGAAAAGGACACTAGTTACGGCGGTAATAGGTATGTAATAACTGTGATGGGCATCTTTTTGGCTCAGATCTCTAAAGAAAAGTTTTTTTCCTGAGGCGGTTATTCTCCTGAAGGCTATACATAAACTTTAATTACTCTTTTACACAACTTCTGTACTGTATGTACTTTATATCATGTTCATTCATTCATTCATTCATTCATTATCTTCTGCTTTATCCTCTATTAGGGTGGCGGGGGGGTTCCCCATGCCCATCCAGGGGAGAACGTCTCGGGCGCTGGGCAGATAGACCCAGGACAGGGCGCCAATCCATCGCTGGGAACACACTCACTCACACAGACACACTCTATAGGGGGCAATTTTTTTTGAGAATTCAATTAACTTGATCCATGTTTTTGAACTGTGGGAGGAAACCGGAGAACCCGGAGGAAACCCACGCAGACACGGGGAGAACATGGAAACTCCACCCAGATGGGGATTCGAACCGGTAATCCCTAGCGCTGAGAGGAGAACATGCTAAACACTAAGCCACCGTGCCGCCTATCATGTTCATATTATGTATATATCAGGTATATATTATGTTCATATTATATCATGTTGGGCGGCACGTTGGCGTGGTGGTTTAGCACATTCTCCTCTCAGCGCTAGGGATTCCCGGTTCGAATCCCTATCTGGGTGGAGTTTCCATGTTCTCCCCGTGTCCGCGTGGGTTTCCTCCGGGTTCTCCGGTTTCCTCCCACAGTGAAAAACATGGATCAAGGTCAACTAAGTTCTCCAAATTGCCCCATGTAGAGTGTGTGTGTGTGTGAGTGAGTGTGTGCCCAGCCATAGGTTGGCGCCCGAGACGTTCTCCCCTGGATGGGCATGGGGAACCCCCCCCCCCACGACCCTAATAGAGGATAAAGCGGAAGATAATGAATGAATGAATATTATATCATGTTCATGTTATGTATCTACATTTAAACACTTAACAGTTAACCACAACGTTATACAACACCTTTGGGATGAACTAGAATGGCGATCGTAAGCGTCCAGACATTAATTAGTTTTATTTTCACCTTGTTACAAGTCTTAACGACTCCTACTGCTTTTCTGTCCTGTGTTCTTTCGAGGTGTCGTCAGTGTTTCATCCGCAACGCTGTCAGAATGTTACAGCGACGACCTTACAGAACCTTCTTCTTCACTGAAGATCAAAGGTCCCTTTGATGATTGAACTCATAGGAATGAACTGTAGTTGACATCATGCACTGATCTGATGAACGGAACCTGATTTCTATTAACTGCATTTCAACGGTAATATAATCAAGTGTCCATTTAATTAACAAGGATGTTTACAGATTAAGTTAATATATATACATATATACACTATACTGTATATACATATATTTATATTTATAGTTATAGTTAAAATAGTCTATATTATATTTATAGTTGTAGTTGTATATTCTATATCATATATATATATATATATTTATTTATTTTTATAGTTGTATATTCTATTATATTTCACATATCTATGCACTATTGTTATCTCATTTTCTTCTTTAAAATTTAAATTTAATTATAACTTTAAAAGAACAAGGTAATCGGGGTCCGTGACCCATAATTTCGTTCTTGTCTCATGTACCGCATGTGATATTATTATTATATAGTGATATTATCTTGAATCTAATCAGGTAAAAAGAAAACTTATTCTTTTTCTAAAGTCTGTATACATATGTAAAGGCTCTCTCTGTCTTATATATATATATATATATATATATATATATATATATATATATATACATATATCTCATATCTCATCTCATTTGTAGGTAAATTCAGGCCAGCTTCCAAAGACGCTATCATTTCTTTTATTTCTTTTATTTACATGTTTCTATATTTGTCTTGTGGAAAAACCTGTCTGGACTCCTCGTTGCATCACGACCGAGAGCCGGGAGTCTGAGTGCCTGTGAGTCAGTTAATCCCCCTGAGAAACCTGACGGAACCCAAAACCGAGTCTAAATGGAGATGAGTCAGTTCAGTCCTCCAGCTGAAGTCGCACCTCGCCATCACTCCTCAGCCGCTTTGATTCAACCCCCCTAATCCTCTGCTTTCAGGCTGAAAGGAGCGATGACAGACAGACACACAGACAGAGAGACAGACAGAGAGACTTACAGCTTTTATCTGTACACATCTCAGCTGAGATCAGAAAAGCCACCTCAACCCTCCATAAGGATGAATCAGCCTGAATAGTGACGTCACAGTTTACGTTCAGGTTTGACTGGTGTGTACGGTTTCAGTTTTGGTGTCTGTGTGGCACAATCCCTCCCCACCACCACCCCCAACACCCCCTGTGCTATTAATTTATTCATTCATTATCTCCCGCTTTATCCTCTATTAGGGTCGCGGTGGGGTTCCCCATGCCCATCCAGGGCAGAACATCTCGGGCGCCGGGCAGATACACCCAGGACAAGGCGCCAATCCACCGCTGGGCACACACTCACTCACACAGACACACTCTATATGGGGCAATTTGGAGAATTCAATTGATTTGATCCATGTTTTTTACTGTGGGAGGAAACCGGAGAACCCGGAGGAAACCCACGCGGACACGGCGAGAACATGGAAAGTCCACCCAGATGCGGATTCGAACCGGGAATCCCTAGTGCTGAGAGGCGAATGTGCTAACCACTAAGCCACCGTGGCCCCCCCCCCCCCC
>JAFMOD010000139.1:816087-837005 GCA_019802435.1 Corydoras maculifer
AGAGATTTGTCGGGTTTAACTATGGTTTTGAAACATTCTAGATTGTAAATCGGCGGCACGGTGGCTTAGTGGTTTAGCATGTTCTCCTCTCAGCGCTAGGGATTCCTGGTTCGAATCCCCATCTGGGTGGAGTTTCCATGTGCTCCCCGTGTCTGCGTGGGTTTACTCCGGGTTCTCCGGTTTCCTCCCACAGTCCAAAAACATGGATCAAGTCAATTGAGTTCTCCAGATTGCCCCGTATAGAGTGTGTCTGTGTGAGTGAGTGTGTGCCCAGCGATAGATTGGCGCCCTGTCCTGGGTCTATCTGCCCAGCACCCGAGACGTTCTCCCCTGGATGGGCATGGGGAACCCCACCGCGACCCTAATAGAGGATAAAGCGGGAGATAATGAATGAATGAATAGATTGTAAAGCTAGAGTTTTATAGGCGCAACTGTGATATAACAGCGCCATCTGCTGCAAAATAATATAGACATTTTTTTTTTTATTAAGATGAGTTTGAACATAGTATAACTTTAATAAAATATATGTATAGCACATATTGGTGACTGGCAGTAAATTATTTAAAGTAAAGTGAAAAAAGGAAAAAAATTCACATAATTATTTTTGCGGAATGGCGGTTGGCATGTTCTCCTCTCAGAGCTAGGGATTTCCGGTTCAAATCCCCATCTGGGTGGAGTTTCCATGTTCTCCCCGTGTCCGCATGGGCTTCCTCCGGGTTCTCCGCTTTCCTCCCACAGTCCAAAAACATGGATCAAGTCAATTGAGTTCTCCAAATTGCCCCATATAGAGTGTGTGCGTGTGAGTGAATGTGTGCCCAGCTATAGATTGCCCCCCTGTCCTGGGTGTATCTGCTCAGGGCCCGAGACGTTCTCCCCTGGATGGGCATGGGGAACAGCCCCCCCCCCCCCGCGACCCTAATAGAGGATAAAGCGGAAGAGAATAAATGAATGAACTATTTTTGCGGGATGGTGGNCAGCGCCCGAGACGTTCTCCCCTGGATGGGCATGGGGAACAGCCCCCCCCCCCCCCCGCGACCCTAATAGAGGATAAAGCGGAAGAGAATAAATGAATGAACTATTTTTGCGGGATGGTGGCTTAGTGGTTAGCCTTTATCTCCTCTCTGCACTGGGGATTCCCGGTTCGTATCCCAATCTGGGTGGAGTTTCCATGTTCTCCCCGTGTCCGCGTGGGTTTCCTACCCACGGTCCAAAAACATGGCTGAAGGTCAACTGAAATCTCCAAATTGCCCCATATAGAAAGTGCGTTTGTGTGAGTGAGTGTGTGCCAAGCGATAGATTGCCCCCCTGTCCTGGGTGTATCTGCCCAGCGCCCGAAATCTGTATAGACGACCCTAGTATCTCCCACCCAAAAAACCTAGTAGAGGATAAAGCGAAAGATAATGGATGGATAGATGAATAGAGAGCTTGAAAAATCGGCTTCGGGCCGTTTAAAGAGTTGATGACTACATTTCCCATGATGCTTCACGCCGAGACGCAAGCTGCCGCGCAACGTGAAGGTCATCGGAGGAAGCTCACGTGTGTGAGAGTCGGTGTGCGGGAGGAAAGTTGCCCCGTCTCAGGGTTTTTTGAATAAAACATCAGATCGCTTTAAGGTGAAAATGGACAGTTTCGGATCGGATTATTCGTCCGGCTCGGGCTCCGGGAAGCTGGACACCGGCGCCATCATGGAGCAGGTGAAGGTTCAGATAGCGGTGGCTAACGCTCAGGAGCTGCTGCAGGTCAGTGAGCCGACGCTTCTGCTTCATTTAACCAAACGTTTCGTCTGTCCACCCCACACACCCCACACACCCCACCCCGACTGTCCGCCCGCACGCACGCTCTTTAACGGCTTTCCTGATGAACCCCGGCGGTGACGTCAGCGTGGTGCTAAGGCTCATCCAGTTTCATACAAACATTAAAGTTTCTTCTGGTTTTCTGTTTTATTTTTTTATTTTTATTTTTTTTCAGAGAATGACCGATAAATGCTTCAAGAAGTGCGTTGGAAAGCCAGGAAGCAGCTTGGACAACTCCGAACAGGTAGATCTGACCTTCAGGTGACATGTTAATAGGATAACAAGAGGCCAAAATCACATTTAATGTGATGTTCCGAGGCAAAGGTCGATTGTTTTTTCATTAATTAGTTAATTTATTAATTTATTCATTCATTGGACGGCACAGTGGCTTAGTGGTTTGGCATGTTCTCCTCTCAGCGCTAGGGATTCCCGCTTCGAATCCCGATCCAGGTGGAGTTTCCATGGTTCTCCCCGTGTCCGCGTGGGTTTCCTCCCACAGTCCAAAAACATGGATCAAGGTCAATTGAGTTCCCCAAATTGCCCCATATAGAGTGTTTGTGTGAGTGAGTGAGTGTGTACTCAGTGATGGATTGCCTCCCTGTCCTGGGTGTATCTCCCCTGTATGGGCATAGGTAAACCCCCCCCCCCCGCGACCCTAATAGAGGATAAACAAATACAATATAGAGTATTAAATTTGTTTTGCATTTTTTTTTTTTTTTTTGGACTGTGGGAGTAAACCCACACGGACACGGGGAGAACATGGAAACTCCACCCAGATTGGTATTCGAACCGGGAATCCCTAGTGCTGAGAGGAGAACATGCTGACCACCGTGCTGCCCGGATTATTTTCATTATTATTTTTTGTATACTATAAGGATTTCTGTATCTGCTTTATCTTAAATAATCTTAATATTCAGTGTATTAATATTCTTCTCGTCTTACCTCATTATCTTTCACTTGATCCTATGCAATGAACTCAGGGTAGTGGGGTGGGCGCTGGGCAATGGACTCAGGGAGAACGTTCGGGGCGCTGGGCAGATACACCCAGGACAGGGCGCCAATCTATCGCTAGGCACACACTCACTCACTCACACAGACACACTCTATATGGGGCAATTTGGAGAACTCAATTGACCTTGATCCATGTTTTTGGACTGTGGGCGGAAACCAGAGAACCCTGAGGAAACCCACGAGGACACGGAGGAAAGCATGGAAACTCCACCCAGATTGGGATTCGAACCGGGAATCCCTAGTGCTGAGAGGAGAACATGCTAAACCACTAAGCCACCCGTTTTCTATACCCATCCAACTGAAAATTTTGTGTCTTTTTTTTTTTTTTTTTTTTTTTTTTTGGACTGTGGGAGGAACCCAGAGAAAACCCACGTGGACACGGGGAGAACATGAAAACAATCCTCATATTGGGATTTGAACTTGGATCCCCAGCACTGAGAGGAGAACATGTTTGCCACTACACCCCGTGCTGTTCTTTATTAATATTAAACTGCAGTAGAATAAATTCATTCATTCATTCATTCATTATCTTCTGCTTTATCCTATATTAGGGTTGCGGGATTGTTCCCCATGCCCATCCAGGGGAGAACGTTTCGGGCGCTGGGCAGATACACCCAGGACAGGGGGGCAATCCATCGCTGGGCACACACTCACTCACACAAACACTCTATATGGGGCTGGAAAACTGGAAAACTTAATTGACTTGATCCATGTTTTTGGACTGTGGGAGGAAACCGGAGAACCCGGAGGAAACCCACACGGACACGGGGAGAACACCCAGATGGGGATTCGAACCGGGAATCCGTAGTGCTGAGAGGAGAATATGCCAAACCAGGAGAATAAAGCCACCGTGCTGCCACAGTAGAATAAAGGAGCTTTAAATTTGTTGTCCACGTATTTTTTGAGAATGATCAATAATCTGGGCTTCATTGGTGTTTAACCCTTTAATGTCCTGCTCAACCGTTTGGTAGAGCTGTGTATTTTGAAAACTGGGGGGTCTATTTTAAAGAAAAAAACACCAATTGTTTTTTATTAATGCCCCAAACATATATAAAAAAAGAAATAAATAATTTTTCCTTTGCTTTTTACCTTGGTAAGGAGATTAAAGGGTTATGACGGTAAAATTTGTAATTTTGCAGAAGTGCATCGCCATGTGCATGGACCGGTACATGGATGCCTGGAACACGGTGTCGCGCACCTACAACTCAAGACTGCAGCGAGAACGAGCCAACATGTGATGCACCGATGACAACGAGCCGTATAAACCATCCGGGGTTTCGGTTAAAGAGGCTGAAAACACCACACACACACGGACTGCAACATCACAGAATCAGCCGTCCCCCCCAAACCGCCCCGATCCCGGAGACGTTCCACTTCTGACTGCTGATGGACATTGAACTGGTGTGTGATCTTACGAAAGGTGTCTAAAGTTCCCAAATCACAGGCGCATACGGGCCACACGCACCCCGGGGCCCCCAGGCGTCTCGTCTTCCACCTCGGTCTCCCGGGACACCGCGTTCTGTTCATAACCCCGTTTTCTTTAAGCCTCTGAGCGCGTCCTTCTCACCTGCGCCGAGCAAACCGGATTGTCCGACTCGGACCGGGCCGTGTCACTCGATCTGCCGCCCACAGTGGGGGGTTTGTTCAGAGGCCTGGCGCCGCCCCACGGGTCCTGCGATCAAATCGGCTCCGATTTCTGGGAACCGCGTCTCCTCCGTTGACCCTTTTTAAGGATGACGCTTAAATAAAACGGTCCATTTGAACATGAAACCTGAATTTTTTATTTATTTTTTTTGTTTCATTTGCGTAAACGTACTGTATGATGATCACTGCTAATATATAATAATATAATCAGCATTCATTCATTCATTATCTCCCGCTTCATCTTCTCTTAGGGTCGCGGTGGGGTTCCCCATGCCCATCCAGAGGAGAACGTCTCGGGCGCTGGGCAAATAGACCCAGGACAGGGCGCCAATCCATCGCTGGGCACACACTCACTCACACAGACACACTCTATATGGGGCAATTTTGAGAATTCAATTGACTTCATCCATGTTTTTGGACTGTGGGAGGAAACCGGAGAACCCGGAGGAAACCCACGCAGACACGGGGAGAACATGGAAACTCCACCCAGATGGGGATTCGAACCGGGAATCCCTAGCGCTATAATCAGCATAATATATAATAATATAATCTTAATACAGCAGCGTGTGTGGAAGTTAAGGTGACCGAGCAAAACTTGATTAATGATTAATGAAGATCTGCAGACAGTAACGATAAAATAAACCACCTTTATTAATGTTTTAGCCAATCAGAGTGAAGATTAGAATTAAAAAAAGGACCATTTTGAGTCAGTATAAATATAAAAGTACAGTATACGGTTAACAGCTCGTCATCCCGAATCCGGAAACGAGTCCATGACGTTCAGACTGTATTACAGATGTTGTTCCTCAGGCAGGAACGGAGTCGTCCGTCTTTAAAATGGGAGGTATGTGGAAATCCAGGCCCTGATGGAGGTAACGCGGGTGTAGACTCCTGGGAATCTGTCTCGGCCGCAGCCGAGACCCCAGCTGGTCACTCCGGCAACGAACCAGCGACCTCCGGGCTGCCGGCATGTCATGGGACCCCCGGAATCTCCCTGCAGTGCGAGGAGGACACAGCGGTGCTCGGTCAGGGACACGGTGTTTTATACAGGTACACTTTCCCCAGATGGCCGTTTGAACGCTCTCCTACATCATAGGGTCAGATTTATACAGAGATTCGGAAAGTGTCCCACTCACCAGACAGGTGTCGATGCCGCCCTTCATCGAGCCGGCGCACATCATGTTGCCCGTGAGCCGCGTGCCGTACGACCGCCGGCAGGCTGACTGGTCGATGAGGTCCACCCGAGCTTTCTGCAGTTGGTTGGTTAACTGACCTGTAACGAAAAGGGATTTTTCCCAGCATGGTGCTTAATTTCGGGTTCTCGGGACCCACATTAACCCCCATCCCAGTGTATGAGCTGCTTGCATTGCATTACATTTAGTCATTTAGCAGACGCTTCCATCCAAAGCGACTTGCAAATGAGAACATTACAAGTCAGAAGTTATGGAGAAAACCAACTCCACTGTAAATTCATCAGCTGTGCCCCCCCCCCCTTTTTCCTTCTACATCAGGTATTTCTTAAAGAGATGCGTCTTCAGTAGTTTCTTAAAGCTGCTAAGTGATTCTGGCTTACGGACTGAGTTGGGAAGATCGTTCCACCCTGTTGCAGTGGTGAACGCCACGGAGTGAGAATCAGCTCCTCGGTGAGGTGGAACCACCAGGGGGCGATCATCACTGGAGCGAAGTGAACGACTCGGAGTGTATTTTGAAAAGACAGAGTGAAGGTCGGAGGGGGAAGATCCAGAAATGGTTCTGTAGGCCAGAGTCAGTGACTTGTACTGAATGCAGCAGCTACAGGGAGCCAATGGAAGGACATGAGTGATGGAGGGACATGAGTGATGGAGGGACATGAGTGATGGAGGGACATGAGTGATGGAGGGACATGAGTTCACTTGGGGGTTAAACACGAGTCGGGCTGCGGGGTTTTGAATTAGTTGAAGAGGTCTGATAATGGAAGCTGGGCCCATAACATTGGGGTCATTGGGAATTCTAATTTCTGAAGTAATATCCATTGACGTGCAAATAAACCCCACAGGGTGTCTAGGTGGGGGCGGCACGGTGGCTTAGTGGTTTGGCATGTTCTCCTCTCAGCGCTAGGGATTCCCGGTTCGAATCCCCACCTTGGTGGAGTTTCCATGTTCTCCCTGTGTCTGCGTGGGTTTCCCCCGGGTTCTCCGGTTGCCTCCCACAGTCCAAAAAACATGGATCAAGTCAATTGAATTCTCCAAATTGCCCCATATAGAGTGTGTGTGTGAGTGAGTGTGCGCCCAGCGATGGATTGGCGCCCTGTCCTGGGTCTATCTGCCCGGCGCCCGAGACGTTCTCCCCTGGATGGGCATGGGGAACCCCACCGCGACCCTAATAGAGGATAAAGCGGGAGATAATGAATGAATGAAAGGGTGTCTAGGTGATGGGATGGTTAACCCTGCTGCCTCACAGCACAGCGGTCCATCATGGCAGGTGGAGGGGACGATCTGTTCTTCTTACCGTCCTCCTGGATGGAGCCCCATCCCGTGATGTAACACTCCATGCCAGCATGGAAGCTGTGCACGGGCGAGGGCAAACACGCCGGCTGGATGGTGTAGGAACTTGGCGCCGGGATGGCCAGCTCCACCAGAGCCACGTCGAATTCCATCGTGGCACTGTTGAAGACGGGATGCAGGATGACCCGCTGCAGCGGGATGAGCAGGGCTCCCACTCCAGACTGAACCACCGAGCCCAGGCTCACCGTCCAGCCGCCGGGGTTCGGGTTCCTTTGAATGAAAACGTGAGAAATGGATTTAACCTTCACACATGACCAAGAAGAAGAAGATGAAGCGGGAACCGAGGTTGGATCAGAGATGAACCGGCGTTAGGTCCTCACTTGCTGAAGCAGTGAGCCGCCGTCAGAAGCCATTTGCAGTGTATCAGCGTGGCGCCGCACTGATGGAGGCGCTGGTGCTGCAGACTCGCCACCCACGGCCATTCTCCTCTGCGGGCACTCGTACCTCCGACGATCCTCTGGTGGCCGATGACGAGGCGTCGGCCACAGTCTGCAGAGCAGGACGATCGGGTCACTCGGCGTGCGGTCTGATGTTTTAAGAATGGGTTCTTAAAACAACATCACATCAATATGACATCAGGCTGTGATGTCATCATGGCCTGTCATCATGACCTTCCCTAACTTTTGATGGAGGCGGGCACCACACAGAGGAATCTGTCCTCCACATTTAACCCATTAATTTAGTGAAACACACACACACAGTGGGGCAGTTGTAGGATTGGGGTTAAGGAACCCGCCTCAGGACCTAAAGGTTCCCAGTTCAATTCCCGTTCCCACCAAGTACTACGACTAAAGTGCCCTTGGACGAGGCGCCTAACCCTAATTGCTCAATGTGTGTGAGCAGCCGGGGTGGTGCGCGGCCCTGTATGCAGCTACCAGGGAGGTGTCCTGCCCAAGGGCACCTCAGCCATGGTGCTTGGTGGGACCGGGAATCGAACCGATGACCTTCAGGTCGCAAGGGCCACAAACCATCCATTCATCCATCCATCCATTATCTTCCACTTTATCCTCTACTAGGGCCGCGGTGGGGGGGTTTCTCCATGCCCATCCAGGGGAAGATAGACCCAGGACAGGGCGCCAATCCATCACTAGGCACACACTCACTCACACAGACACACTCTATATGGGGCAATTTGGAGCATTCAATTGACCTTGATCCATGTTTTTGGACTGTGGGAGGAAAGCGGAGAACCCGGAGGAAACCCACGCGGACACGGGGAGGACATGCAAACTCCACCCACATTGGTATTCGAACCGGGAATCCCTAGCACCTGAGAGGAGAACATGCCAAACCACTAAGCCACCGTGTGTGGTGCTGAATGAACGGATCTGACTGACAGCAGTTTCTCTCGTCCGCTCCGTCTGCGCAGTCGGCCACGCGATCGCACTCTGGATTGATTTTGCTGATGCACACGCCCGCGCCACAGTTGTAGTTCCCACTGCAGTTCGCGGCTCCTGAAAGTCAGAACCAAGTCTGGATCAGAGAACCTGAACCACAACCAGCTCAGGATTCCGATTCTCACAGAACCACATTGATTATTCGAGACCTTACCAGGCGGTGATGTCAGCGGCGTGACCTCCCCGGCGTGACGGAGCGGCGCGTCCGTGACCCCGCTGGCCGCATCCTCAGCCCGTCTGGGTTTGGTGTGGCTGAGGATCCAGCTGTGCAGCGCGGTGACGCGCGAGTACACGCCAGGCCTGTTGATCTGAGCGCAGCCCATCCCCCAGCTCACTACACCGGCCAGAAAGAAACGCCCGGCGCTGTCCTCGCACACCAGAGGACCTCCGGAGTCACCCTGCCAGAACAGATGGAGGGTGGTGGTGCAGTTTCGGCCTTACCTTCACTCGTTGCAATGGTGACTCCACCCGGAGTCGTGCACGTTTCCGATGCATCCTCACCTGACAGGAGTCGACTCCGCCCTGCAGGTGTCCGGCGCACATCATGGTTCCGGTGATGGCCCCTCTGTAGACAGTCGAGCCGTTACAGATCCGGGAGTCGATCAGCCTCACCGCGGCTTTCTGAAGCCTCTGAGGGGCCACGTCTGCTCCACACAAAGAAACACGAGCTTTCAGGTGGGCCCAGTAGGGGTCGCTACCGAGGACACAGAAACGTCAGCCAGAATACGTGAAATATTTTAGGATTTTTTTTTTTTTGGCACATGCCGGGACACAAGCCGGACTGGGGATATGATTTTTCAATCACTGGGATGAGATTCATTTGCATAAATAAATGTAAATTATGTTATAAATGTAAATCCTGTTCCGTTCCCGGTTCGAATCCCCATCTGGGTGGAGTTTGCATGTTCTCCTCGTGTCCGCGTGGGTTTCCTCAGGGTTCTCCGGTTTCCTCCCACAGTCCAAAAGCATGGATCAAGTCAATTGAGTTCTCCAAATTGCCCCATAAAGAGGATAAAGCGCTTTATCCTCTATTAGGGTCCTGGGGGGGTTGCCCATGCCCATCCAGTGGAGAACGTTTCAGGCACTGGGCAGATACACCCAGGACACCAATCTATCGCTGCAAGGAAAGCGGAGAACCCGGAGGAAACCCACGCGGACACAGGGAGGACATGGAAACTCCACCCAGATTGGGATTGAAACTGGGAATCCATAGTGCTGAGAGGAGAACATGCCAAACCACTAAGCCACCGTGCCGCCCTTGTTTTGTAAATTGTACCTAATAATATGTTAAAATTAAATTTTAGTATTAATAACCTCTTGTTCTGCCCCCCCTCAATTAATTAATTAGGTTTTACTTAATTACACATTTATTTTCCCTAATTGCCTCCTTGGGTTTTCCATCCATTCTTCACGATAAGGTTCTAGTTACCCCTCGTCTCCACTCACTGCTGTCCTGTCTGGTGGCTCCCCATCCCGAGACGATGCAGCTCTGTCCAGGCCTGAAGGTGTGAGACGGGGACGGGACGCAGACCGGTTGGACGCGAGGACCGAATTGGAGCGGCCTCTCCAGCTCCAGCAGGGTGACGTCGCTGTCGGAGGTGGTGGAGTCATACTGTGGAGAAACCAGCAGAGATTTGATCTTCACCACCGAGGCGCCGTCCTCTGCACCGCTCACGAGGCTGGCCCCCACCAGCGCCGTCCAGTCCCCCGGCTTTCTGTTCCTGCAGACATGCGGCAGGTCATTCAGGTAACTGATCAAAGCAAAATGGAGTCCAAACCGAGTGTGTGGAGAAACAGGTGGACTACAAAATGTAAGTCTAGAACTACAAAGTCCATCTGTACGTTCAGGGGGAGCTGATGTAGAAGATGAGGTGAAGAGGTGTGGTCTCAGGACTAAAACATGGACTAGATTAGATTAGGTTCAACTTGGGCGGCAATGTGGCTTAGTGCTTTAGCACGTTCGCCTCTCAGTGTTAGGGATTCCCGGTTCGAATCCCCATCTGGGTGGAGTTGCCATGTTCGCCCCGTGTCCGCGTGGGTTTCCTCCGGGTTCTCCGGTTTCCTCCCACAGTCCAAAAACGTGGATCAAGTCAATTGAGTTCTCCAAATTGCCCCCTATAGAGTGTGTCTGTGTGAGTGAGTGTGTGCCCAGCGATAGATTGGCGTCCTGTCCTGGGTCTATCTGCCCAGCGCCTGAGACGTTCTCCCCTGGATGGGCATGAGAAACACCCCCCCCCACGTCCCGAATACAGGATAATGCGGAAGATAATGGATGGATATTTACATATATATAAATATATAGGCACGGTGGCTTAGTGGTTTAGCACGTTCGCCTTTCAGCGCTACAGATTCCCAGTTCGAATCCATGGTGGAGTTTCCATGTTCTCCCCGTGTCCACATGGGTTTCCTCCGGGTTCTCCGCTTTCCTCCCACAGTCCAAAAATGTGGATCAAGTCAATTGAGTTCTCCAAATTGGCCCATATAGAGTGTGTGTGTGTGTGTGAGTAGCGCTCTGTCCTGGGTGTATCTGCCCAGCGCCCGAGACGTTCTCCCCTGGATGGGCATGGGGAACCCCACCGCGACCCTAATATAGAATAAAGTGGGAGATAATGGAGGGATGGATATTTATATATATATATATATATATATATATATATATATATATATATATATATATATATATAAATATAAATATATATATACATTAAAGGCGGCACGGTGGCTTAGTTGGTTTAGCACGTTCTCCTCTCAGCGCTAGGGATTCCCGGTTCGAATCCCCATCTGGGTGGAGTTTCCATGTTCTCCCCGTGTCTGCGTGGGTTTCCTCCGGGTTCTCCGGTTTCCTCCCACAGTCCAAAAACATGGATCAAGTTAATTGAATACTCAAAAATTGCCCCGTTTAGAGTGTGTATGTGTGTGTGAGTGTGTGCCCAGCGATGGATTGGCGCCCTGTCCTGGGTCTATCTGCCCAGCGCCCGAGACGTTCTCCCCTGGATGGGCATGGGGAACCCCACCGCGACCCTAATAGAGGATAAAGCGGAAGATAATGAATGAATGAATATATATACATTAAGTGCATGGAGTTCTCACCTCTGAAAACAGTGTGCAGCGCTGACCAGCCACCGGCGCTCGATGATGGAGGCGCCGCACGTGTGACGACCGTGGAGTCTCAGACTCACCTGCCACGGTAAGTCCCCATGCTGGGCATTTTCACCTCCGACTACCCGACTGGCCACCACCACCCTCTTACCACAGGCTGCACGGGACGAGAAGAAACACGTGAGACGTTTAAACGACAGACATCCTTAAGACAGACAGGTATGAATCATAAAAGAATGGACAAATGGAGAAAGAAGACTACATGGGCCGATGGAGGAACTGATGAATGGACATTTATTAATTGTCTCATACTTATGAGACTCATAATGATTGGTGTTTGGGGAGGATGGACATATTGAAACCTAGGTACACCTTCATATCCCCAGCATTTATTCATAACGTAGGAGCAAAACCATGGGGACATGGGGAGAACATGCAAACAACACACAGAAAGGAACGCCGCCCCCCCGTTCTTTTTGTTTGCTGTGCAAAAACAGTGGAACCCACTGCGCCATCGTGTCCACAGTTCAGGCTAAACACAGAACTTCCGGTCATGAGGTGGATTAAGCTCACAGCAGTGCAGTTCGTCTGATCCGTCTGCGCAGTCGGGTACAGAGTCACATTCGGCGCTGGGTTTGGTCACACACTCTCCGCTGGTGCATGTGAACACGTCATTAGAACACGGACCTGCGGAGAAATACAAACGGTCATGTGATTACACCTAAAACAAATGGGCCGTCCATCCCAGCCCCAGCGTAGTGCAGGTGAACAGTCCCATCCATCCATTATCTTCCGCTTTATCCTCTATTAGGTCGGGGGGGGGGGGTTCCCAATGCCCATGCCCATCCAGGGGAGAACATCTCGGACGCTGGGCAGATAGACCCAGGACAGGGTGCCAATCTATTGCTGGGCACAGTCAGAATGGTTTCTCCCAAAAACAACAGAACCCAAATAAAAACACAATTCCAGGAAAATTATCACCATTCGGATCGGACAATTGAAATTCTGCATCATTCTGTGCTCCTCAGAGGCTTAGTGGTTTAGCATGTTCTCCTCACTTTGAATCCCAATCTGGGTGGAGTTTCCATGTTCCCCCCCGTGTCCGTGTGGGCTTCCTCCGGATTCTCTGAGGAAACCCACTAAATTGAATTCTACAAATTGCCCCATATAGAGTGTGTCTGTGTGTGTGAGTGTGTGCCCAGCGCCCAAGACCTTCTCCCCTGAATGGACATGGGAAACCCCCTTGCGAACCTAATAGAGAAAAAAGCGGAAGATGATGGATGGATGGATGGATTTCGTGCCCCTCAATACGTCCATATTAGCAAAAATGAATGTTTCCCCCAAGAATCACCTCCATCACATTCTGTGGTGAAAAACACATTCAGAACCTGATTTCTTTTCATCTGGTTACATTTTCCAGGATCTCGTGACTTACTGAGTGATTTAAGAGCCATAATGCTAACAGTGCTACATGTTGCCTGGTTGTCCACTCAAATCCCTCTTTAAATACATTTTTAAAAATACTTTTGTGCTCACCGTTATGTAATTTAGAGGATAAACAGGATGAGAAACGTTTACACAGGCGAAGATACAGGTTCTGAATGTACAGGTATTCATTCATCAAACAACGTGATGGAGGAAATTGGTGGAGAACATGTTTGTTTTTGCATTATGTATGTAGAGTGATGTATGTTGGTGGCGTGGGCCAGACGACGATGATGCTCCATTAGTGATCTGTAAGAGGCTGCTTTAAACTGAGGGAATGAACTGGGATAGGCTTTAAACTCGTTCTTACTTGGGTTTCCATCAATGACCTTCCACTTTCCATTGGCACCTGGAACAAGAAAACTGTAATTAATTTTGTATTTTTATTTTTTTTTACAATTACAGATCTATTTCTCTTCACACTTTGTTAGTCCACTTTAGTATGTTCTCTAATGATCAGAACCACCACAGTGCAGGTTCTATATGGGTGGTGGATGTGATGATTGTATAGCACATCATTGCACTGGTGCAAATAGGTCAGACACGCCCTGTATTCACTCCATCACACACATCCACCTTACTGCGCCACCTTGTGGATGATTGTGGATGACAGCTGGTCATCTGTTGCTGCACAGTTTGTGTTCTTCATCCTCTGATCCTTGGTTTACACAAAGCAACCGATCTCTGTTTAATAAAAGCTCAGTTCTTTTACCCAGAAGGCCGAAGCTCTGGATTTCCCCGAACCCTGGAACCTTGAGAGAGTTCTCCCTGACAGAGGCCCGAAGACCGTGGCGGAACTGCTCCTGGATGAAACTGTCGGTATACCGATGGAACCTGGGCACGGAGAAGACCAGACGGAACGTGGCAGTCGCGTTACCATCGTGGTTCCTGAGAGACGCAGTGACATCTTAATGAGAGAACCTCAACACAGAATCCAGTACCTTAATGCTGCGAGGTTAGTGTGTGCCACCCAATCACCCCCGTTATTATAAATGACCCGGGTCTGTTTCTTTACGTTTGTAATTAAAGCTGCAGGAGTGTTTGGCTTAAGCATCACTTGCCCGAATGCACTGATCCTGCAGGAGACGAAATGACTTGCCATCGATGAAGCAACAAAGACGTGCTGGATCTGTGAAGAGAAGCATGGAAAGCATGAAATAAGTACCAGCCGTAAATAAAACTACATTCGTTTTATAAGAGAAAAAACGCTGGAGAGCTCCTCTACTTCCTGAGGACCTTTACCAACATCTGCATTACGTCAGAGTGAGATGAACATGGTTCCCCATGCCCATCCAGGGGAGATGGTTTTGGGGGCTGACCAGATGCACACAGGGCAGGGCGCCAATCTACTGCTGGGTGCACAACACTCAGGCAATTTATGTGGGGCAATTCTGCTTGAATTCTTGCTGTTTTTGAACTGTGAGAGTAAACTGAAGAACCAGAAAAAAAAAACGTGGACGTGGAGAGAACATGAAAACTTCACCCTGACCTGGATCCGAACCCGGATCCCCTGCACTGAGAGTGCTGACCACTACCGATTTGATTAAAGCAATAAGGATTAAGAGTGTGGTCATTTGGTGATGGGACCTTTAATCTGTTGTGAGGAGAACAATACACACGATTGGTCCTTCAACAAAAGGTTTCTTGGTGAAGAGAGAACCCTACCCGCCTGTAACATAAACCCCGACCAGGTGGACATGCAGCTCTGGACCTCCATCGTACTTCACCTTCACCCTCATACCTGAGTCTCGAGGATGGAGGTCAGCATCAGTGAGAACGCAGACATGTGGTCCTGAAGGTCCGACCTGTACTGTAGTCCCTCCAGCTCCACCGTATCCATGTAAGAATGTTCTTCCCTCATCATGTAGACTTCGAGAAACACATTACAGGTGGCTTCACTTTAATCCTTTATTTAATCTCAGTATCTTTAGGTTTTTTTATTTATGTTTCTCACCGATTAAGACGCTCACGAACACCGCAGTGATGAGAAACACCAGGAGGACAGCGAGAACGAAGCATCTGCACGCGCAGGACGGAACGGGGTCGTTCTGAGAGCCTTTGTTCGGGGGATGCTTCATCGCTGTGGTACGATGCGACGGATCTCTGAGGTCTGGAACAGAAACAAGGTTCACTGAGCTGCTGTCACTGAGCTCTTTACTTACAAGACTCTGTGAAAGCTGACTGGACAGAAAACATTCAGTGGAAGAGCAGCATCATTATCATTTGGAAAAGAAGAACAAACCAAAGATCCCATTATTGCGAAGATCGTCTTCATCTTCAAATAGTTTTTCAAAGGAAGTCCAGCATCATCTGTGATTATCATCCTTTGGTATCTCTCTCTCTCATTTGCATTGTTTCTTCTGCTTTATCCTCTATTAGGGTGGCGGTGGGGTTCCCCATGCCTATCCAGGGGAGAACGTTTCGGGCGCTAGGCAGATACACCCAGGACAGGACGGCAATCCATCGCTGGGCACACACTCACTCACACAGACACACTCTAAATGGGGCAATTTGGAGAACTCAATTGACCTTGAGCCATGTTTTTGGACTGTGGGAGGAAACCGGAGAACCCGGAGGTTGTTTACTTTAAATATATTTACGCTGATTTGTCTCTACAGTAAAAATATCTCCTTCTTTCAGATGAATGGACTCAAATTCCCACAACCACACCCTGCGATCCTGTGTGTGGAAGCTGATTGGTGTGTAAGGACAGCTCAGAATGGGACGGTCATGTTGTGTCTCTTTGGTGTGAAGAGCTCGTTCTAAAGTAAGAACACCAAATGGTTTCAAGTTACTAAAGTTTAATGAATTGTGTTGGTTCACTACTCCTTCCCAAATGTCATTTTTAATCAGAACATTCATTCATTATCTCCCGCTTTATCCTCTATTAGGGTCGCAGTGGGGTTCCCCATGCCCATCCAGAGGAGAGTTTCGAGCGCTGGGCAGATACACCCAGGACAGGGCGCCAATCCATCGCTGGGCACACACTCACTCACACAGACACACTCTATATGGGGCAATTTTTTTGAGAATTCAATTGACTTGATCCATGTTTTTGGACTGTGGGAGGAAACCGGAGAACCCGGAGGAAACCCACGCGGACATGGGGAGAACATGGAAACTCCACCCAGATGGGGATTCGAACCGGGAATCCCTAGCGCTGAGAGGAGAATGTGCTAACCACTAAGCCACCGTACTGCCCCATTTTTAATCAGAACATTATCTCCCGCTTTATCCTACATTAGGGTCGCGGTGGGGTTTCCCATGCCCATCCAGGGGAGAACGTTTCGGGCGCTGGGCAGATACACCAGGACTGATGGCAATCCATCGCTGGGCGCACACTCACTCACACACACACTCTACATGGGGCAATTTAGAGAACTCAATTGAGTTGATCCATGTTTTTGGACTGTGGGAGGAAACCGGAGAACCCGGAGGAAACCCACGCAGACACGGTGAGAACTTGGAAACTCCACCCAGATGGGGATTCGAACCGGGAATCCCTAACACTGAGAGGAGAACCTGCCGCCCGGTATTTAAGCAGACTTCTTAATTCTAATGTATTCTGTGTCCCTCAGTCGCGTGTTCCAGTGTTTATCTAAAGGTTCCTATCGTCGATCGTCGTCCCTCCACTCTTCAGACTGGGTTTCGTGTCCTGTAGGTGAGAACCCTGGACTTCAGGCGTACAGAGGCTGCATCCATGTCACCTGATGATGAAAATCCTGCTCTTGGATCCGATCCGACGGGGTGAGTATCCACACCCCACCACACATATAATACCCCTCTTTAAACTTCAACCCAACGTAATATGATTCAGATTAACCCCGACGGGGTGAAGTCGTGGGAACGTGGGAAGGCATTTTCACATAATCTGCACCGAAACATTTCAGACAGAGAAGCATCTGTGGGCTCTACTCACCGTCAAGCGGCCGCGGCGTCCGGAGCTGATACCGATCTACTACGGATGAGCTGGAAATCGCTCAGCACTCTTTTAAGTTCAGCCCTCCTCTGGGTGTCGATGGGTACAGGGAGGTATCCGATGTCACGCATCACCCTCGCAACAAACTCCACTCTGTATTCTGCACGTCTAATGCGGCGTAAGTGCTCGTGACGGCTTGAGAATACAACAGAACCGGTCTTACAAAGGCGCCCAAAGCCTTCCGACCACGGACGGACCCCCTCAAACAGCCTTGAGTCCACAGGCACAGGGATTACAGTGAACCAGGGCGGGGCTGGTCTGAACAGTGCAACCATCTGAGCCATTAAAGGATCACGGCTGGATTTTTCGGGCTGAATCCAGAGTAACAGCGTGTATTTACTTTAGTTTTAGAGATTAGAGTAAATGCACCTGTGTGTGTGTGTGTGTTGGTGTTAAAGAAACCTAGTTTTGAGACCTCTACAGTTTAATGTTTTAGACGTCCCTGACACAAATACGTATACTGTGTGGACAAATGAATCGAAAGACCTGCACATAAACACCCACAGGGGGGCTATTAACTTCCCAGTTGGTAGCTTTACCAGCCTCCTGGGACTTTCTACACAATTGTGGAGCATGTCCGTGGAAATGGCTCTTTATAAAACAGAGATTTGGTCAGAACAGCAAAGGTGGTGGATAGGATTGAGGTCAGGAGCGTCACATTCGGCATGTTGGACCATAAGAAGGCCTTTCCCAAACTGTTCCCACCAAGATGGAAGCACACCATTGACCACAATCCATTTTTATTTTTTATGAACGAGTCATTTTATTTTTATCTTTTAAAACAGGTACTAAAATAAAATATACAAGGCATTTTTCTGCAAAGCATCCATTTATCTGAAAAACAAACTCTAGAACATCATCTGACTCATGAGAACCGAATCCGAATCGAAAACAAGATCAAAAAAAGTCCCCTCAACTGAAATTCTTACTACAAAAAAACGAAACAAAAAAAAACTACACACAGGACATGTACATGGTCGCAGCAGGAGTGAGGGTGGGTGCGCCCTAGCCGTCCTGCTGCTGGATGAAGGGGTTTGGTATGGCCTCCATGCCGTCCTGAGGGCAGATGAGGACGACGGCGGTCCCTCGACACACCACCAGGCCGAGCTGCCTCGTGTCTTCGGTCAGCTTATACTGATCGTCAGGGTCTGTGAGAGAAGTGAGAAGTGAGTCGGTGTTTCAGGACCACACAACAACACAGGACAGACTGGAAATAACTCCACATTTACCCCCCCCCCCCCATTTCCAGCATGGCATGGCATTTGATTTACCTTCAATCCATGTTTTTGAACTGTTGTAGGAAACCGGAGAACCCGGAGGAAATCTCACAGCGACACCGAGAGAACATGGGAACTAAAACTGGAATTTAACCCTGGATTCCCAGAGCTCATATAATCAGTTCCCACTGTGCATGGGATGTTTAAACCTTGTAGAAAGGGTGAGACATCTTAAGCCTCTTCTTGGTGGTCAGTAATTAAGTGCATGTGTAAACAGATGCTTAACCAGGCATCACTCTCTCAACTAATAACCACAACACAGTACAACCACTTACCCCGCATGTACTCGATGGTGCCATCCAACACCAGGTTCAGCAGAGGGTCGAACCCTTTCAGAACTCCACTCGCTGTGAAAAGACCAGCAAACATCCATTAATCAGCAATCAATCACCAGCATACACATCCAGTTTCTTTTCATTATTCTACCCAGCAGCACACGATACACACACACAATTATATATACATAATATAAAATGTTGCACGTTGCAATTAATGGATGTGATAATTTAGTGGTTGGCATGTTCTCCTCTCAGCACTATGGATTCCTGGTTCGAGTCCCCATCTGGGTGGAGTTTCCATGTTCTCCCCGTGTCCGCATGGGTTTCCTCCGGGTTCTCCGGTTTCCTCCCACAGTCCAAAAACATGGATCAAGTCAATTGCATTCTCCAAATTGCCCCATATAGAGTGTGTGTGTGGGAGTGTGTGCCCAGCGATAGATTGGCACCCTGTCCTGGGTGTATCTGCCCAGCGCCCGAAACGTTCTCCCCTGGATGGACATGGGGAACCCCCCGCGACCCTAATGGAGGATAAAATGGGAGATAATGGATGGATGTGATACTTTAGCAAATATCCTTCAGTAACTCTTCTGTTTACCTTCACGACCACCTTGAAATTTCACTCTAATGGTTTTATCGATGTATTTCGACAGATCGAATATACTCTCCTTCTTCTTCTTCTCTTTATCCTAAAAACACACACAGCACAGTTCCCAAAGTCAACAATACACTCACACAATGTATTTGAAAAAAAAAAGTGCTTACGGTACACTGATTAACACACTGTATTAATACACACTGGGCGGCACGGTGACTTAGTGGTTTTGCATGTTCTCCTCTCAGCACTAGAGATTCCCGGTTTGAATCCCCATCTGGGTGGAGTTTCCATGTTCTCCCCGTGTCCGCGTGGGTTTCCTCCGGGTTCTCCGGTTTCCTCCCACAGTCCAAAAACATGGATCAAGTCAATTGAGTTCTCCAAATTGCCCCATATAGAGTGTGTCTGTGTGAGCGATAGATTGGCAACCTGTCCTGGGTGTACCTTCCCAGCGCCCGAAACGTTCTCCCCTGGATGGTCATGGGGAACCCACCCCTCCCACGCGACCCTAATAGCGGATAAAGCGGAAGAGAATGAATGAATGAATAATACACACAGATTAATACACTCTGCATCAATAAGGTCCCATCATTAATACAACACACTGCTAACCAATGAGCTAAAAAACAATAAAAACATCCTATTTTACGCGAACATAATAGCAATTTTATATTTAGACGGTGGTAAAACTGTATACATGTATCATGTATGTATATGTATGTGTGTAGTTTTAACGAATCCGCGGGTTTATTAATAATAAACATTATTAAAACAGCATGCGACTCACCGCCATCTTGGCTCTATGTCGGTGGCGCCTTTAACGTCTTCACCTTTGATCTCGGTCTGCAGCCAATCACAGCGCTCGGTTTGATTAACCCCGCCCTCCATGCGCGGCCGCGGTGGAGTTACATTACATTAGTGACGTTTAAATGAATAAAGTTCATAAAATCGTTTCACTACGTCATACTTGCGAGCTGTCATATGTATGTATAATCCGTACACGAAACGTTTTATGACGTGTGCAGCGTTGAAAAAGCCGTTTTTGCCCCCATTCAACCCAATCGCGTTGCAAATCCAGCCGATGAACTAACTAGGCGCCCTATCTAGTGCACTCCGTGATCAGGCGCTCGTCATTTCCGGCTGCTGCGGCCCGTAGCGGGAGGCGAGGCGCCAAACTCGAATCATCCGTTACGACTGCGGTTCCGACTTTTGTTCCTTTTTTGGTGGAAATTGTGATATTTCAGATTCCTCTGAAGCCCGATGTGAACGTAGAATGACGGAATCTCTGTTTAATAAGACTTTACAGGTGTTTGTGAAGTGTAAGGACTGCGATGACAGGTGAGCGCGTTCGGTTTGTTCTTGTTGTTGTGCTAATGCTAATGCTAACGACGTCCCAGCCACGGGCGGCATTCAATTAACTCTACATCAGGGGATATAAAGTCATTTTAATGATGTTTTTACTTCATGTTCACTGTGCAAAACCGACGTGTTCGATCACTCCATAAAAAAATCATCACTCTATAATACATGCATTACATTTTCCTTCGTTACATTGACCTGCATCACAGTTGACCTGCATCACAGTTGACCTGCATCACAGTTGACCTGCATCACAGTTGACCTGCATCACATTTGACCTGCATCACAGTTGACCTGCATCACATTTGACCTGCATCACATTTGACCTGCATCACGTTGACCTGCATCACAGTTGACCTGCATCACAGTTGACCTGCATCACAGTTGACCTGCATCACATTGAGCTGCATCACATTGAGCTGCGTCACAGTTGACCTGCATCACATTTGACCTGCATCACA